>JAOXNO010000004.1:21278640-21296334 GCA_028565335.1 Limnodromus scolopaceus
CTCGGCCCCGGCCCTGCGGCGCGGCTCGACACGCCATGCCCGGCCCCTCGCCGCGGCGGGGGGCGCAGACCGACTCCCCCCCCCCGGACAGCCGCCCGGCCAAGAGGGCTTATTTTGGGCTGGAAGCACCGTGGAGCTATAAATAACCGGGGGAGGGAGGCCGCTCCTCGGCTGGCGGAGGGGGCCCCGCGGGCGGAGGGGACGGGGACCCGCTGCCGGCGGCTGAGGCGGCGGCACCCCGCGGCTTTCTCCCGCCCCGGGTGACGGCAGGGCTCCCTCACCCCGGCCGCTGGCCACCGCGTACCTACACCGACCGCAGGCTCTCACCGGGACGCGCCGGGCTGGCAGCGAGCGCTCCACCGCCGCTGGTGCCTGCCCGGCCGGGGGGAGGCTTTATAGCCGCGGTGGTCAGGCCCCGGGTCGTTTTATGGCAGAGGGAGAGCAATCAACTAATAATAGTAATGTGACAGTTCGCTGATGGAGCGGAGAGGCGCCGAGCTAGTGCCAGTGCCAGGCCCGCCGGACGGAGAGCGGCTTGGGTTTAAAGCAGCGCCTTTCTCTGGAAACTTTACGCTGCAGGGGCAGGAACATGACTTTATTGCATCTGAACGCGTTCCTTTGCCTGCTTAAAGATGACTTGTTTCCTACACGTTCAACTGCGAGGTCTCCAGCGCAGAGCTTTTCTTCTCCCTATCTCACTTGCGTCTGCCACACTGGAGCCTAATTTTCAGCTGGATTTAGAAATACGAGGGCGATAACCACATGACTCCAGGCTCTGCGAATCTGAAAAACAGGCATCAAAGTTAAAACACAAAATGCGTTTGTCTTTTGAAGGACAGTGCTGGAGCTTTCCCTGCTGTTTGGCTTTTTGGTGGATCACCGGCCTATGCGTTGAAAATTTATCAATTCTGTGTAGCATTTAATAGAAGCAAAATTAAACAGGTTGCTAAAATCAGTTTAAACTGAACAGCTCAAAAGCTGTTCCCATTCAGTTTAGTTTTCACGTATACAATAACTTTTTGTAATAGTTGGGTTTTGTTGCATTTCAGGGAGCAAATTCAAGTTTTAGATACGAGCAACAGCCGTTTCACTGAATTATTTTATTTAATATACACAACTGCATTTCATGTAGGCAGTAGAAAGTTCACAAATACACTTACTCTGACACATGATTTGACATGTTTGCTTTGATAGAAACCAAAGACTACAACAGTGAAGTATAATAATCATTAAGAACACATTAAAAGTGAGATTATTATAACAACTAAATTATAAATGATATAAATATTTGATTCTCATATAATCCCTACACATTCAACATTTCTGACCTTAGGAGCACAGTTATGATAGAAGAGGATGGCTTTTAAATTTACTTTGTTCTTATTAGTGTGAAAAGTGGCAGTCAAAACTATTTAAAAATTTAAAGATTATAAACTAAATTGGGATTTTGATTATGAATTCACTAAAGTGGGATTTTATCATACCATCATTGCTTTTGTGCAGCTCTGGCACTTGTGTTTTGAAAGATGGAAGACTTCTGAAATTCTCAAGCCATATGGCTCATTATCAACAGATATTCTTTATGGAGCTTCTAGCAAAGGTGCCTGAACCTGAGGTTGTAAGAGAACTGATTCCAGTTCCCTGTTACAAGGAGACAGCTGTCTCCCATTTAAATGTACAGCCCTGTCTCAGGAATTCTTTTTTGGGGAAAGGTCCAAAGAGGAGATCCCATGTCCAAAGAGGAGATGCCAAAGCCTACCCACATGTACCTGCAGATTTCCCTCTTCCTCTCTCTTTTCATCCCCTCTCTCTTTTCATCCCCTCTCTCTCTACTTCCTTCTTAATTTCTTAACTGTTTCTGGATCAAGTACTTGTTGGTGGCATCTTACAGCAACCAGATACTGTAATTCTGTGATTTTGGATGAGAAACATGTACATCCAATTTCCAACCCAATTCTAAGGACTCTTGAGACCTCTATGAGCACATAGAAGTGCTCCTGATTTAGAGATGTATTTGCTTAAGCCAGATATTATTAGGGTCTTACCCATTTTCCAAATACTTTGGTGTTTCACTAGACTTTCTTCATTCTTCTGTTAAAAAAAAATCCTTTCAGTTTCAACACAAGAGTGACTTTTAAACTATCTGGAAACATTTATAATCTCATATGGAATACTGTTACACCTTCTTCAAGAGCTTTTTATAAATAATATGAAAATGCATTTACTTCTGGGAAAAAGTACATTTCTCTTTTTCTGTGATAAATGTGAAGGTGTCATTTTCTTAATACCATTTTATTAGACCAGACAAACCACAGCAGACAGTTTCCTTTGACACGCTGCAACCTCCAGGTAGTCCATTTGCTGTGGAACGTGCTATTGACTCTGTTATTTCTATTTCCAGCTATTCCCAATGAGACACTTTACTGTTCCATATAATTTCATCCATAGACTTGCAAAAAGCTGCCAAAATACAGATACTTTTGAGCATTAAGGTGGGGGGAGGTAAGTACGCTTAAGATTAGTGAGATGGGTGAAAAAAAACCTTCCCATTCTGGTACTGAAGACACTTTTCAGAGACAAGTACAGCACAGAACACAGCGCCACGCTCAGAAACTTGAATGGTGGAAAAGGGCAACAGCAGCATTTGGAATTTCTGTTTTATTACATATAGAAGTATACTATTTTTAATATATAAACTACATTTACACAAGTCATATGACACATTTGCATCATTTTTGTTTTTATTCAAATGAGTACAACAAAGGAGCAAAATGTCAGCATCAGTAAAACCCATGAAATTACAGAGGCCCTCCTTTTCAGGCATCATTGTTTTGGGTTCCGTTTGCAACAAAAGTTGCAATATTTCTAATCAAAGTTTGTTTCAATATGCTAGATTTTTACAACATGCTTCTTAAGTATCTGAACATTTAGAATTACTCGGTCATTACTTACGCTCTATTACTTGAAACAGGACAGGTTCCCGTGGGCTGGCTTTGTGTGGCAAAGCATATGTAAGTTGTAGTTTAAAAGCCTAAGATAACTATGAAACATTGTTTCAGTTTACAGAAAGTCAAAGATTATAGATCATCATTATTTATTACCTTTAGCACAGGAAAAAAACGTTACTGCAAGTTCCCTCGTGCCTGGTTACTGCGCTGTGCTCCTGTCTAAAGTTCAGGGTTCCACATCTGAGCTACGGTTTTGTGTTGCACATACATGGCCACAATTGCTTAAATCTCCTCTTAAATAACCACCTGACTTCCTACAAGGAAGGGGGGAAGACGAAAATGCTTTTAATTATAAAACACTGCCTTTGATTCTGTTTCATGATTAACAAATCTTATCATACATTCTTATGTAAAAATATATTTTGAAATGCTACATATGAACTGATAATGGTATTAGCTTATTTGCCACCACAGTATAAATTAGTGTCAGTTTAAGAAAAAAGAAAGTGTCTTAAATTAATTCATGAAGCTGATGTACCTACCATGAAGATGGTAGAATGTACTTTTAAAAAGGTAAAATGTATTTTAGAAGGTAGAATTTCTCACTAGGTGAGAATAAAGAGCTGTAAAAGAGTCACAAGGCCCTGGGAAACCAGACACTTGCTATAAACAATAAAAGCCTCGCTAATGAATATACTCTTGAAGAACAGAAAACTGATAAAAAGGAACATCCCACAACTGGAGGCGCTGAAACCGGCTGAAAACCAGACAGCTGCTGGATAAGGCATAAAGTCAACAAAAATTTGCAGTAACTGGGGGAAAGGTAAAGGTGGCAGTGGGACATCCCGACCACCAACCCAACTGGAGGCTGAACTGGACTCCCCCTCCACTGTGCTGGAGCACGTGCACATCAATTAAAGGACCTTGTCACTTTAAATGAAAGCGAGAGACTGTACCAACCAATAGCAACTGCTAAGATAAGGTACCAACCAATAATTATAATTAAGGGTGTGTATTTCTGCGCTTTGAACCGTATAAATATTCTTAAGAGTTTTCAGGCCGGTGCGCTGGCTCTGGGGATGCCACCCAGCACCCACAGAAATAAATAGGTAATAGCTCTACTCCGTGTGTATATTGGCAGCTGCACACCAGGTAAACGACCCTGCCTTGGGACAACAAAGCTAGCATAGGTTTTTTGAATATAAATAAGTGCTCTCAAACATCTTCATGATGTTTAGATTTAAAAAAAAAAAAAAAAAAAAAAGAGTAAAAAAAGCATACTGGAAGTCATTCCAGCCCAAACAGTGCCTGCATTTCCTGCATCACTCTATAACATGGTAGTACAAAATGACTGCTTACACCCACACAAATGTAATTTCAGGGCAGTAGCAACATGATTGATTTTGTAAGTGTGATTACTTTATTGCACATGTCACATGAATCAGAGACTGTATATACCCCAGGCAAAACACCTCTAGATCTAGACACACGATGATTTGGAGACTCTGTAATGAACATTTTGTACTATAAGCCTTTAAAGGAAACAACTCCATCAGCTTCACTTACAAATTATCTGTGCAAAAGTACAGTATTTTATAAATAAACTTTACCCAAATATTACAGAAAAAAAGCTTTGGGATATATTGTATATAAATACAGTGACAGCAGAGCTGCAAATTTAATTTAGGTATATACAATAATATGCTCACCAGTTCTTTTCACAGATGCACATTCAACCTCCCTGAGTCCTTTTCCACACTTAGCGACACGACACGTTTTCAGATGCTTGCTCAGTAACAGCAATGACAGCGTCGGGGTTAGAGAGAAGGGTGGGAAGGAGCACACCAAAGTGCACCCCGTTTCACTTGCCATGGGTTTTAAGCTTACTGTACTTTTGCTTCTAAGAGCCCACTGGTCACGACACGCTCGTGGCCGCTCACGCAAGAACTGACATGTCTCAGCGAATCTGCTCCGAGATAAGCCATTAAAAGTTCCGTGTGTCGGATTAATAATTGCATGAGATCTTCAGCCAAGCTCTCCATAGTTGAGTATCTCACCTTTTCAAAATCAAAAATGTCTTTGAGGAAGAAAAGCACTTGATCCTAGTGGGGAAAAAAAAAAAAAAGGAAAAACTTGTATTGACTTCTCAGAGGAAAAAAAAAGTATGCAAAGCTATTTCTTTTGTATTCTTTAGTGCTACAACAGAAGTGCACTAAAATAGACTTCGCAAAACGGTTGTAGGCTTAAAAAAATTTAATATGGAAATATTTATTTTCATGGTTTCTTGATGTTAATCTTAGGAAAATACAAATGTATGCCTATAAATAAGAGCCTAATTTCTTTTAGCCTAATTTCTTTTAATCTGGAAGATTATTATTTTTTTAAAATTAAGATACACGGTAATTAAAAAAAAAGTTGCAAACCTTGAAGAAGCAGCATAGGTCATAAAGGGAATTTCTGGGGCCCAAAAAGCCCCACGCCAAAACAGGGCTGATATGTTCACATATGGCATAGAAATGTGCAAAAAATCCATCAGGTACCTAGTGATGTAAAAATTGTAGACAAAAGTTACACAGTAAATTTAGTATAAATCTCTATTATATAAAAATAAGTCTTCAGAAATGCCTAAACCACCTACTACTTCAGGGCTGTGGTAACTTCAACTCATTTAAGTTATAGGGCACCCGTACCAAACAAGTGTCAGGATTTTTTTGGAAGAGGTTTTTACTTCAGTGGTATCATGTACTTTAAATATTTTAAAATTAATAGGCATAAGCCAAAAAAGATCATGAACAATCTACTCTGACTCCCATATGACAGATCAGATGACTTTATTCAGTTACTCCTGTTTGAGCCCCTATACACTATGTATAGCTCAAACCTGCAAAAAAGTAAGCAAACTGGACAGTTTTGAATAGAAAAACATTATACCTTACAAGAAACCATTTTTAAGTCTAAAGAAAAAGATAAAGTATCCGTGAAAGTTCATCCTGTTGTTACCTTTATAGCCTACAGGTACTCATAAAATAAAATATAGTATAAATTTATATATTATATATGAGTGTACAGTTTATTTTATATACTCATAAACATGGAATTATAATTTTACAAGAAGAGCTAATTTATGAAATAATTAAAAAAGAAATTAATCATAAATTAAAACATGAAATCCCATGTGAAACTTCCCGTAAGTAAATTTAAGTTCATCAAACTGCTTGTGGTACAGTTAGTCTCTCTGTTCCAAAGCCTTCCATGGTCCTTAACTTTATCCACTTTTGAGTGACTCCAGCAGCGCTGATCAAACTAGTCCCAAGGAGCAAAGTTACTCAGATATTTACAAACTTACAGATAATAAAAGTTCAGTATATAAAAGAACTACAGAGTAAGGTAGTTGTGTGTTGAAATAGAGATGAAAATAACAGGTTACTATAACATCTATTTCAGAGATATAATCCCTCTATATAAAACTAGTGTAGAAAGATGTGGTTATATAAAATTCCCAACCATACTGACACAGGGATGTACCATCTCAAGACATAATGGTAGCTGACGTCCTTTTACAAAATATCAACTGCCACTGGAAGCAACTTTTTTTTTTACAATTAAATGTCTTCTGTAGCAGCTAGGAACAATGTAAGTAGCTATTCTTAGAACCAGAGAAAGGTGAACACTTGAACAGGGATTCCTCACCTGTGCCATGCAAAACCCCTTCTAAAGGCTAGGGATGTGCTGCAGCAAGCCTCAGCTCTGCTTGTGGACTGGCTACTACAGAGATGGGGCATCTGCCTCCTAGATCTAATAAAAGTCTCCAAAGGTGGAAGTAAGGAGCTGGTGGTGCAGTTCTACTTTGAAACCTGCAGAGCTTCTTCAGTGAGGGGCCAGGATGCAGGAGGGGGCTGAAGGAGGCTGCAACAGAGTTCCTGCTGCTGGCGAGGAAGACGGTACTTCAGGAAAGTAAAGAGACAGGACTGAGTTTTATTTAGCTGTGGAGATGATGCAGGCAGATGGGGTGGAGAATCCCAGCATTAGCAGGCGAGATACAAGATTAGTGACCTCGGTCTGCAGAAGTCTGAGGTACATGTGTGGGCCCGTGAGTCAGAGAAATTACTGTCACCACTGTTGACTGGACCTAAACTAGGTTGAAAACCTTTCAGGTAAGACTTTTTGCTAAAAAACTGGTATTAGGGCCCCATGAGCTAAATGCATACAATTGGCAGCCTTTTGTCTAAACTAACATGTCTACAGGATTAAGGGTTAATCTGCAATTTATTCCTGTAGCCAAAGCTACAGGAAAGAACTTCAAATTCTTAGGAGCTGATCAGCAACTTTGGTCCACGTAATTTGCAAGGCAACTTACCTTCATTTGCTGTCTTTTCTGCTTTAGTACTGACCAACAGCTTGAAGCCACAGCCTAAATGTAAGGAAAAAAAAAAAGCCCCAAACCCTGTGTAACTTCATTATAAGAGAAATCATCTTTCATCTCAAAAGAAGTGATCTGCAGAATACTGTATTTCTATATTTTGGGGATTTGCATTTTCTGCAGTTTCAATCTTGTGATAATACAAAGTTTAAAACTATAAAATATCAGCTGATATAAAAAACTAATTTTGCATGCAGTTCATATTTGTTATTTACAGATCTTACTTTGCAACATTTTCTGTAGTTTAATTCAAATGTAATTTGGCACCCTTGACCGATTTTGCAGTTACAACAGTTCGCAACATTCGCTGGGTTTAACCGAGAACCGCTCTCATACGCCAAAGTGTGTGCTCAGACGTAAGTAACTTATTTTAGATATTAAGCAGCATGTGAACATATTGAAAAGTCCTTTTTCATTTTAGCAAAAACATTCTTGCAATAGCTTCAGATTCAGCTAAAGAGTTTTGTCCAAATATGGACCTGTGAAATACAATATACCCAGTATCAGCACTGGGTTTTCTCCCCTCGTAGCTGGTAACTATCCTCATCTGATTCTCCTTCAGTGCTGCAGGATAATTTACTACTCACAAAACACAATGTTATCACATAACTACAAAAATCAATATATGCATGCTACCTTTCTCCCACCCCCCATTTCAATTGAAAGACAAAAATAAAAGGAAAACTAGCCATTTATAGATATAAATGGATGAAGTGACAGCAGTATCTCTACCAGCTGACCATGGCAGTAGCCTGTGTATAACAGAGGGATGAGATCTATTTGACAAATAAATAGGCACATTTGAAAAAGCACGAAATGTTACCAACATCTGAATGTCTGTATTGCACTACTTTACTTTTGTTTGTCTGTAACTTTGTGCCTTATTGCTAAATCTCTGGTATGCGAATCGAAACCTGTATCTAATATATCTAAGATGTGGCTAACAGAAAGTTCCCTTCTAAAAGGAACTCCTCCTTGGAGAAAACTCATTTTTGCAGGGCAAGTTAAAGTATCTTCTACAATACATACAATCATTCTATACATTTTGGGCCCAGACTGGTAGCTTTTAAATTGCTACTATGAAAAACCTGATAATATAGTGTTTATTTTTTTCTGCGGAATATTTCAGGTATATATTCAATTATATTGGAAGCTGACTTTAGATGAAGGACAGTGTAGTTTCTTTGCTTCAAAATAAATGCTATCATTGAGACAATGTATACAGTCTTTATCCTGCAGTTGTTGGATTTATTCTTATTTTTCCATTGTGCTTCAAGAATATAAAGCACAGATCGCCGGAAGAGCAGTTTTGGCACATACAGAAATTTTGTATCAGAATGCTCACACCAATGTTACACTGATCATACCACCTACTTATTGACAAGTACTACAGAAGCATGTTTATGAAAATTACACATAAATACTTACTGTTTCTTTAAAAGAGGAATTTAGCCAGCGGTTATTTACTACATTCTGTATAGATATTGGTGGATTTTCCAAATCTTCGAATGAATCCATTAATATGAAGTCCAGAACAACATCATAAAAATTCAGGTTTTTCACCTATATTAAATTAGAACATGATCTAAGTAACCTAGTTTCTCTTTCAGCAGTGGAATTCAGCACACACCATATTCTAACTCTGTATTAACATGCAGATTTAAATTGTTTTAAATGAATATTAAAGATACTTTGTCAGTAAAGGAGAAGTTAAAAACATAATATGTGCTTTCTGGTACCAAACTGCAGTGGTGGATGACATTTCTCTAAATCAGCAATTTAAACAAAAAATTTGCTTTTCCCACCATTCTGAACTGTAAAAATTTATTTTTAGATGTTATGGCTTGCATAATTAAGGTTAAAAGCACTTTTCAGAAATTCAGACTCACTCCTCTAGCAGCAAGTTCCATTTCAGTATTATCCCAGTGATCTGTTTGTTCCAAAAAATATATCATTTCATCAAAGACATCTTCAAATTTCTTTGGATTCTGTAAAGCAAAATCAATGAGTATCAAGAAAACTTAACAAGAGAGATGGTTTATTTACACTGGAAAGTGACTTCTGGTAGAAATTACATTAACAATAAAACATTAGTTAAAAAAGGCTTTTACCTTTCGTGCTCTCACAATTAAAGCAGACAAAATTTTTCTTCCACTTTCAGCAAGAAATATTCTGTTTGCTGTTTCTGAAAGAATTATCTAGAAAATGTTTCAGAAAATATAAACATATTAATTCGCAGGTTATACTAAGTGACCTTAAACACTTCTATAAATTTAATATAATTTAATGTAATTATAACCACTAATATAGTAGGCAAGTTCCTAATAAGCCTTTGGTGCAAAGGTTCCAAAGCTAATCACAAAACTGGGACTCCTCTGCAAATACGTCCCATTTTAGAATTACAGAAATGTAAAAGCAACAAGAAAATATTTAATTACAGAATATGTTATAAAAATGCTGGCACAGGTAGTGCATTAATAGTTTCAATGCCAGGTACTTTAGGCTTAACAAGACAGACAGACAAAGCACCCTCCTTACTATTTACCTGAAAAGCTTGTCGAATACAATGAAGCTTAGCAAGGAAGTCACTGTCTCCTAGACATTCAAACATTTCAGTCCTATAGAAAAAAGAGAAGTTTTAAAAGACCAATAAAAAAAGAAGCACAAGAAAATTCAACTAACCCTAATTTCTAGAAAAAATACCTAGTACAAGCAACTTCTAAAAAATGAGTTCTATCTAGAATATTTAACGTTAATTCTTGTTTTTCTTGGAAATAATTAAGTAGACATAGATCAATACCTTAAGACTCGTGAATAAATTTTGCCTTCTTCTGCTAAGTGCATAGCTTCTTCATACAATGGGCAATGGCAAAGGGAATCTAGACCATACGTATTACGAATCTCTCTGTGGTCTGTAAGCTGAAAAAAATTTTTTTTGAAGTTCATTAAAGAGCTTGCTAACATAATTTTTGTAAAGATAAAATAAATTAAATAAGTTTGCCTGAGATTCTACTGGAAGATGTATCCTTTTCTGCATCTGCTTAAAACAAAAGGGAACACTCAACTAATAAACAGAAGAGAAACACCACACTAATAAGAACACTGTTACTTTGTAACTTCCAAAACTTTAATTAATAAAATGGACACACCTTAGTTTTGTTTTTCATTTGCCTGGTTAAACCTAATGGGTCTCAAAGGTGTTAAAAAAAAAAAAAAAGAAAAGATTATCAGGACACAAGGTGCAGCGTGATTGCATCATGCAACTCTTTAGGACGCTGGAAATAGTAACATCCTCCCACCCCTGTTTTTGTTTCGCTTGTAAATATGTCTGTGAGTTACCCAAGCACATCCTATAAAGCAAGAGCATCCAGCATTTTACTACAGGCTCCCAGTAAGGTTTTCATTATCAGCAGTTTTAATTCTGTGGTTATCATATAAATGAACGTGAACTCATAGACATTCTAAAGCAAGAAAAAACAAAACACATTAAGAAATCAAAGCACATAAATAAAACAGAGAACTCCTGTTCACAGGATCTCATATTCAATCCACAAAACAATGGCTAGCTACAATTGCCCCTACAAACATTACGTATTATTAATGATTAAAAAAAAATAAAATCAGAGGCTAACACATCCTTAAGTTTAGTGAATGACCAGAAAATGAATCCTAACTTTTGGTTTTTAATCATTTTTTTTTTAATATCCGACAAAGGGGAAAGAAACCTTTGCTTCCAGTCTATAAAAACAGAGCCTAGAAACATGCTTAAAAAAATAACTGTCACAGTAATGGAACTATATAAAAATAGTTACCCTATATCTTAGAAAGAAAAAAAAAATCAGATTAAAATATGACTTTATGTTAAACTTCCATTAAAATTTTCAAATAAATATATGCTGAAAAGTTTTTCCTGTCACTAAGGAATGACATCCAGGCATTCAGAAAGCCATGAAGAAGTTTGCTTCCAGTGTGTCTTCTCCACAGACCTTAGTTGAGCCAACTGCAGCAACAAGAGTTTGGCCAAGTAGGCCTGGCTGCTAAAGGGAAGAACACAAGCATGTGCCAATACCTATTTTTGTCCATGTAAATATTTAAGCACATGAGTAAGTTACAGAGCTTTCAGTGCAGAGCTGGTATTCTGACAAGTGTCACACATCATTAGGTGGTACGTATTTGCTGGAACTTCCACTGACGTTTTGAATCACTCATACCAGTATCCTTTTACTGTAAGCAAATACATACAATTCTTTTCATAAGATTGTCAGGTTTCATTTTAAATTGATCTCTTTGGGTAAAAACAAAAAAAAAAGGGAAGAAAATAATAATAATTAAAAAAAAAAAATATCTGTATTTCTACACAGATTTCTATAGAGGTCTTGAATTGAGACTCAAGTGACGAGACAATAGCTAGGGAATAAGTGAAGGAATGGAAGTTTAAAGTCAACCAAATGTTATACTTAAACGAGTAATGTACACTTTCAGAATTCATCTAGCTTGACAGTATTCCCATGTAAGAAAAAAAATACATCAGTTGTTTTGCTTGGAAGAACGGAGTAGAACATGCTGACTTCCTAAAAAAGATTTACAGCTATTAAGACCAAAGATTTTATTCCAATTTAACAATATTAATCATAGCTCCAAATCATGATTTTGATTCAAAAAGACCACCTGAAAATTTATGTTCTTATTAAACAAAGGAAGCCATATAGCTTTTAATTGAAAATGTATGTGAAAATACATGGGAAGGAATAAACAACTGTAAGAAACAGGAATATATTGATTTCTTTCAGATGTAAGAAATCAAAATACATAGACACACACACACATATATATATATCCACGCATGTGCATATAGTGTAAGAGTTAGAACAGGTATAAACAAGAACAAGTGAAAAATCTTTACTCCAGAATTTGTTTTTCTACATTATGATTAAGCAAGCGTTAACTGTTGAACAATATATACATATTTTCCAAAATAAAGACCAAAACAGAACACAAATGAGTATACTGATTTATTTCTTACCTGATCCAGCTACTATTGAAGCCATAAAACTTTCCATTTACTTTATTTCACGTGCGAAGCATGAGAAGAAATAGGTTGTGAACACACATGCACTTTGTAAACAGCTGCCCCTCTCTTGGAGGTAACCTTTTCTGTGGTAAAAGGCATTATATTAGTTTTCTCTAGTGAACTTCAGGCAAATCACCTTCTTCAGGTATTTAGGGAAACTGACTGACTGTGACTGAATTAGGACTCGTGACTTCTAGGGTGAGGTGCAGGTAATCTCCATCTGCTGCCAGCGAGCCTGAGATGAGGATGTCCGATCATAGCCTTTCTGGTTACAGATCAGCGTAGAATCTGATACCTGGGAGCTGGGTGAGGCCCTTGATTATATTCAGCTTTTTAATTTGTTTCAACTTCCTCTCATGCTAGCAGATGAAATAAAGTAGCTGTGTCACAACTGCAATGCATATTATTGAGCTCAAATGAAGAAAGCAGGTAAATCAACGGGCTACTAAGCAGGAGAGAAGGGCATAACCGTGAAGATGGTTTTGATTACAGACTGAAGTTAGTCCCAACCAATAACATTTGGAAAGGGAGTGCAAATTCCTCTATCACTGACTTCTCTTAGCATGCAAAAAGAGCAGAGGAGAAAAAAAACCAAAACAAACCGCAAACCAGAAACTCAAATGACCTCTAAGTTTAACTAGAAAAGGTGATTTCCGGGCAAGCTCTCAAGCTGCACTGTAACCTTCCTGGAGTCAGCGTGGATTTTCTTTTGATGCTTTCTGGTATTTAAAAATATATTTATAGATAAATATTTTATATATACATATAAAAATATACATATGTAACATACAGTATTATATTTTAAAGTCTTGCATTCAATAGTGGCCACTCTTTCAAAGATGAAACCTTTTTTAAGGTGAAACCTTGCCGATATAAACATTCTGATTCAAAATAAAATTAGTGTAAGATGTTCCGAACATGCATCCACATTTCTAAGATAACAGATTTCAGCTACTAGAAGAATAGACAAATCATATACAATGTCTAAAAACATGCAGAGCATACAACATTTTCTAGATAAGAACTTCCCAAGCTGACATCAAAAGGAAAATGAACTCTTTCATGTAAAAGCCTCCACGGACTTGTTACCTTTGAGCAAAAAGGTGAAGAGAAAGGTTAGTTTTAAATGAGATGGTTCACTCTGACTACCTTATATGAATTGGCATTCATGATACGTATTCAGGCACCTGATTTTTTACGTTTGCACCATGTAACGTTCCTCAGCAGCCGTTCAGTATTTATCAGAAAGCTCCAGCATCACACAGCTTGGCATCACAGGTAAGTTGGACTCTTGAAAGTTCCTTGAGTCCTTTCTTGCCATTCTGTACTGAACACTTCTTTGCCCTGCCACTGCCATTTTGAAACTCTTAACACACCACTAAGGAGGAAAATGTTTATGCTCCATGAACAGCTACAAAGTTGTGAGTAACACAGAGGTTGTGATGAGCAACCTGATGTGCCAGCCTCTAAATGTCTACTATTTCTTCAGCGTCACGTGAGGTTACATGAAGAAGGGTATGAAAATGCAGACAAAGAAGAGATGAAAAGATGAATCACCCTACAGCAGCAGCCTAATCTTGTAATGCTTTACTTCTACCCATTTAAGGCTCAAGAAAGAGTTGTTGGTGACAACTGTGCAGGATGATGATCTGCAGTGGATACTTAACTTCCTTACGTTGAAATAATACATACATCTTCAAAACTCCAAAGCTTGTAGTGATAACTTGTCTCTCTACAAAGAGTGCTGCAAAGCAGTCTCTGAAGACTACAACATGGATTGTCTGTGTTCAGATGCTGATCAGTTTTCTCTGGCCAGTTCAGCTTTAAAGCTGCATCTTCTAGTAAAGAGATGCTGAAACCATTGTTGTAAAGCATCAAACCTCAGGAACTCACAATAGTTTTTAAGCCTGGGATTCCCTGACTGCTCTGGTCTAATGAAGAGGCTCAGTACTCGCCACCCACAAGTTGTTTCTTGATAAATAGAAGAAATTCTCAGCTGTGCATCAAAGGCCTTGTTGACCACCAAAATAACCACCTACATGAATGTAACAAAAATAAACAATGCTAGACCTTTTAGGAATTCTTACTTGCTTCCCGTAATAAAAAGGTCAATTAACTGGCACACTCAGCATTCCTCACATTCTGAGAAACTACGCTTATCCTATATTAAAAAGGCTGCTGCTGATCTTTCTCTGGGTATCTTTATCTTCTAAAAGATTTTATTGGTTTTTTTAAAAAAATAAGTAGCTATAGGATGAGTGTGAAAATGAAGACAGGATGGTGATTACTAACTGAAACACCTGAGATTGTACTTTAATAAACTGAAATAATAAAGTAGTGCGTTCTTCCTAATATCTGGAAGGAAACAGGAAGTAAGTTCAAGTATTTTCAGGAACCCCTCCAATACTTACTTGTATATATTACAAGCCACCCAATACATTTTCATTGAGGAAAACACACATTCAGAACATGATTTTATCTGAATTATTACTGCAGCTTTATTAATTACAAGCATAAAGAAGAATGTGAATTCACTATGTTGTGTGCATCAGTGGTACTCGCCCAGTGGAATAATCCTAGACCACGTGCTGCGGCTGGTACATAGGCTTTTGCCTACATAATACATCCATGTAGGTATTATGGGACAAAAATTAGTTCAGTGCTACTATATGGATTTGTTACAAATGTTACATCTATTTCCTAAGAATTAAAAACTGTATAGTATGGATGTAAAGGAACACACTGGCCATTAGATGAAACTCCTCTTTGTCCTAGAAGTGAAAACATCTCATATACTGTGGAAATACCATACATAGCTAACGTTTCCGTTAGAGGACAAAGATCAGCTCCAGATTTTTTTTTTTTTTTACTTTATTATTATTTTTAATGCTTTCAGGGCAGCATTTAATGACTTGTTGGCCTAAGTTTTCCTATTCATAGCCATACAGCAAGCAATCACAGTTGTCCTTGGAGGGAATCAAAGGAATCTGGTTCCCATTCACCACTCTTCATTGCCACATGGAAAACTTTTCTCTCAATGGAATCTTTTTAACGAGGGCTACATCTATTAGTATGCAGAAGACAAATAACGGACGGGAAAAAAACCCCAAACCCACACAAATGAAGCATGAAGATTGAGGAATTTGTTAGAAAGAACATAGAAACAGGAGGTGTTTCTCAAAGTGGAACAGAACTTTTCTGTTGCCTACACTACAATGATGTTTATTAGGAGGTGGAAAGCTTCTGATTATGATGATATGAACATACAAGCTTTATTGCTGGATATCAAGCTTCACTGGATACCATGAAATCCTTCGAGTTTACCCACAGGTAGTAGGCAGTGGTTAGTGGCACTTCAGGTACAGGTCCTTCAAAGAAATAGTATTATTCTTAGCAGATTTAAAGACTTTCAGGATTAATTCTTTCCTCTCTTTCTCCACGTTTTAAGACTATAAAGATGAGGCAACTCCATACCTCATTGAAGTTGTTACAATAGGGAGCTCTTTATAATTTGCTACCCAGGGCCTGAAAGACTGCAGGACTGCTGTACCATGTTTGGTTTTGAGGTAAAACAATAATCTATGTCAAACTGGACAGATGACATGAACATGGAGGGAGTGATGAGGATGAGAACAGTAAGACCTGAGAAGATCAGATTAGCAATTATAGTCACACTTCTGAAGGTAGTCAGAATATAGGAGGGCATGTCTCTGATTTTCGAGATGAAACAGGAAAGAAACAAACTAAGCATCTCACAAATGCTACAGGAACACACCTTACTATTACTTGCCAACATTATTCCCTCCGATATTCCCTGACTGAGAAAAGGAATAAAAGATTTATATGGAAATCAGGAAAAAGGTAACCCTATCTTTCAGCAACAGGGCTCTTTTTGAGCACTTTCTGAATCTAAAATTCAATTTCAGTCACTTTGAAGGCTTCAGTGCCACATATAAATAATTACAGGCATACAGAAACTGGTGTTCTTTCCCTGTTATCAAAGCCTGGTCCTTCCTGCACTGTTTTGTTTTAATAAATTTGAACTGAGAAAAAGACAACCTTAGTAAAGAAATTACTGATAAAAAAGAGCAGCTAAGGCCTTATTCACAAGTCTTAAAAAAATATCCTAAGCTTTGGACTGAATTAACATTGTAATAAAGAAAACAAAGTTTATTTAAGAATAAATTTACAGATTCTGTTCTAGTCAAGATAAGAAAATAAGACAAGATAAATGCATGTGCACTGACAATGAAGAGGCAGCAACAAAGCTCACTGTCAGGGAAAGCAGGAAAGAGCTTCTACTGGAAATATGCAAAAGAAGCCAGGAAAGGGAGGGTGGAGACCTTTGCCTGGCACACTCGCTGCTGTATTCCTGCCAAAGGTGGTAGCTATTTTGATCACACAGTAGGTGAGTTAGCAAGAGTATGAAAAGGAGACTAGTCCTCATGAACACAAATCAATGGCAGATGGTCTTAAATGGGGAAGAAAATACCATTATTTATCACAGAATACAGTATCAATAACTTAATTAGGGAAATGGTGGTTTTGCCTACCATCCCTTCTGCAGTGCTTCTGAGAGCCTAAGTGTGTTTAGGAAAGGAAGTCTGTCTGGGCTTGGGGAAGGCAACTGTCTGTGTAAATCATCTTTATAAGGATTCAGATACCTGTGTATTGTAGGTGCCCAGACTGGCACAATTCTGCATGAGAAGTCATTAAGTTCATAATCCTCAACATCCTCTTGACTATCAGCCATAGCCAAGATGAGGTTTTGGCATACCCTACTGCTATCCTCGAGAGCTCATCAGAAGGACATGTGATTTAAACTCTGCCAACTGTCCCAGTTTTGTACAGTTCTTTTCTTGAAAGCCATCTTCCTATGTTTTGCCCTAATGTAACACAGAACAACATTCACTGGCTGGCTGGAAGGTCCCAAAGAGTGGTGTTCAATGGACTTAAATCCAGCTGGCGGCCAGTCACAAGTGGTGTGCCTCAGGGCTCAGTGTTGGGACCATTTCTATTTAACATCTTTATTGATGATCTTGATAAGGACATAGGGTGTATCATCAGCAAGTTCGCAAATGACACCAAGTTAAGCAGGAGTGTTGAATCACGTGAGGATAGGAAAGCTCTACAGAGAGACTTAGATAGATTGGATCATTGGGCCAACATTAACGGTATGAGCTTCAACAAGGCCAAGTGCCAGGTCCTGCACTTGGGCCACAATAACCCCATGCACCGCTACAGGCTTGGGGAAG
>JAOXNO010000004.1:21296434-21340679 GCA_028565335.1 Limnodromus scolopaceus
CGAGAGGGAATGGCTTCAAGCTCCAACGGGGTAGGTTTAGACTGAACATTAGGAAAGAATTTTTCACAGAAAGAGTGCTCGGGCATTGGAACAGGCTGCCCAGGGAGGTGGTTGAGTCACCACCCCTGGACGTGTTTAAGGGTCATTTAGATGTGGTGTTGGGGAATATGGTGTAGGGGAGAACTTTGTAGAGTAGGGTAGATGGTTGGACTTGATGATCCCAAGGGTCTTTTCCAAACGAAATGATTCTATGATTCTTGTTGCCTCCTAAACAGTATACCTATCAATTTCCATCAAAACACCTATCTATGTCTTGTTTTAGGATTCCCTCTGTCTTTGCTGTTATCTTCCCTGAGGGCAGTGAACTAAATTTGACTTGACTGTGTGTCAGCACTGAAACATGGAAACAGCTTCCAGTCTCTAAAACCAGAGTCACACAAAATACTTCATCCTGCTCCTTGGGACAAGACAATGTAGAAGGAAGATGGGTAACTGCCAACATACAGAGTGTAGCACAATGTGACCGCAAAAAATGCTGCTACTTTGTAATTTCTGGGAAGGTGAAATTATTAAGGATTCCAGTAGGGCAAAAAAAAAAAAAATCACACAGCGGTATGCACAGTTACATGAATTTCAGATTTAAAAGCTTTGCTAAACATTTCTATCAGTGCACAGAGTTTAGGGTAGTTATTAAAATCATAACTGCAACCAGGGAACATCTGATGAAAGAAAAACTGCCTGTTTGCACATTAGCTCAGACAAATCCGAAGTGGAAAAGCCTCAAATCTCTTACCCTGAAACAATTTGCTTTTTTGCAAGTGCAAGAATAACAAAATGAAAGAAGTAGATAAGCAAGAAGAAGCTACCTGACATCATCATGTCTAGAATAATAAAAAAAAATAAAAATCTGTTATGTCATTTCTAATCCAGTTACATCAAATTGATCACTGTTCTCTACTAAAGCTAAATACACTGTGAAGTAGTTATTACTAGTTATTTGTAGTACTAATTTGAAGCAATTTTGCCTCCAGAGGATGGACAAAACCTTGCATCAAGGTAACGCTACATTCATAAGAAAAGACCAATTCACAGCTTTATTTTACCTGCACTACACAATGATGCCCCAGAAACAACTACTAGAGAGCTAACTGGCCATGTAGTTTAAGCATGGTGACTTATATTTAATCCAGAATTTTGATGGTGTTCTGTTTTGAAGACCAAACTTCAAGTTGTTTATGGCTTTGTTAACCTTCAGGACTCCTATCAGCTGAGAATTTTAATAGGTTCTTCAATAAAATCTGAGAAAGGAGATCAGAGAGCTTGTTCTATTGGCAAAGGCTAGAACAGCTGGAAAGGAAAAGAAAAATCTTCGTAACTTTGTTCTGGAAGAAAAGAGTTGACAGAAGTGGCTTTGAGGTATCAGAATGCGGAGAATATTTGCAGGATATTTAAAGACAATTCCATTGCCAGTTTTGACTCAAACATTTCCTTAGCAAATACTGAGACAATTTAGCTTCAGGATAGGATGATTATTCCACTGAGGTGATACATCCCGGGGCTTTTTTGTTTTGGTTTTGTTTTTGGTTGTTTGGGGGTTTTTTTTGTGTATTTAAGCCAAGCAACACTAATGAACATAATGATTGTTCCCACCTCCACATACTTGCAAACATACTAGGAAAGTACATTTAAACAAAAAAAAACCAACAAAAAAAGAGAGAGATACAAAGTGTACAAACTGTAATGTTTTACAGCTCCTCTCAAGAGCTGACGGAGTTGAAGGAAGCTTGAATTGCCATCTTGTCCAAATCACAGGAAAGAGCAACCAGTCTCTGTAGACACACTCTTAGTTAGGAATGAATGCTAGGCATAACATCACAACTTCATCTGAATTACTAAATCAATATAATCACAATTTAATGTGAATTACTAAATCAAGGTAATTGTATCATGGACAAACAAACCATACAATAGACAGTCAAAAGACAATTTCAAAGAACAAGTATGCAATTCTCTCTCTTTTTACAACTCTTTGAGTTTAGTAGCTCAGTTGTAGCGCATACATTCTATGTTGGATATTGCTATCATGTACCTATTGAGACCAATTGCCTTTCCTGTAATTTGGAGATGAGTGCTATTCAAGATCACTTCAGCTCCCGAGAGACTATGAAAGGAGATATTCCTCATTCAGATAAGTGTGTTGTTGTATATAAAATTCTTTTAAATACTTCAAGGGAGCAGTAGCAGACTTCAGCTAATAGACAATGCCCTGTTATCCAAAGATTATTTCCATTTGTATCCTTTGTAGTCTTATCCAAGAAGATGAGGGAAAGTTAGATGAAGTACATACTATTTTGCATGGAATATACTTAAATACGTAGCTGTCAATTTCTAGTAATTTTGTCTCCAAAACAACCCAACTCCAAAAAAGACAAAGCCTTCTCCATACATCTTTATATAATGGGGGGGAAGAGAATAGAAAAATGCAATTCACAGTGAAAGGAACTACTAGAGCCTCAACTGACTGTGCTTCTTCACTCCTGAAAATCTGATCTATTTTTCAACAGCAACTTCTTTTTAGAAGGAGTTGGGGAAACATTCTGCCAGTGCACAAAAAGTACAACTTGATCCCAACTTCATTACTTGAACTGCTAGGAAACTGGTTACAAATAAGCAAGGAAAGCTTCTTCTCCGCTCGCCCCCCCCCAAGACAAATACACTTTGTTTGAAACCATTAGCAAAAAATTAAGATTCCTCTGTTCACTGTTCAAGTAGATCAATGAATCTTTAAAGAAGCAATCTTTAAGAGTCTTACCTCAGCTGTGGAAACAAAGGAGTCCGTTGATGCAATGCTTAGTGTATCTCGAAGGCAGAAATCATCTGCATTATCCTTTACAGTAATGTCTGTGTTTTTATCTTTAAAATAAAAAAAACCAAATTGATTATTAGACTATCAAAAAATTCCATTGAAGTCTTGAAAGTGTACTTGATATATACTACAATACAGTACTTCATTTGGAAGGCATAACATTGTACTACGATGAGAAGTAAATTCTCTTATGACCTGCTAACACATATAAAGGTGACTGTATTTTTCCATCTTTAAAGTGGACTTACATCTTCAACAAAGAGAGAAGAAAAATATATTTCCTCTGAGGTTTTGCCTTTTCTCTGATTGATTTCTGAAGATTTCTCTATCTAAAGATATTACTCTGCTATATTGATCTAAATCCTCTGTTAAGTTTTTAACTTGGCTGTGGTATATAACAAATGCTCAATGCTTTAGTAACCAAGAAATACTGCTCTAAATGAAAGCCATTAATAAAAAACAGGTTTCAGCTTCACTTGAATTCATTTCATTTTCTACTTCTCAAGCCTTTTTTCACTTGCTGGTTCTTAAGAAGAGCAAGTGAAGTTTTTAATCTTCTCTGTATCCTCTTTCCCCAACAAGCTTTTCCAGAAGCATTTCCTATAGTACTAGAATCCTTAATGCCTTTAAAATAACTGATATTTTATGCTTAAAATCATATGCACTACAGTTACTCTCAGTTTCCCTTTATTTTATTCTCAGATTTCAACTATTGCACATATTACTAGCATATATGCTCTTGTTTTCACTGTACAAAAACACTTCCACAGAAGGATTAAATTCATAAGTCAGTAAGTCAGACTTCAACTTGATGAGCCCCATACCACATTCCCAGTAGAACACAGGCATTTATTTTGGGTTACTTTACCTTCAGACATTACACATGCATTGCTAAAATCTGTTTTATTTCCAACAGTCAGCAGCAACCAGCTACCCAATGTCATCCAGATCTGTTGCTACAGCAATACTTCATAAAAAACACTATTACATAGCAAAGTGGCCAAAGGCCAATATACCGGAATGGTTTACTCATCAATTGAAATGCTACAAATCCATATAACTTAACTATTATTTAGGTGGTTGTTATGGTTTTATTAGTTATGGACTTGGAACGACAGCTCAAAAATTGCACATAACAATAAATATCTGTCATTGACACTATTCACCAAGGGAAAAAGTTATTAAAAGTTTGGA
This sequence comes from Limnodromus scolopaceus, assembly GCA_028565335.1. Lineage (NCBI taxonomy): Eukaryota > Metazoa > Chordata > Aves > Charadriiformes > Scolopacidae > Limnodromus > Limnodromus scolopaceus. The sequence goes on from JAOXNO010000004.1 coordinate 21,300,495, forward strand.
CAAAGCTTTTACTAGAGTGAGTTAGGCAAATTCCAACTTGTAATCACAACTTCACCAATATTCATATGAAATTCATATTCATATCCAATTTTTTCAGATCATTCTTAATAGTTTGCTCTTTTTTCTGAGCTCTTAAAACCAAGAGAAAAAAAGTACAGCAGCATCCAAGTTGGTTGAGAAACAATCACATACTGGAATTTGAAGAGCTGGAACAGAAAACCAAGCTGTGGTTTGTAAAGCGTTCACTTGAGATCTGTTAAGAGCAAACAGGTAACATGATGTTTCCTTCTTATTTCTAGCTCATAATTTGTATTAATCCCACTCTAGCATTACATTAAATGCCTTTCTAATATCACTTCTTCACATAAGCTGCTGCTGAAACAGAAATAACACCATTAAACATAGGGTAGCACAGGGATGTATAGCCTGGTTGCAGATTTTACCACTGAACCTCTCCTTTTGGCCAAGTTGTTTTCCCTAATAAATTTGCAATTAAAACAAAAGTTTCTACATCTCAGTCAGAAAAACCCTCTAGCACCTGGGTCAAGTGCAACGCAAAAAAATACTTATTTTCCATTGATGCTCCCAGTCTGTAGGAAATCTGCAACACCTACTTCATGAGAAATAAACAGCTACATTCATAAGTAGCAATGCAAATTATAAACTCCTACGAGAGTAAAGCATGGGCCATACTGGTAAAGATCTTACTGATGGCTTTAATGAAGATGTTAAGATAAGGACTCAACTCTTATGTACACAGAATGCAGCTGTCAAGTAGTCTCATATATCAATTTATTCACAATCCAAGAACATCTCCACCACCCTCATAGGAAAGTCCCAACTACGCCACGGGCTGAAGCCTCAAAGACTTCAGATATTGTCTTATAATTCCTGTGCTGTTGCTATTATATGTGAGTTTATAGCTCAATGACAACAATATATCCCTCAAATGACACCGAAGTATTTAACACTGGGCTATGTGATTGATTACATGTAAATGGGCATAATGATATTTAATGAAAGTTTATTTTACATATATGTAAAACAATAATTGATGTAAATGAAGGAACCATCGAGTTCCTAGCCCAGAATATCAGAGAATCAGAGGTTCTTCTGTAGAGTTTGCAGTCAGCCTGATACAGATTACATGAAGCTCTAGAGACAATAAGGTTTTGAATACACCTGTATTTGCTGAAGAAGTCATAATTCCAAGTTTTCTAATATGGGCCTAAAACTGCCACCTAACCAGTATGTTTTTAACATGTTAGTTGAATATGTAATCTCTGTGTTTTCACTCAAGGAAAATTCTCACTCCAAAAACAAGGCACAAAATTTGCATGTTATGGCAAAAAAAAAAAAAAAAAGGATGAAAAAAAGGCTGGCAATGCTGAGTGAAATAATACCTTTGGCAAGTGATAACGTGAATAAAAAGTACAGCCTCCCCAAAGAAAATAAAACAGCCTTGTCTGCTATTTCTGACTTTCTGGCCACCCCCCTCCTAATACCCTGAAATACCCTTAGCCAAGCAGGTGCTTATCAATACCCACACTGTGCAGAGAGCACACCATTATGAATGTTAGGGTGAAAATGAAGTTACAGCTGGAGTACATACCATGCAAGTACCAGGAGAACATTCTTAGACACAAGAACACGAAGATAAAGAGACAGCAGCACAACGAGTCTCCTGGAATGAACAGCTGCAAGAGGAACCCACCCACCAGGGGCTGCAACTGCTCACACAGCCATCCCCAGCCCTTCTGGAGTCTAATACCTTCAGGAAAGGAATACAAGCCAGTATGTGAGCTTCAAATATACTTTACTTATTTGAGGACCCAGGCAGTTATTTTGGGTTCATTTATATTTGTAAAAAGGATAAAGTAGAGTTTCAGATATGATACTGACAACAGCAATTGCCATAAAACTCCTGGTTGCAGTGCCTTAAAATGCATACATGGTTCTAAAGATAAAGGGTATTCAAAAATGTTAAGAATATGGAGTATTGTTAAAGCTTGTGAAATTAATCCTAACTTTATGTTATTTTGCAAACAACTACCTATCTGAAAGTAAGGAGGCTAAAAAATCCCCAACAAACCAGAACAAAACTACTTTCATATCTATTCACAGATTACTAATCTAGAATATTTGTCTTTGCTCTGATAGGTTCATGAGGTAAAACAGACCACAAAACCAACCCTCCAAACTCTCATCGCAAAATCTGGCCTTAGAGACGGAACTGCACACAAATTAACTTTTTAGCATTCAACTGGGAAGTATTTGCTGTCAGATAATGTTTTAAAATTCTGTCAACTGTTTATATGTTATCTTCCCTCCAATCCTGAATGAAACACGGCATGAGTTTGCAAGTGAGTTTGGCGCTTACGTGCAGCAGTTAAAAAAGGAAAGCACTTACCCACTGGCAAAGAGCTCACTGGGAGTTAAGGACTTTAGTTCGGAGCTAAAGCCACAGTTAAAGCCATGGTTTCCTATTCTCCCCAGCCCTCCCACCCCAGAGGAACATCAGTGCAGCAACACATCACAAGCAGGAAAGCAGGATGAGAAAGGAGAGACTTGAGAGACTCCAAAGAGGAGTCCTTTGCACTTTGCAAAGGAATCCCCTTATGAGAAGTCAGGGTACCCCCAGAGCAGCAGGGTCCCTGTATCCTGCCAGGCTACCACAGAGGCAGCCGCTGCGCTGTGTGGCTTCAGGCCTGGGCAAAGGAAGGACAATAATCAAGTTCAGAGCACAAAGTAGCATGAATTACTACACAATTCAGTTTCAAGAGAACGTGTCACAGTCTTCTAGCTAGTCACAAGCGGCACAGTGGCTTGTCACCACTGTTGCTCAAGTATCCAAAAGCAGCTTTATTTACGTTTATAAATAGTCATAACTCTGAGAGTGTTGACTGAACATTCATTAAAAAAATCATCAGTGCTACCAAGTAGCACCTAATGTATCACATGAAGTCTTACAGGATGCACCTAGAAAGCAGTGAATTTTACTTAATGTTGTATTTATAAAAAGAAAACAAACCCAACAGTCAGGTGGCACCTTCTGATGACTGGGTTGTATAGGAACAAGTTAAAAAAGGCGAGCCAAGAAGGGAGCAGGGTGCCCACACACACCATTCTGGATTTAACAGTTGTTGTTAAATTATGTGTTTACATTCACCAGTAACGCAAATACCTGGGCTCAACAAAGTGCCTAGAGCTGGAGACATCGCATCTCACTGTATATAAGCAAAGCTGCTATTGACTTCAGCATAAAAATATATTCCAGGTCAGGGTCTTTTAAAAATATCTAACCAAATCTTGCACTGTACCAATACGTCAGTACGTATCCCGAGTTAAACACATCTCATGGTTCTTTGTTGGGACTGCTCTGATGCAAACTTAAGTAACAGATTCCCTTGAAAAAAACCAAAACAACAGTCCTCCCACATGCTCACACCTTCAGTAGGTCCCTGTTGTGAACACACAGCTTCTGCTCACCAGTATTTGACTGGGAACTCAGCAACCAAAGCAGTGGCGCAATGGAAAGGAGTAAATGGGGAAAACTGAGTACGAGACAGCATTGAGTACTTCGTATTTGCAATTACACCTTCCTCCGAGTACTCCCAGACCTTTTTCAAGGTAAGCTTTGACTGAGCTAACTGCTGAGCCTTCAAATTACATCCTTAACAAATACCTTAGTAGTTTTCATGCAGAGAATAATCCTCTGTTTTTGTGCAAATAGAAGGCCAAATCTTACTTCCTCAGTAAAGCTGACTCAACAGAGCTTTCCTAATTGTTTCCAAGAACAGGTATAATCTTCAAGGTCCACATAAAAGCCTTCCACTACAATACTCTCACACGGGTATAAAAAGGCCCATTTTCCAAGACACTAGATACTCACCTAATTATCATTATGCAAAATGCAAGATGTTCTTGATTCACACTGTGTTCTTTATTTATTACTTTGGTGTTATTCTTAAGACAAAGGATTACAGCTGATTAAAAGCTGAATTAGAAGCATGTGTATAAATGACAGTAATAAATTCTTAATGCTAAAATATAAATAAGTAGAGAAGGCATAAAAAATTGACTAGTACAATCCATTAAGCTTACATACTTCAGCAATAAATCCACCTGAAAACTGAAATGTACTTTTTTTTGCAATATTTGCCACCTAGAAAAAGATGCAACTTGCCTAAAATAACTTTATAATCTTCAAGAGAATTTCCACATACTTTGCAAAGAAATAATAGCAATTTCTGGGATGTTTATAATAATTTGGTTATTTTTAGACCTTCAAGACACTGACTTTGTCCATAAAATTATATTATCTGCTGAGCACTACATGCTTAATGATGTATAAAACGAAACAATGTGGCTACTGTTCTCATATTCTAAAACAGTAAAATCAAGCACCGTGAATGCTCTCATCTAGTGAAGGTAAAGACAGCACAAAATGCTTGTGCATAAGTAATCATTTTAGTCTCTCCAAGTAAAAATCAAAGATACCTAATAAAGGAATCCAAGTGTAATTTTTTTGCTGTAATCCACAGGTATATTAAGTAACTCAAGAGCATCAGGATATATTATACAGTTTTGATATTCTTGAATGGTGATAAATGAAATGATTCTTTCAAGATTTAAATCTGCTAAACAACTCTTCCATAAATTTGGTAAGTAAGCTGAAATATTTTCTGACAATTGCAATTTTTTTAAGCAAAGAAATTTTCAAAAGGCTAGAAATATTTTGTTACAGAGAATGTGAAATGTGAAAGCTGTCCCTGAATCATTGTGGCGTGCTTTATCATAAAACCAAAGTCTCAAAACAGAAAGACAATGAGGAACTCTGCAACTCAAATCTCAAGGATGAGGCAAAGTAAACACCCATAGTGCTAGATTGCTGAAATCTGAATTTTAAGAAAATAAAGCAGCATCCAACATGTGTCTTATAACCTAAACTGATACATCATATGTGCTGACAGCTGAGAAAACAGCTCAGTAAACACACAATAAATGTATGACTATGCTCACTTCTCTTGTTTACTGCTCTGAGTTGGCTTGAAATAGACATATGATCCTGAAACACATTTGAGATATATATCCTGTGTGAACTACGTGTCGCATAGGCCTCTCCCTACCACATAGCTTTTCATTTCTTCAAAAATGTAAACTTCGGTTATTTATAACTGCACATAAGTTTCTACATTTACAGAGTGTTACAATTTCCTGCAACTTCTTTTCTTTACCCTGAAGTTAAAAATCAGTGGATCTTCCCTGATTTTAAGGTTCAAACCCCTATCCTTTAGACAAGAATTTGACTTCTGACCACCGTCCTGTTTTCAAGTCTAATAGTTGACTAATAGTTTAGATAAGAGTTTCTGTACTTGTATTTGATTTGAGAGAGAAGATCTGGCAACCAAGTTTGCTCAGCTGTCTAATCTGGACAGGGTCTATTTAGATAGATGTGCAACACAAAGTTGTCACTGTTTCCTCTTCGTAAGGGTACTTCATTCTCCTGTAGTTCGGAAAGCATCACATCTATTTTGGCCACAGCAAAGTCTAGTTCGAATTCCAGTGCTGTTTATTTTAAGATGTAGGCTGTTCATTATAGCACAGCACTGTGAAGACTGCCAGATACCTTAGTCATCAGATTTGGACATCACTGCCTTTTCTTAGTTCTTCAAACCCTAAAAACAAGCACAACCTACCCCATGTTTTTGCACAGACACTTTCTAGTGACAATGGAATGGTCTGTTCAACCACGTTCAGTGTGATAGTACATTAACTCACTGTGATGCAGAGCAGATATAAAATGCAATGTCATATTTACAGAAGGAAGTACAAGGTTAACTTTGAGGCTTAAGCAACTAGAATTAGCTCCTTTAATACCTTTCCTATGCCAGAGGCCTCCATAAGCAAGTTACGCAGAACAGTCTTCTCACCAGACTTGAGAGAAAAGTCACAGAAGTAAGTGACCTTCTCCCTTTGGCCTCAAATTTTACTTCACCTCTGTAAATCTATTGAAATCAGTAGGTACTTAAAGCAAGATGTTTACACAAGTGCACTACTAGCAGTATCCTTTGCTTTTTGCCACTGCCACCTTCTTGGCTTTCCCACCATGCATCATTTCATAGAAGAGCAGATAGCCGCACACACACTGGTGAAAAAGGACAAGAATAATCAGCTACTGTTGCTCAGCTCCGAAACTTGTTGCTTTACGAAGTTTCCTTATTTCTTACATAAAAAAAGGGAAGAGTAAACAGTTTAGTATGTAGCCTATAGGCTATTTTGCTGGACACAGCACATGGCTATGGGACCATCCAACACGTTCTCTTCAAAGTAAGATTTTAAGCACAAGGTTGCTAGAAAGGTTTTTCTTTAGCCAGCACATTATGCTTCAGGGATGCTGACATTTCAAAGCAAGTGAGACAGACTGACAAAAGGAAACCACATATTCACTTGTTCTGCCATTAAAAGAAAAACATACTGTCTGGCAGTTGGTAATTCCACTTACATGTATGAAGACATCATCAGAAAAGAAAGATTGATGGTTTTCTATCTCCAGAATTAATAGAAAGATAGAAAGAAACAACCAACTATATAACTGGTGATCCTCAGTGAAATGAACATCAAAAGATGCAAGTATATGTATGTGATTTGGATTAACATTTGAATTCTGTATTCAGAATGGAGACTCCAGCATATTTGACAGGGACAAACTCTGCAGGTACAGCATAATAATCCCAGTCTTCATTTGAATTTCAGGCTGATCTGTTTTACAGAATTCTGCAGGCTTCAGTGAAAGTGCTTCACGATGTGACTAGCTTCTGCAAATCCAGCTGCACACACACAGCAGACAGTTTAAGAACCTAAATTAGCAGGACAGATGTTTAACTTTAAACCTAAAGAATAGGTTTAAGACCTAAAGAATATCTTAAGTGCCCTACTGATTGGGTCTGCTCGCATTCCACTTGCCCCAGAGAGTAGGAAAGAATGAGATAAGGATCCTTAAAAAGTTGTACTGAATGAAGAGTTCTTTCCTCTGGATCTTCAGTTTAGTAAATAACACCAGTTACCAAACTTAAATTAAAAAATGAATTAATAGCACTATAAGGTTGCTAAATGCGTAAGTAACACATTATAATTCAAGTATGAATATGTTAAGAAATGATTATTGCAACCTAAGCCTGGAAGATAGCTTGACACTGATCAGCAGCTACGCAAACGCATGTAGTTAAAGCTGCCATCCAGTCAATATATTAGTTATCTAAGGTAAATTAAAAGTAAAATAAACCAAAGCTTGAATAATAGAGAATGTACATAATTTAGGCGATCTGGAAATACGTATATGTTTACCTTTAAATACTTGCAGCATATCTGCATGTAGAACAAGGGCAGCTTTAAATAGCAGTAGAGAGAATAAAGCCTGGTGTGATCGACATGTGCTCTTGAATCAGCTGCACTACAGCACTTTGCTACAAACAGGGTTATAAGGTAAGGTGGGACATAGTGTACAGACCAGATATCCCATAAAGAATTAGAGAATTCACAGTAATTTATTTTAAAAAAAAAAAGTTTAGCTTGAGCAATCAAAAGGGAAATAAAACACATCTCAAACCCAGTTAATTTTTTGCATCAGTTTTAGTAATTAACTGCATAAATACATATGAAAAAAGTGAGACGTAAATAATAAATTTTACTCCCTCTGTTGTTATTGCCCACAGAACCTTTAGCTAGAACTTTCCACATTAATAGATTTACTCCTACATACAGGTTCAACTTTGAAAGATTTCAAGCTGAAACAAAAGTTTAAGAAAATTGTAAGATATAAAAAGGCCTTTAGCAATGAAATGTTTACACAAGCTACTTAAGCCTTGCAGTGATTGGATAAACATTTAAAAAAAAATAAATCACACATTATATTCCTGGTAAATAAATGTGTATTGCCATAGCATAGGGTATGGCTAGTGCTAAATAACAAGCCCAGTAAACAGAAGTCATTGAAGACTGTGCTACGTGGATACACTGCAACCATTTATGGCAGACTGATGGGTCAGAGACTTTGACTTAAACAGCAGCAAGGTTTAAACACAGTAGGCACATTAGTTAAGAAAAGTTGTTAGTTGTTTTCATTTTATGCCCTTGAAAATAAATTGCAGACAGAAGTTTATCTATTTTAGCCCTAACTGAACTATTAAATTTATAAAGGAACTGCAGTGCAGAGAGCTACATTTGCTGATTTTATACAATTTTGTCAATATTCCAATTTGATATTGTGCTCAATTCTGCACTTTCAAGATTAAGCTACCAAGCTAAAGAGACCTGATTTTCTTTGAAGCCTTGCTGTCTATATCACGCCCGCCCCATTCTGGCTCTCCTGCCTTCATTTTGCCCAAGAATGTTTCAGGCAAGCCTCTCTTAAAAACAGGCTTTAATACAAGAATAAATTGGTTTAGTAGAACTTCTAAAAGAGGAATTAGCCCTATGGACCAAAACATGTTCTTGATCATCAGTTTATATAACCTCACAGTGCAATACTCCAGCCAAAAAAATAAACACTTATTCCGCCCTCACTACTTGCCATCTGTCTGGTATGATTTTTCATGCCTCTGGAACATTTATATTCACAAGATATATAAACACATAAAAGTTAAGTGTATATACATCCGTTTTAGTAAGAAAAAGAATTTGTAAACTATAATTTGTTAAGAATATACCACAAGAACATGAAAGAGGAGAAAAAAAAATATCAATGACATGCCTTTGGAAGGCTGTTCCCACTTATTCCATACTTCACTTTTCAAAAGTGTTCAAAATGAAGGCAAGTGGTTATTAGATCAAGCCCTGATGTGTGGCAAAATGATCACTTCTCTTTACACAAAATGAAGGTAAATATGTGTACTTTTATAAAAGGTTTAAAAAAAAATATGGAGAAGCTATTGACTAAAACTAAACACCAGAATGGCCAACAAAAAAGATGCAAAACTAACACTTGAAAAATATGCCTTTAAAGTAATGTTAGTCATGTGTGTTTGCTGTTGTGGCGTAAGTGATAAACATGCAGATAAGTACAGTGTGAGTTAGTTGTACTTGAATAGTATTGGGGGGCTCTAGCTGCACAAACTGCTGTACAACCATTCCTTAGGTCATGTAAGGAACTGGAAAAGCTTAATTATATTTCCCCTTCTTATCAGGGATTTAAAATTGATGGGCAGAGAAGAAAGGAAAAAGAGGGAGAAAATAATTAGAGTTTGCAGGGGTAACTGTGGAACCGGGAAGCTCATGCTAAAATGAGATCTGGGGAAAGAGAGGGCTGCAGCTGCTCACACGGTGCAAGGAACGAGCAGGAACAGTTGAGAACTAGCAGATGGATTCCGTGTGAGAAGGACTGAGCAGGGAAGCACAGGAACAACTAACCCAACAAAGTCTGGGAAAATAAATCAGGTAGGTGGACTGCAGCTCAAATATAAGGAGCCTTTAGAGCTAAAAGGAGGAATAGCTTGTATTTCATTTTAAGAGAAGCTCCTGAGCGAGAGAGACAGCTTAAGGGAAACAAATAATCTGGTCAGAAAAAAAAATTGAGCAAAGGTGATTTTTATAAACAACAGTCCAGTCCATGTGAGAAAAGCAAGTTTTAAACGGACAAGGCAAGACATGAGAACATGGCAGGCGTCAAGAAGTGAGAGAGAGAAGAGCTTAAACAGGAGTTTTGGTGTGGACAGAAAGAAGACAGTTTTCAGGGATGCCATTTAAGGAAAAGCAACAAGGTGTATAAATAGCCTGCATGGCTAGATCTCAGAGCAATGTTGTCAGGCAAATGGTAGCAAGGGCCCTCAAAAAGCAGAAACAGACTCTTTCTGATCTTACTAGAAGTGTTTTCAGAAATTTCTATCCATCTCACCTCCCAAACTAATATACAGTAAGTGGCCTTGAGTCCCCCAATGCTGGTTCAGCGTACAGTAAAATAAATTATCTTGAGCCACTGCTGAAGAGGCTTCAGCTAGTCTGGTTCACTATGCAATGAAATAGCATCTAAACTTCAGCTTTTAAGATAAACACAGACATACACTCCAGGTTATCAAACACCAACATAAAGACACAATTTATCAAATACTAATCTTTTTCAGTACCAGTAACTTCACTGCAAGTCCATGCAAAGCTATTTCACCTTTTTAGTATAGCATTGCCAAAATTAAGGGTATCACTGAGAAAGCCAAGCATTATAACCTTTCCATAGACAAAACATTTACAGAAATATTATTGTTCACAGTTTTAAGTTGAACTTGTAACTACCAATCTTACTCTGCTATTCAACATTGTGCTTAGGTGCTTTCTGGTATAGAATTTTACTGAAGGTGATTTAGAAAGGAAGTGTTATTAATATTGGAAAAATATGCCTTCAGAGGAAAGGCTTAAATATTATTGGTAGCAGAAGACGTACCATCCAGTTCAAACATCTGCCCTTTGAGTATCTGTGGTGTGTCAGAAACAAGGAGTTGCAGCAATAAGCTGCAATACAAGAGACTGCACAGTAAAACACGGTAAGCTTCAGCAGTAGCTTCCACAAATTTTGATAACTGAATTGTGTTCAAAATAAGCAATAATTTCTGTAAAATAGGACTGGAATAACTTTTCTGGGCTTTTCCTCAGACTTAGTAATATTGTTTTTCTTCCTTTATAAGAGCATTTCTTGGGATGAAAATACTTCCACACTTAAAAAAGGAAAAACTATTGTGTTCTTTTGTTTTGATTTCAATTCTGTTTCAGCCACTAGAAAAAGGTTTTGTCCTTTTCCAAGAAATGAAGAAATCATTTAATGTAAATTTATCTTGAAGGAGATAAAGCAAAGACAAAGCAAGCAAAAGTTTTCGAGCTACCAAAAAAAGCTATGGTATTTTGAAGTTATTTTATAGCAGTTACTACTCGAGCACACCTAAGTAAATTATTAAAAATTGCTCACATCCTTATTGGAGCATAAGAATTACAAACAAAAACATTTCTTGTCCATAAACAATAAAATATAATACTTGGAATCTAAAATTTTACCATTAATGTTTCAGAGGCAGCAAGGAAAATACAGGCCCTAGATATTCATTCATGGACAGTAAAACATTATAGAAGTCTGGGTTAATAAAATATATAAAAATGAGCTTTCAGCAGCTTCAGTGATTATGCAAAGATTTTTGTTTTAAGAGCAGTTGAAGAAAAGGTTCCTAATATGTAAATACGTTCTCCAAAGAGTGTTGTCACTAGGTTAAAGGCTGTGCTTATTCTCTCCAAAATGCCAGGCATATCTTTGAGTGTGAGAAGAAAATTAAAAAAAGAAACAGACAAACCTCCCAACAAAACCATCCAACAACACAGACCTTTGTGAGAGATCTGCAGTAGCTCACACAATTCATTTGTTTTAAATTGTATACTTAATATACAAAGTAAATATTTCTAAATTAAAAATGTAACTAATGCATAGGTTTTATTATTATTATAAAAAATTTAAGGGCCAGTGTACACAAGTCACCATTAGTTTGAGTGCCAGCATTCCTTTTTACAGTAGAAATCAAAATAATAATATGAAGTATTAGGAATTCAGTACTGACAAGGAGCCCTACAATTTGAGAATTTTCCCCTCTGACCTGCAATTTTGCTCATAAGTAAAGCTATTGTTTCTCTCCTAACTCTTTGCATTCCTCTCAAGTTAGCTCGATTAACATTTCAGTCTGCTAGAAAAGATCTAAAAAGAAAAAAAAAAAAAGAGAACTTTCTTCAAGGACAGACTACACAAAGTATTGTAAGCTTTTAACCCCCTACCCCCTCACATTCACTACTCAGAAATAACAAGATGAATATTTTGTTTCATGGTTTTCTGCCCATTGCCTTCTTCCTGAGTCACTGCAGCTTATGCCTGCCTCAGGAAAGCCTGCTTTCTAGGCTTCTCGTGCTGTTCCACAGTCCTAAGAGGATCAGCATAGAAACAACAGCAGTTTAGCCCTACATCTTTGTTTTAATTTCATGTCCAGAAACATTTCTGCTACAGAAATCCTGTTTGAGCTTGCTAGTTTATACGATAATTCTGAAAGTTCAGTGGAGAATGCAACAACAATGCACATAATTGCGTTCTGTTATTTAATCTATTTAAAATGCAAGTCTTTTTCAGGGCTGTATTTGTTGTAACTCAACGATAGCTTGCAGAGCTTAAAAACATTATTTGCAGTTCTTTTTGTTGCTGTTGTTATTATTACTATTATTTTTACTATTAATAGAATTCTATGGACAGGGAGAAAATATATTTATTTATACCTGTATCCTCTGCACTTTTAAAAGATGAATACTTAGAAATATCTGGAAGAGAAAATACATAGTTTTCATGTAACTAGGGAAAAGAAAGCAGCATTTGGAGGTGCTAATTTACACAACAAGAGTCAAACAAAAGGCAATCAGACTACAGCATGCAACCCCTTCAAGCCATGATTGCCTGCTCTGACAAGTCACCTTGTACCTGCCACAGCAGACAGAAGAGAAGTACCAGACCATGAAAGCCAGTGGTTGCAGTGACAAGCTATCATACTCCAGCAGGGTCCCAGGGAACTCATTCCTGGCTCTCCCATGTAGGATGCTTTCATAGTCCCCTCCAGAGGCTGTTTCTCAAAACTGGTTGGCAAATTGTTTATCGTGTCAACCAACTTCAACTAGTAAGTGGGATCACAAAATGAAAAGCAAGTCTGTGGTACGATTGATCAATGGCAGCACTGAGATCTTAATTTGGTTAGGTAGAGGAGATATGATGACCTCGTAAAAGTAACATTTAAAGGTTTTGGGAAGGAGCAATGCCTGTGACTAGAAAACAAGTAGGGGAGAGAGTGGTTTCAGGAGCCCCAGAAGTTTGACCGAAGATTTTACAGACAAAGTTGAAAACCAGAAACTGATGGAAATTTTTACGTTTGTAAGTTTCCTTCCTGACCAATTTTGGAGCTCATTATAACCCCAGGTTTCTGAATAAGAAGTGCTAGTCAGACATTTACGTATGAAGTCTTTTGATAACACTTGATAGCATTTGTCCAACTGTCAGAGCCCTGTCTCCAGCTGTGGCTAATCACAAGTGCTTCAGATGGAGAAAATAGAAGAAAAATCTACAAACTATATCCAATGATCATGAGGAGAGTGAAAACAAAGCAAAATGTTTTCTGATTACCATCGTGGGTCAATAGTTGAAACCCTGAAGCATAAAAGCTGGTTATAAGCATTCTAACAACAAGCTGCAAGTGCTATGAAACTATCAGGGACAACAAAAGCTTCTTCTTGTTCACTCCAAGGCCCACAGAAGAAGAAAAACTAGTAGTAGTTAAGGGGAAACGCTTAAATGCCAGAAAGACAACATCCATTTACCCCCAAGTCCATCTCTTCCACCCAGAGAGACATAAAGAAATCCCTCAAAACAGCATTAAAAAAAAAATATCTTTGCCTAAAACACTGAAATATCCTTGACAAGCTTCAGAGGCAACTCGTTTCAGAACTTGTTTCACTCGAACAGCCAGAAATTGGATCTAGTTACGACTTCGACAACAAGGTCTACAAATCCCCCAGCACCACATACCTTCTCCATGCGTAAGTAGCTATTTGGAACAAGTCAGTCACCTCTCAGTATTTTCTTCAGTAAGGAGCTGGACTTACTCAACTTAAACCACATATGAGCTTGTTTTTCCAAAACATGGATCATTTTTATGGCTTGTTTTGAGCTGTCTAGTATTTCCATATCTTCTGAAATATGAACAACAGAACTGGACACAGTATTCTAAAACCATACAAAACCCAAGATTTTATCTTTGCCTCTACGCTGACGCCGTCCTTTTCACATAGCCAAAGATTAGCAATTGTCTTTTTTCTACAGCACTGTGCTCAGAACTTACACTGACGGCTATGCAGAACTTTCCTAGTGCATTCCAAGAGTGTTTCTTTATTACTTTTCTTTTAAAATCTCTCATCTGTATGTACAATCCATACGTGCCTCAATTCAAATGAAATTTGTTACATTGTAACCATTTAAACAGATCATTCAGATCAGTACTGCTAACCTTTCCTTTTCATTAATTCAATGCTTTTAATGCCCTAAATGATTGGTTTTATCAACTTCCACTCTACAAATGATTTTATGATCAGCTACACAGTTGATAAAATTACAGAGTTTGACCAAACATCTTCCCTAGAAAGCAAACCTTTCCCTTAACGGTGGGCAAAAGTATAAACAAATGTTCATGTCAGCAAGCTCATTATTATCATCTAATGTATGCTATATCAATCACCCAGACTGCAGATCTCTCAAAAACCTACAGTCCAAGACATGAAACCATATCAAATGGCACTAATTTCACCTTTTATTCTGTTGTCTGCACTAACAGAACTGCAAATTAGCAACTCTTCTTTCACAGGCATGATGCTTAACTTGGATGTTGTAGTTTTTTGGGTTGTTTGTTTGTTTGTTTTTTTTTAAGATTTGGAACTAAATTGGTGATTTCCCAATCATTTGGAACATTTTCCACTTTACAAGATCAATAAATAGTAAATAATGGATAAGGGTGCTTTCTTCATCTAGCTTCTTTAAGAAGTTTTGGGTATAAATCATCCAGGACTACTGATTCTGATTCAGCAGATGCTGCCTCTTTTGCCACAAATGATATACCTTCCTACAGATTCCTACATTTCTGTTTCTGTTCAGAACTGTCATTTGTACTTTGCAGTAGGATTTTTTTCTTATTCTTAGTAAAGAATACTGTACTATCTTATTTCTTTACGCCATTGGGATTTCATAATTTTCTTGGACTTGCTTATTCTTGTGGCTCTTGAACCCTTCTGTTCCTGTTAATAAATGCACATGTGCGCATACACGCAAAAAGAAAAAAAAAGTGATCAATGTTCATTCCAGCATAATTCCTAAAAGAGCAATACAAAGCTGTGAATAGAAGGGGAAAAAAATAAGTATTACATGTTAACATGTATATTTTGGGGTAGTAAAGGAAAGCCTGTTGACAGCAGCATTCATTTTCTTTCACTAGATTGTCTCTCCCAGGAAATTTACCAAAAAACTGTCATAAAAGTGTGTTTGGGGGAATCCTAGAGGCTCTCTTACGGGTTTATTTCCCCTCTTCCGCCCCATTTTTTAATTTATTTGGCAATCTCAAAAACATCCTACTTCAAATGTTCATATACTACACTCAGTGTCATATCCTAAAGGAAAGTAAATTATCTAAGAAATGTTGATTGATGAAATGTTTTTACATTGAATATTGAACAAAAACATCCTTGATATTAAATACTGCAAGCACCACAGTGCTTGGAAGTAGATGATGTTATTCTGTTTGTGTTCTAAAACAGTCTCAAAAAATGACGCATTTTTTAATATATTACCTGCTGTTCAAGTCACAAGTTCAAGACAATGATGAAAAAGCCCCAAATCCTGAACAGTGAAAACACTACTCACTAAACCACTTCATTACTTGTTTTCGTCACTCCTCTGGGCTAGCACAGATAAAATCCATAATAAAGTAACAGACATCTACTCAAGAGATCACAAATTATTTCTACAAAGAACACCTGAAAGGAATTAAATTTTCAGAACATTTTTGGTAAACAAGAATCCAGTTATCACATTTTAAAAAAAACCATAAAATATCAATATAAAGTACTTCCAGGGTAACCAAGCAAAACAATAGCTAAACACATTGAACAACAAATCGAGTCCTTTGAATGCCATTATGTTACTTTTGCCTGAAGACAGAAATTACAAGCAAACTTCTAATTTAATAATGTATATACAATGCAACACCAAAATAAAACATTCAAACATTTTTCTGCTTGAAGAATTACATTAACAGGTGTACGCAGACATGTCAGAAAGCCAACTCCCCACCCTTACTCAGAGCTGTATTTAGTAGTTGCAGGATGACATGAGTGCTAAGAGTGAGAGTACTGCCACCTCGTGTCAGTCAAGCTGAAGCCTAACAAACAAAACTACTGACTCCAACTAATCCCAGAACATGTTCTGCCTTTAAAGTCTGACAGTTATTTGAGATCAGATGCTTGATCATGAATTATGAAAGAGTACAATAGTATCAGTCTTTAAGAACATCTTAAACCATTTATTTAAAACAAAAATAATCAGACTATCTGTACTTAATCAGCATGTCTAGCAATAACTACTCATTATATTTGCTATTTTAAAATCCTGGGTTTTGTCACTCATAACTGTCATAAATTTCAGTCACCAGGGATAAGAGCTCTGGTACTGAATATCTGTTTCATACAAAATCTTTCTTTTTTGGTTTGGGATTTTGTAAAAAATTGTGACAAACCAAAAAAACCAAAGTACATGCATACGCAGTTTGACAGTTCAAAAGACACATATAAAACTTCTTTTGAAACACTCTAATAATACACCCATGCTATAAAAAGGGTCATATATTCTTACTGCATAAGTATTTAAATACCCAAGTCAACACAAACTTTAGAAACTCAAGAAACATCGTGAAAATTCTCAAGTATAGCGATAAGCCACAAATAAAAAAATTTCCTCAGTCCATTCTCATCTAAAATACAAGCACTACATCAAATAGTACATAATAATGTAAAGAATGTGATTTTTTTTCCTGTTTATTCACTGATACATATAATTCTGCTCAGTGGATATTTCAGTGACTTCCCTCTGCCTCGAAGGCATTATTACAAGCAATAAAAACGTAGAATAGGAGTACTCACCAATATCATTAGCTAGAGAAGCAGGATCAGAGGCCCCAAGGGTGGCTTCAAACTCCTCCTGAAGACGGTAAGCTCTTTGAAGAAGGGATTCAAGCTTATGAATGAATTCAGCACTAATGATATCCTGTAAGAAGACAGGCATTAGAAGATTTTCTATTTGTTAACAGTCTGTAAGATTCTTTTGTAAAATCTAAGAATATTAAGCCTTCAAAGACCAAACTGTGCCACATTCATTTCCTAAAAACCACACAAGGACACTTCAACACACTTCAACATCCAAAATATACACATATTTTATTTAGTGTAATAAAAATAAAATCTAAATTTTAAAATACTTTATTTGTGATATTTACTGCACTAGAAATAAAGCCACGCAGGTGTGTTTTTACTTAAAAATATTTTTAGCATTTAGTTCATGAGAACAAAGGAATAGAAATAAAGTTTAGGCACATTATTTGTGAATATTCATAAATTGATCATTTTTCCCAAGACCTTTATCTTTGCTAAGCAGATGTCCTCTCACATAGTTATAAAAGAAAGGGATGACCCAAGGGATTTTGGGCAGAGAATTAGTATGCTTGGTAGCTTGATAATACCATCTAGAAGCAGACACTGATGCAACAGCAATTGCCAAAAAATAAATAAGGCTAATTGCCTCCCCCCAACCCTCCTCCAGACAGTAGATCATAAATTGAATATACTCACTTCTACACTTTCTTCTGCAATCGCGTCTCCTGCTCCCAGCTTAATGGAACCACAACTTGCTTCATCTTCAACTTGTCTGTTACGGAAAGTTAGTGCCTGCTCCCACCGACGCAGCGCTTCTTCGAAAAGCTCCATACCTAGGGGAGATCAGGATTACCTCCATCCCATCAAACACACAGCTTCCATATGTATTCACAGTTTAGAGTCATGGGAAACTATTTAGCTAATGAGCATGATTATAGCAGAGACACAAGTTTTTAAAACAACAATTCCCAGTCTAAAAAGATAGCTGTCTTTTTAATAAGATAAAGAAGTTCACAATATGATCACAATGTTCAATGTATTTTTTCCTATTTACTTTTAAAAATAATTTCATGGATTACTACTTCAAATATAGGAATAAAAAAAAGTATTTTGAAAAACTAACACTAGATCAAGTAAGATTTCATTGTTTTATAGAAACATTCTTAGACACATGCCAACTGGACACTGTGAAAGAACACCACAATAATATTGTGTGAGTGTCACTGCCATGAAAACAAGAAATTATTTACGTTCATTGTTGGTAGATGCTGAATCTTCTTATTATAACTTACCCATCAAATATAAATTTTCAGGTGTGGTCACTGGAATATTGACAAGCTTAATATCATCTTCATCTGCTTTATCCCAGGAATTAGAATTGGCACAAGCACAACTGTGACAAGAGGTAGCACTCTGAACCTTAAAAAAAAAAAAAAATAAAAAAAACAAATTCTGAAGTGTTGCTATACAAAGTATCCTTAAAACCACATTCCTGGCAGAGCACATTACATTCATGCTATCTGCCTAGGCTTTTTTACTATGTAGTGGGTACAATGGCCTCCTCAGCATCTCTAGCCTTCTGTGCAGCTTGTTCAGGAAAGCTGTTTCAGATCCATGAAACCATAAGATGCATTTTCAGTACAAGTTAAAACACTTTTACTTACCGAGGCCAGACTTTGAACTGAACCAGAGTATTTACTAAAAAGTCCTCCATTTGCATAGATACAAGACTGAGATCCTTTTTCCTTAGCAGAGCTCAGAGAAAGAGTCAAGTTTTGCCGACTACTGGAACAACTAGAACCTAAGAGAGACACTTATTTTAAAGCTGCTGCAAACTCAAAACACTGTATCTTTTGTTAGCAAGATCTATCAATAATTGCATTTGCTTTTTTCAATAAAATCCAGTTTAGAAGCAAACAACAATTATTATTTCATTTACAGTTCTACACAGGAAACTACAAAATATAATAGTCAATATCTAAAATAACCATGCATTTGAGCATAATTATTTTCCCATTATATAAAAAATTAAATCTGCTTTTCTCAGTGTTGAGATATGTCCACAAAAACTGCAAATCCTCTATTGATAAAAGAATTTTTAATCTACATTAATGATTAAAACTTCAAGAAGACCACTTTATTTGTAAGACATTGAAATTTTGTTCCTAATTTGCACAATTTCTACTTTAATAATTCAATACTCAGCATTAGTTTGTTTTACTACTACACACTGTTATGCACACCCATCCCCTCACACCCCTTTTTCTCCCCTCCAAGAAAATAAAACAAGAAAACCCTGGGGATTCCTTCATGTACCTTTTTCTGATGCAGCTGCTTTGGTACACTCTAATACTAGATGACTTGGTTCCCATGGTGGCACTTTCTTGTTTTTCTTTCCACGTCTTCTTTTGAAGTGATGAGCCAGAAAAATCACAGATATTGCACTCACTGCTGTTACCGTGAAAAGCTTCTTTAACCCAGGAGAAAGCCTTATCTGAAAATAAGAGAGTGTGACTTCATTGGAAATATACGTTCCTTAGCTACTACCCTTCCTCCTACCCTCTTTTTGGTGTGTTCAACCCAAGCTATAGCTCTTCTGAGGGAGACAAAAGACACAGCTCTCTCAGCCTGAGAAACAAGCAACTCCGAGTAAGGAAATAGACTGCTTCCCAAAATTTGTGATGGCCACTAGGTGAGAGTTTCCAAAGAGGCTGTGGCGACAAAGCAAGAGGCTGCACTGAGACACATATTGCAGCACCAAGAACTATAAGGTATATTGCAAATCCACAAACTGTGGGGATCCAAGGGAAGAATTTTCAGACAAACTTCTTCTTATTTATTTATTTTTAATGCCAGGACAATGTAGGGCTTCAACTAATTCTCTAACAGCAAAATACTGAGAAGAAACTCGTCCTTCGCAATGAGACTATCTTCTTGCACTATGAAAGAGCAGAAGATCCAAAAGCTAACATTTGCATGGTCCTTCAATTTGCAAAGAACATGTATTTAAATGTATTTCTCTAAATAAACCATCTTTTTTTTAACTGTTACGTTTTATTTTGGCTATAGATCAGTCATAGGTTTGCAGACATTTAAATTAGCGAATGAGAACCACATATACAAGCAACTGAAATTAAAAGCCATTAACAAAGTTTATAAAATTCAAAGTGACAAGATATACATCGAAGAAAAGAGCTGTTTAACTGGAAAACAGAGCCCACATTCACAAAATCTTAAGGAAATCTATGCTGCTTGAGAAACAGACTGCTGGGAGAAAACCAGATCTGCAGTCCTTGGGGCTAATACGGTGTTTCTGTAAGATGTTTCCTCATACAAGGCAGAGCCCGCCACACGGGGTACCACGCACTCTGGCAGTCCCTCGTTGCTGTGCACTTAGTTAATGCCATCAGAGTTGTGTAATCTAAAGAAGCATTA
This sequence comes from Limnodromus scolopaceus, assembly GCA_028565335.1. NCBI lineage: Eukaryota > Metazoa > Chordata > Aves > Charadriiformes > Scolopacidae > Limnodromus > Limnodromus scolopaceus. The sequence goes on from JAOXNO010000004.1 coordinate 21,320,676, forward strand.
AAAGCTTTGCTCTGCGTTGAGTTTGCAACCAACAAGTCAAACACCTTTGACTTGAGAACCCTGTCCTTAGCGGTACAGTGCCTTGCCCAAGGCCGAAAACCTAACGCTGTACTCTGTGAGGAAAAGGAAATCCCTGAAACACAGCACAAACACTTAATTACAAAGTACTACTGTATTTCACAGGAAAGAGTAAATAACCAAATAACTGAGATTAAAACTTTGAAGCTCACAGAATTAAATGCTAGAACTTAAGCTTCAAAGAAATGTAAGTGGATTTTTTAAAATTTGATTGTGCCTACAAACATCATTACAAATAAACAGTGAAATGAAAGCTTCTAAGGAGAGGAAAGCTAGTAGTTGCACATAATGGAGTTGCACGTAGTATTAAAAAAGGGTATGAATACACGGCAACATACAAAAGAAATCAGTGATCTTGCAGTGAGAATTTTAAAGTATGCTAAATACAGAAAAACTGTGAAAATAATCAGATACAGCCATGACTGAGAATATCCCATTCCAGCTTTATATGCAATAAAACTTTGAAAAGCATTTACATGCAAATATGAAAAATGACATAGCTTTTGCTTACAAGCATTTAATTCAATAAAAATAAAATACAGTCATATTCAAGACATAGGTTTTAAAAGCAGAACTTTATTAGGACCTGCTAGTATCTATTTAAAACAAATATTATTGGTGTTTCTAATTAAAGTTTATACTTTTGTTTTCTTTTAGCTATCAATGATTCAGCATATGCAGAATGGAAAAAATCACCTGGACATATTTTGTACAGCCAACTAGAAATTCTTTTTCTTTTTCCTTCTGTGTGTTATGGCACCAGAATATGGCTCACCCTTCAAGAAAATTATTCTCTGAAGGATACAACTGAAGCCTTAATATTTTCTCAAGTAATTCTGACTTATTTCACTCTACCATTTATCACATATGTAGTTATAGGCAACTAACACCTCTCTTCTCTGAATCCCTACAACCCAATTACAGCTCCTCCCCCCGTTTTTGACATGAAGGTGCTCTAAGGACAAATCTTATGATGCCCTGCAGACAAGGAGTATCAACTTCACAATACTTCCAGCTTTTGTCAGCCTGAAAACTAAGATCATAATGTACTCTTTGCCCAGATTTAAGTGACTGTTACCCATGTTGAGAGTGAAAAAAAAACATTATAATATCAGTGAAAGAAAATAAAAATAAATCACTCCAGGGCCATCTGTAAAAGGAAATACTGTGATTAATAGAGCCTTGGATTTTCTTTAAAGGTCCTTCTGTAAATAAAACAAACAAACAAAACTAGCAAAAAGAATTGAATGTGTTTAAAAAACAGCCTGCTTTTAAAGAATCACTGTCTTGTTTTAGTCATGAGCCATTTATTTAATCAAACAGAAGTGACGCGAAAACTAGAATAAGGATTCTTGATTTACATTCGTGAATTACTATTCAGATTAATTTGGTGAGTGGTACTGGCAATCTAGAAAGTACTTCAGACCACACTCAATAGTATTATTCCAAATTTAATGACAGTTGTGTTTAGTTTTTAAATAACAAAAAAAAAATCTACAAAAAAACAATTTGAAGATTTTTATATTTGATTTGATGAGAATTATTGCAGTGTTGCAAAATGAAGACATACAGATATTGCAGATAAAACAACCTCTTCAGTCAGAAGTACGACTATGCACTAAGTGTTTATTAGCAGAAGAAGATAAAAAAACCCACTTATTTTAGCTCAGCGTTCTAAATTAGCTAAAAACCAAGGTATTCTGTACAAATATAACTCACATTAAGCTCAGAAAAGAGAGAACAACATTGCAATTAAACTTTTAAAGATATGTGCAGTGACAATATTTAGACAATGTGTATATTACCTGGTTAAGAGAATAATACCAAGAAAGGGGAAGATGAAATACCCGTAAAGCTACCGTCTTCAGAGAAAATCGTGTCTCAGTAACAGCTTCTTCTGACATGGCTCCTTCTCTCCCATAACCTCATTAAGTGGAACTATCTTGAAAACAGTCACAGATGGTCTCTGGAATACTCTGTCAAACGAAGGGTACATACTAAATTATGCAATAGGAGCCCGGGACAGCTTTCTTCTGGAAGCTCGAATCCCAAACCTGAATCCCTTACATAACAGGTACGTGACTTGTTTGATTGATGTTTCTGAACAGAGATAAGACTCGTGCTTAACGAGAACAAATTTGCTGGCTCAGCTTAGGCCTCATTCCTTCCAGCTGCTGTGTGCAGAGACCAGGGTCTGTGTAACCAGGACCTACAGAGGACTCGGTGTGCTCCTGTCAGCGGGCAGCCCGCTTATGGGATCCTCTACATCGGACACAGCAACAATCCTGTTTCTAGGATCGCTACTGTTGGAGGAACTTATTGGCCAGCCAAAAGAGTTAAAAGATTGGAGGGAAAAAGTTTAGCTCATTCAGAGCTTCAATTCTGTTGCCGACACATAATGAGGGATAAATACAGTCGGCTGAGGTAATCTCCCCTGTGAGAAGGCACATCCCCCTCAGTCCCTGGTTCCCCCTCACTCCCTGATGCGAAGCACCAGGCAAAGCCCCTGATGCGTGAAATCCAGGACCGCCAGAGGTGCGAGAAAAGGGCGGTCCCGCAGGCCGAGGCAGCACTCAGCTTTAACCACCGGCTCGTTCCCCTCCGGACACAGGCGTTTCCCCAGAGCAGGAACCTCCCCCGCCGCGGGACACCGAGCGGGAGCCGGCCGGCCTCGGCGGGGCAGCGAACCCTGTCCCCCTCGGTGGCAGAATCCACCTCCCCCCAGCCCTGCTGAGCCCTCCCCGGGCCGGGCAGCCCCACCGCGGCGGTCGGAGCCTTTGCGGGGCCTCGGGTGGGCGACAGACAGAGGCGGGGTCCCGGCTCCGCGCGCCCCTCAGGCCCCCATTCCCGCAGCCGCGCCGCTTGCTGAGCCTGGGCCGGGTCCCGCTGCGCGGCGGCCCTACACTTGGCCAACCTCAATTACCTGCCGAACCACGGGCGGGTCCTCCCTGCACCGGCAGCTGTGAGGAGACCGGCGGAGAAATCTGCTTCCGGGCCAGTGAGAAGCAACCGAGGTCGGCCAGAAGGCAGCCCCCACCGCCGCCACGTGAGGATGACCCGCTCCGTTAGGAGTCTGGGTCGGCCATCTTTACAAAGGGCAACCTTCCTCGGCGGGCAGCCGGGCAGGATGGGGTGAGAGCCTGGCGCCGCCATCTTTGTGCGGGGCAGCGCTCACGTGAGCAGCGGAGACGCTCCGCGCCGCCATCTTTGTGCGGGGCGCGTACCGCAGGCCGGTGTCGCCGCAGCCGCGGCCGGTGGGCGTCTGCCTGTTCGTGTGAGGTAGCGGCGGAGTCTTCTCCGCGGCCTTCTCCGCCACGGCGGCCTTCTGCACCGCTGCATATCGGGCGGGGGAGCGCTGCCCTCCCGCCCGCCCGGCAGGGCCGCTGTCCCTGGAGGCTGGGATTCGCCATCGGTGTGAGCCGTGACCAGTCTTAGCTCCGGATTCCGCACACCCTGCGTCCTCCCGGCTGCTCCGGTAAGAGGGGGAGAGTCCCGCTGGCGGCGGGGAAGGCGGGTCGAGTCGGGTCCGGTCCGGTGTCCGTGAGGGCAGGAGAGGAGCGCGGCGGGCGGTGTCCCCGGCCCGTCTCAAAGTCCAGGGCGGCTCGGCCCGCCGGGCGTGTTGGCAAGGTGATGGCCGCCGCCGGCGGGAGCCGTCTGGGCGGGCGGGGAGCCGCGGTCCCGGAGGGCTGGGTGGGGGCCCGGGGGCGGTGCGTGGCCTGCCGCCCCCGCCGAGGTGCGGGGCGATGGGTTGGGGTGCCCGGGCCGCCCGCTCCGGGTCAGGGCGGCCGGCGGGCAGGGAGGGTCCGCCCGCCTGCTGGGGACGGCCGGGGAGCCGCCACAAACGTTGACCACAAACGCGTTGACCGCCCCAAATATCCGCCAAAGTCGGAGCCATGCGGGGACGGTGTTGCGGGTATGATGAGATTCCTAAAACCCAGTAATTTATCTATAAATTACTGTTCGTTCCCTGAGGTATCTACACGCGTAAATCACCGCGTACGAGGGGTGAAATAGAGCGGAGAAAAAAAGCCTGGTGTAACACCTAGTGGAAAATCACTGTAGGCTCGGGCAAAGGCTGAGTTGGGAAAATCCTCTTAAGAAACATAAAGGACAGCTAATGGGTTTCAGAGTTAGGATTTAGGGCGGTGGAAGAAAGCAATGAATGGAGAGGCTACATACCTTAAAAGGCAACATAAAGATGAAAAATGGCTAACCCTGTAAGAGGGTATACCCTCAAGCATTTTTTTAAAATGTCATTTCTCTTTAGAAACAATGCTTCATGACAAGGGAAAAAAAAATCTAATGGAAGCGACTTAAAATGTTGTATCTCACTTGAATGGATAGTTCTTGGAGCCTGAAGAGAAGGATTAGGTATCTTTCATCACCATGCTGAGTACACTTTTGTCATTTACTAGGAAAATAACAGGTTTTATTCTATAATAGATAAAGTAAGTTTTCTACCAAAGTTAGTCCCGTAGTTGTCATGTTTTCAAGAAAACAGGATGCTTGTGTTTACAGTTGACAGATTAAAAAAGGTAGAAATAGGGAGAGATGGAAGATGAAAATCAAAACCACCTACTGATTAACAAAATATAAAGGATCTTAGTGTGTGAAATTAAGATTAATGTTCCCCATTTCTTAACCTGAGAAGACTACTCTCAAGTTTGGTAACATTATTCACATATGGTATTATGCTGAGGTAATTTCTGTAATAATTGTCAAATAATCCAGTAAAGTTTTTAAAGAACAACACAGTTCTTTAGAAAATTGAAAGGAAGATGTGTATCTTAAAAATCTGAATGTATGTGAAAGGCTGTAGCTTCAATGGGCGTGTATAGTTTGGAGTGAATGCTAGTGGTTTTTTTCTTCAGTGGGAAGAATATTTATATGACAAGTAATTGCTGAAGTTCCAGATCACTTTAGTATTCTAAGTAGTTAAATGTTCAGATACAAAATTACATGTGTGTGTCACTCTTATTTTGTTGCCATAAAATGAAAATAAATGTTAAATGCAGTTGTTCCAGTGCATCACTAGTAAAATAACTGTGAGTGCAAATAGGAAGCCTGAACTTAGAGTTTACTGGTTTGATATGCTGTTATTCAGAGCTGTACAGGCAAAATATTAGAATCCTGTAATAAAGATACAATTGTTGCTTCAGGTAATTGCTGTCTTCAGAATAATCACTTTATTCTTAAAATTTTCTACCAGCATTCCCTAATTGAGCCCTGTAAAATGATCTGATAAAATGGCTCCATGTTTAGGGACATCAACGGAGTAAAGATATGTATTTGTTTATTTCAACATCCATTGAAGTGTTAACTAATATAACTAGGCAGATGAAAACATTAATTTTAATTCAAAAAATTTTGAGAGAATTTAAGATCTGTTATGTTTCTTCAGGACATACTAGTCTCCCTGCATAAGCCCAAGATCATTTTCAAGATAAATGGAATTTTCGTAGTGTTTGATGGGATATTTCTGGATGCATGGTAGTTCTTCCATGGTAGGCACTACATAAATCTGTGATGCCATGGAATTCTGCTGAATAATAAATAGGTTGTTGGTCATGATGCTTTAAATTATGGGTCACATTTCTCTGACGGCTCACATGAGCAAAAGTTTTTTTCTTAGTAAATGGAAAGAATAAACAAGCACAAAAAAGAAAAGACTGGAGTTCAAGATAAGTGTTACTGGCTTTTGTTTTTTCTTTGAAGTATGACTTGCTATGCATGCACTAAAAAATTTGTTAACAAGTACTTCTTTTGAAGGTTAAATTATTCAATTAGTTGAATGATGTAGTGTAATGCATTGAGACAGGTGGGTTAAACAAACCTTCCAGTGGAAACAATGGAGAGAGCTAGGGAGAAGAAGGGAGAGACTGCAGAGTTCTCTCCCAGATATATGGGAATCATTTGATGAGAAGCTTATTGCATGAATATGATCACGAACGGTTAGTGTGCAAACTTGAGTTCTATTCCCAGTTAAGTTTTACTTCATTCTTAACCTCATAGTGAAACAAAGATGCTTCTTGTATCCCGTATATGTAGCTCCATGGTTTTCGGCTTGTGATTTTTCTAAGGTTCCTGTGAGACCATGGAATACTTCTGAAGTGTCTGTGGGAGGTGACAGGAACAGTCTTGTTACCACTGGACACATGGTTGCTGTCTAAGAATTCACATCTTGATAACAATTTTTTTAGAGCTCTTCAACCTGAGGAAGGCAGACATTACTGATACAGAGCCTTTCTCTCTCTAATATATAAGCTTTTGGTTCAGGACACTGCAGAGCTGGAAAGGATTAAGAGAAGCTATATACTCTTGTAATATTTTTATTCTTCTGTGGATGTCTTCTTTGGTCAGTAGAGGAAACGGGATGCTGGGCTAAATGGACCGTTCATCTGACCCAGTAGAGCTGTTCATGTAAGATACCTAGGTACCTTCCCAGTACGAACTATCACATGTCACTGGAGGCATGGAGTGGAGATATGCTCCAGCTTCAGAACAGGACTATAAAATGGAATGCAAGAGAAACTACAAAAGTATATATATATTTTTTTTTTTTTCATTACTGAAAATGAGAAGAAGTGACATTTGGATGAGGTCAACACAATGCAGAAGCTTGTGAAAAAGCAGATGTGGTAATGAGATACATCAGTAGAGGAAGATAAGCAATTTTTTCAGATGGAGTAGGAAGTGGTGAAGTGGAAGAAAAGCAGTGAGTGAGGGAGGGGCTGCCCTGGGCTTGCTAGGACTTAGAGAGATGAATCATGGTTTTGAAATGAATTTTACAGTTTTAGACTTTAACATAAAATTTTACAGAATGTGTTACTGCAGCTAGGTATATTAAGCTACCAAGGTTGTGGCAGTACAGTGAGTGATCATGCTTGCTACAGGATGGAGGGAAGTGTGTAAGAATTTTGTTAACAAAAGGTGAAAGAAAGGCCATTCAGCTCTGCCTGTATAACAACATGTAAAGAATCTATAACATTAACTAGACTTCTACAAAGGATGCTCTCTGTATGGACAGGAATAAGGACCAAATCCATAGGAACATAAGTTTCAACATACTTTGGTCTTTCTGATGATTATTATGAGGAAGTGCAGACTGCATCAAGAAACACAATCTGGCGTAAGCAGAACTCCTGGGTTTGAGTTTGTTCAGGATTACAGGTTTGGATTTGTGGGGTTCCATGCGTGAAAAGTAGCTATTAAATATAAATCTGGTAGCGTGAGGTGAAGTCTCTGCTTCATTCGTTGCCTTCTATTACTTGTAATAATGCATTTAGAAAGCTTCTTCATAAAAAAATTAAATCTAGAGCTTTACTAATCCATTATACCAGTCTTTCTAAAGCACCTGTTTTAAATCAGCATTAATTCATGCTGAATTTTTTTTAAGATTGTCAGGGCTTTATTTGAAGCTGACTTGCCCTTTTAAGAGACCTTGCAAACTGCAAGATGAAACATACATTTATGTTTCCATTTCTGTTCTGAAAAGGAAATTCACAGATCAAAGCAGAATTGCTAATATACTTCAGTAAGTGAGGAGGTTTGGCCTGAAAAAGTACTGGTTTCATATTTGAAATGTCTTTCAGTAAGACTGCACGTAGATTACAAATAGACACTGAACTGAGGAAATACTTCTCTAGCTCCAGCTTGTATTTGAGAGTAGCGTTTTTCAAATGTCATATCATTGGTCGAGGAAGAGAATTTAGCCCTCATCTTGAAGAAGATCCTGAATTATTAATTTACTGTAGTATTTCCAGTCTTGTGAGATAAGTTCTTAAATATTTTATTGAACAGCAGTAAACGTGACATTCAAAAAGACTGAAAGATACACATACTTGAGTATATGTATGTTATATATATAATAAATATCTTCTATATTATTTATAAACAAAACATATGAAAGTACATATATGCAGATATATACTTGCATGTATATAATAAATTATATTAAATATTATGTATTATTTCTGTACAAATAATATATAATACTTTAATAATATTATTTGTAAAGGAATGTTTGTAGAAATAATATAGACTATTTATACACACACACATTTATTTTAAAACCCTTTGATAACTAAAAGGAACTGAAATGATTTCAAAGGGATGTTATTAGAAGGCAATGGAAGTAAAGACCAAGTCAAAGATAATAAACTGAAAGTTTACTAGGAAGTGTGGAGATGCCTACGAGGCAAGGCTTGTTTTCCCCTATGCTGTTAAAGCTCTAGGTTACTTAATATTCAAGGAGTGATTGGTTGTACAGTGGAAGGAACAGACCTAACGCTGCCAAAGCAAACCGTCAAAGTGGAAAGAGATGTTGATAACAGTGATAAAAGCTGCCACTGTCATTCAGAGTGTGTATCGCTGAGTTGGAATGGAATTTTACTTGGAAGTCTTGATAAAGGAATGCTAGATTGGACAGATAATAATTGGGCAAAGAAAGTTTAAGATTTCTTGGGCTTTAGGGAGAATGAGGCATCAATAGTAATTGTTTAGGTGATGAAACTGGAACCAAGTTCTTGTGTAGTTCTTACCTGTATGAGTCAATTGGGGTATTTATATCAAAAAAATGTTACTGAGTTCATTTTAAAATTTTCCTTCTGTAGAACATCATAGCTTTCCGTGCAACCATCAAAATAATAATGAAAAGGTGATTGTATTTAGCATTCTTTATTTCTGATAAGTTTCTGTGTCTGCATCAGAGACCTCGGATGGACAGAGAGAACTCGAACAAGAGAAAAGCTCGCTGAATGTTCAGTACTACAGCTGAGTTACAAGTTTCAGTTTGCTTTTGATATATAATATGACTGAATCTAGAATGTGTCTTTGTAAATAAATAAAAACAAGATAAAGTTTCCATCTCCTTTGACAGACAAGTCATGTGCTCTTGCATTTTAGCCTTCCCAGTTTCAGCACACTTGTTGCGTAAGGTCCCTTCTCAGAATATACAGTTAAAGCCACCGTCAGTTTCGGGTAGGCTTGAAAACTGTAATTTTTATGTCGTTGGGGTGCCATGGTAGAGGCTGGGAAGTTAAACAGTTCATCCAAACCAGCTCTGTTCCACTCAGGATTCTGTTAGTTCATGCCCTAAAAGTCAGAGGATTTCATTTTAGGAGTCAGCTGTGTTTAATTTGGCCTATTGGATTCTCTTACTGTTAATAAACTTATTTATATTAACTTACTTTAAAAAGGCACATTTGTTTAATAATTATGTATATGTTGTATATTAGATCTCTAATATTGCTACCTATTGTAAGGGATTGGCTTGTACTCATTCTTTCTTCTGTTGACAATTGATTCCCTGGTCTCTAAAATCCCAGCTACAGGATCTTGGAAGATACAGCTTCTAAAATGTCATCGCCTGGCAGCAATTGCCCGCACTTGGAATCAGTTGGTGAGATAACAAAAGAAGAATTGATACAGAAATCTCATGTGAGTTGTAGCAGCTTACTTTCTTCCTTTCCCTGTTAACTCTGATCAATTATTTTGACTACACATCTTGTCATGTATACAAGATGCTTTCAAGTGTTAAGCATGGGTAAAATCTTCTGTACCGGGATAGTAGGGTTTAAACAAGGAATGGGAAGTATTATGGACTTGATAAAACTGAAAAACTATTTTTTGGTACTTAAAGAGTACCTTTCCCAACAGTGTCTTCCAAAGCAAGTGATGTTTTAATGGAAGCATTAGTTAAAAGAGTTAGCGTAACACCAAGATGAACTTTATTTTCAGATGCTGCCGTTGTAACGTTTGGAATGTTAATGTAATATAGCATAACTGATGACTTCAAGTAGAAAATGTAACAAAGAAATTTATGCTTACAGTGACTAAGAGTTCACTTTTTGATGGAGGAGCCACGGTTTGAGAAACTGCCCCTATGTGAACTCTTGGTTTCCAGCTACTATTAATAAATGGAACCAAGAAGGATCTTGTAACCCACTGTATTTGCTGGGAGGTTGTGAAAAGCCAAACCTTTTCTGTCCACGGTGCTAAACTTCTGTGTCTGAAAAGTGGAACAGTTAATGTGCTGCTGAGGGGCAGAACATTTCTCGAGTGTTGCATCTTTTTTTTGTAAACTTTTGCCGGTAGTGTTGACTATTTGCAAATAGGAATATGCAGTTATTACAGGTTCTATCACTTTCATTTCTTTTTATGTTAAATTAATAGGAAAGACCAACTTTGAGGATTTTTATGATAATGTCATATGGTTTAAGTTTATGCTTTATTTACGAGAACAATTTTTGGTTTAAGATGAAAACTCAGAGAGGGATCCAAGGTTTTACTAGAAAAATATACTGCTCTTAAGATTATATGAAGCAAAACAAAAATTAGATTGGTTATCAACACATCATTTTTTTTTTTTAGTCTTAAAATTACTTGGCTCATACTGAGCTTTACAGTATTTTCTCTTGTTGTGTCTTGAAGTTGTGGTTTACTGACGAAAGTAAATGAAATAATACTTTCTTGTTTGTTAATGTTAACAGGGCACTTGTCAAGACTGTAAAGTCAGAGGACCCAACCTTTGGGCATGCTTAGAGGTAAGTTCTGTTATTCCATAGTAGGGTCCTTTTCTAGTAATCTGTAGATAAAGTTGGTAGTTGTTTTTTTTAAGGCACAACTATAACAAAGTTCTTTAGTTTCTTTAGATTATTTAAAACCAAAACCTCTTATAGAGTTTTTTATTTTTAAAATTATTTACCCTCTATCAGGTACATATTTCTTGTAGTTTAAGAATGCTGTGTTTAAAATGAGATTTTTTTTTTTTTTGATGAGCAGCTAGCATGTGAAGGTTTCTTTTTGAGTTACATTTTTTAGCTCTTAAGACTTATATTTTTTTAAAATCTTTTCCCAAGGTCGGTAGATCTGAATAATATATTATTCCTGAATTAAGTTACTTTTTATAAGCCTCTCAGCATTTGTAGCAATAACGCTTATCAATAAATGTTGACTTTTTACAGCATAAACATACATATTCTGTCTTTTTTCTTTGTTTTGCTTAATAATAAAAAGCTTATTTTGAAATTTGTAGAAGCTTATACAAACATTCTTCAAACCTTGTATGAATTTTGTAGTCTTAACCTTGTATATAGTTTTTTCTTAAATATGCTTTTGCCTTATTCTTCTTGCTGTCTACAAACCCCATAATTTTCAGTGTTTCAGTTTTCATGTTTCAGTATTTTAAAGAATAAAAGGTTATGAAAATCTTGCTTCTGATTGATCTATGCTACCAACAGAAAAGCATGTAGCTGATTTGGTTTTTAAAATGTCTTGTGAATTCTTCATACAGCTGTTTCCAGAGATTGAAATTTTGCTCTATAGGCTTGACTTCATTTCTTTGCAACATTTGTGTAAGTCAGAAAGATACCTAGGCTAAGATGCCAACCTTTAGGTTTATGTATGAGTATTTTTAAAAATCTACTTTATTAGTTTCCTTTTAAGTGGATTATGGTAACAGTTAAGAGATCAAATTATTTTGCTCCTTCTATCAATAAGAGATAGAAATGGAGGGGAAAAGAAACAATGTTCAATGTCTTTCTGTTAGATGGCTTGACGTTTAATTAAATATAAAAACCCTCTTGAAAGTAGGAAGAAGTGTTCAGGGGTGCATCAGCCTGGTACGTGCGAAAATGCTGTGAAGCTTGGAACATGTTTTTTATTTCTCACTTAGAGCTTTTAAACTGTTCCTGAAAAACTTAATTTCATACCAACATTTCCATAGGAGAGTTTTCTAATTGCAGTAGGATACTTAATGTCATACAATCGTTTAGATTTGAAAAGACCTTTAAGACTGTATAGTCTAACCATTAACCTAACACCGCCAAGTTACCACTAAACCATATCCCTAAGCACCACATCTACACATCTTTTAAATACCTCCAGGGAGGTATTTAATAACTAAACCACTTCCCTGGGCAGCCTGTTCCAATGCTTGACGACCTTCTCAATAAAGAAATTTTTCCTAATATCCAATCTAAACCTTCCCTGGCACAACTTGAGGCTGTTTCCTCTTATCACTTCTTACTTGGGAGAAAAGACTGACACCCACCTTGCTACAACCTCCTTTCAGGTAGTTGTGGAGAGCAGTAAGGTCTCCCTTCAGCCTCCTTTTCTCCAGACTAAACAACCCCAGTTCCCTCATTTACTCCTCATAGAACTTGTTCTCCAGACCCTTCGCCAGCTTTATTGCCTTTCTCTGGACAAGCTCCAGTACCTCAATGTCTTTGTTGTAGTAAGGGGCCCCAAACTGAACACAGTATTTGAGGTGCCATCTCACCAGTGCTGAGTATGAGGGGACAATCACTTCCTTAGTCCTGCTTGCTGCACTATTTTTGATACAAGCCAGGATGCTGTTGGCCTTGGCCTCCTGGGCACACTGCTGGCTCATATTCAGCTGGCTGATGACCAACACCTCCAGGTTATTTTCCACTGGGCAGCTTTCCAGCCACTGTAACCCAAGCCTGTAGTGTTTCATGGGGTTGTTGTGACCCAGGTGCCGGACCTGGCACTTGGCCCTGTTGAATCTCATACAATTGGCCTCAGCCCATCGATCCAGCCTGTCCAGATCCCTCTGTAGAGCCTTCCTACACTCAAGCACATCAACACTCCCAACCAGCTTGGTGTCATCTGCAATGATCAGCTGTGATATATCTCCTCTTGGATGAATTGACATCTTGCCTTCACCTTTTTCAGTAGAAAAACATGGTGAGATCCCAGCATGTTAACTATCTGTAACTTAACCAATATCTGTCATTATATAATGTAGAAAATTGACCATGTTCAGCTGCTATTTGATTGTGTAGATTAACATGCTTAGAGAGTTACATGGATAACATGCTGTGCCCTCTGATGTGATTGTCTTGACTCATGCAAATGAGGAATTAATGAAAATTGCTTGAAGATTGGCAGCTGCAAGATTCCACACTCAGCCAAATATGTTTTGCAATTAGCACAATTATTTTGCATGTTATAACTAGAATGTAGTAAGTACTTAACCATATAGTGCTGGAATCTCTTATTTAAAGGTGAAGACCACTAATTAATTGTGAAGTAGTACTCTGATAAATAGGCACTGCAGATTGGGGCATACAGGCATTTTTAAATAAATCTGTCATGTTCTGAGGCTGTTGCAATTCAGTATTTTAGACATTGGGCTAACTTCATATTTTATATAACAATCTTTTCCAAATCACAAATTGTAAAAAATCCATGTTGACCTTAATCTGAATAAATATATCAAAATGGCCAAAATACAGTATTCCAAACACATTAAATGTCTAACACTGCCTCCCAGTGAGAGGAGCTGAGTTAAATCTTGCAGCATTCTTATTTGCTTTAGGTGGTATTTTTTTTAATACTTACTGTGCATGTCTCTTGGTTTGTGTAGGACTCTGCAAGTTTGAAATCTGAGTGAATTTTAAAGGCAGTATGTTCCTGTTCTGTAAACCTGTTTGACACCGCTTTTTAATTCTGTATACTTCTTTATATCTTGCTCAACAGAACAGATGTACATATGTTGGCTGTGGTGAATCCCATGTTGATCACAGTACCACCCACTCTCAGGTATGTGTAATTGCTAATAATGCAGTTATTTGAAGCAGTAAGGTAGAATTAGAGAGCTTTTTTTACTCATTTTAGTGAAGTCAGTAACCTGTTTTAGCGTAACTGTTTGGAAGTTTGATTAGCTGTGATTGTTTTTCATCTATATAAGCAGGTCTTACTAATTTAGGAGTATGTGAGTGTATAGTCTTTGTGCAGCTGTGTAATTCTTTATGTAATTCTGACATTATTATGCTCCTTAAAAGAACACGATGAAAATTGGAAAAAATAGAACAATAATTACTGAAGATTTTCAAGATGTGTGGACAAAAGACTTCTTGAGTACTTCAACTTATATGCAGTACTTCACTACTTCAATCTAACTATTTAAGGATTGTGGCTGCCTGATGGGTGAGGGGAGGGAAGTTTGGTTCATGAAGGTGAGAGCTGAACAGGGGTAAGAAAGGAAGTATAAATTACCAGAAACAGGTGCTCCCTGTTCCAGAGGCTACAGAATAAGAACCTGTAGACTTATATGAACATCTCCTTTCCTGCTGTGTCCTGATTTTGGATCCAGCTTGGTAGGAGCAGTGGAGTGTGTGCACTGTGTTCCCCATCATGCCAAGTTATGGCAAGGTTGGACAGCTTGAGTGCATCTGTTTGGGTCTTGAACTCACTGTCTGTTCTGTGCACACTTGCCAAACTGAAGCAAATGGGATTGATCATTGTCTTGCAGCAAATGTACTGGGGACAGAGGGATGGCAGTTTTGTTATCATGTCATTTCAGAATTGCTGATTTTCTGATTAAATTAAATTCTTGCCACGAATTTACAGTTCTTCTGTCAGAAAATACATCTAGGGTTCCACACTGAGAAATTTTTATTCCTTAAAAGTACTTAAAAAAACCTAAACCCTGGGGAATATTAAAATGACCAAATAGTATATACTAGAGTTTTTTATGAAGTACACTTTATGACTGTATTTTACCACCACTCCTGATTTTTTTTTTTTTTTTGAAGCAGGGCCTTGAAGAGTGCATATTTATACAAATCGATAGCGCATTAATATAAGTCTATATAAATACATTTTTTTTGCCAGCTATTTAAGCTGAGTCACAGTTCTAAAGCCTTTACTATATATATATATATATGTTTGTGTATATATATATATAAATGAGCTGCTTGTAGTGCAGTTGGGAAACAGATGGTCCCTGAATTTCTTCCCTACAATTTATACCTCTTGGCTTTCTCCGGTAGTTTATTCCCGATTTACATGCTGTTTTAGCAATGTTATGTACTTGCCAGGTAAGAGAAAGGGAATGGATAGTTTGCTTGCTGTCAGTGACATCCTTGTCTTGATTTTTTTGTTACTTAATTTTAATTTCTGGATAGTAAGCCCTCTTCTGGATTTTTTTTTCAGTAAAAATCTCACTACAATGAGAGAAACAAGGCTGACGTGAATAAGTTGATTTCTGCTTACTCCAGTTTCCATGAGCAAGGCTCCCTGTACTGCAAATAATCATATTCATTGTGTCCACTTCAAGAATATTAATAATCTGTTGCTGTGGAGAATTGTAATTATTTATGCAGCCAAGTATATTCTTATGCTTAAAATTGTCTGAGATATTTACGTAATCTGTTTCTGATGTTTTTTAGTATGGGGAGGGCTACTTAATGAAATTGTAGCCCACATTTTATATGAAAAACGTTGTTCTTGTACAAGGTTTTATTAAATGAGGGGAGGAGGAACTTTGGCATCCTGTAGCAGTTGTGGTATTTTCCTAACTTCTAGTAAATCTTTCATTGTCTATAAACGTGGCTGCTGCTGACATAAAAGGAAGAAATGCAGGAAAGATTGGTGGAAATATTTGGAGCATGATAGCAACTGTGTACACAATCTTACAGTAAGCAAAGAGGTTAAAAAAGGAAAGATGGGGATTAGAAAAGTAAAAATACTCTCCATCTGTCAAATTTTTATATTGCTTCACAGTATGAAGCTGTCAAGAGAACTGAGTCACAGAATCACAGAATTCTAGAATATATGTTTTGCTATGAGCGCTTCTTACTCTAACTGAACTAAAAATCTTATCTTACTCTTCTGACTGATTGTTAAATAGCATGAATTTCCTATAGCAAACCAGTAGAAATAAATACTGCCCTTACTGTAGAGGAGGCAGCTGCCATTATGACATTTCTGTTCCTGGAAGATGGTTTGCTGTGAATTGTAACACTTCTGACAACAGACTTTCTTCTTATTTTTGTAATTACACAGAAGCATGTCAGATATGACACTGGCTTAGATTCTGTTTGTACCTTGTTGCTAATTTGAGTGACTTGTACTAAAAATGAGTATTGGATAGTTTGTGCTAAAATTTCAGTAATTGACTTGCTATTTTAAATATTCTAACGTACAGATTTGTTTAATTGTTGAAAGATCTAAAATTTTAATACTTCAGTGGTAGCTTGCGTATTGCAGTATTTAATTATTCCTAACTTCTGAATCACAGTTTTGGTTTTTGTTCTGTTTTAGGAGACAAAACACTGTCTGACCGTCAACCTTACTACACTCCGTGTTTGGTGTTATGCCTGTAGTAAAGAAGTATTTCTGGATAGAAAATTAGGATCTCATTCTCCACTACCAAATGCAAGACTGTCTCATCAAGCACAAGAAAATAGTGTGCAGGTATTTTTTAATCCGGTGGAACAAAGGGAGCTGTAGTTTTGCAGAAAACATTGTGTCTTCTCTCCAATGAGAGACTGCCTTGTCCTCCTTTCTAGTGGCTGAACTTTCTATTAATTTCTCTCTCTATTTTTATAAAATTTCTTTATAAAAACATTACCTAGCTTCTATGTACTGTCTCTCTGTACTCCATGCTTCCCAAGTGTGCTTTTTTCATTGTATTGTCTAATTGTTTGTAATCTACCGTAAACTGTAAGGTACAGAAAAAATACAGGGTTAAATTTAAGGTGACAAGATTGGAATAGTTTACCTGTGCTTCCCCATTCTGTCAGCTCTTCAAAATGTTACTTACAAAACTCATTACAGTAATTGCTGGCTAACTTACAAGGAGTGACTGAATGCCTTAGTATGTGGTTATGGATGCTTGCCTGAGATACAAATTCATTCATACAAGCACGGTACTTCTAGAGAAATATGTGCTGTTAACCTTATTCACCTATTAATATGAGACACTTAAAACGATTCCTATAACTTAGTTTCTGAGCTTTAAACATGTCTAGTTTTCAATTTTGATAAATGACTGAAAAGATCTTGATTTTTGAGTATGTGTGTGGCACGTTTTTTCAAGTGGAGTGGTATACACACAAACACTCCTGAATAGTTACGAATTTAACTACTGTACTAGAATTTACTAAGAAAGCAATAGTAACCTGTGTATATTCTATATATGTGTGTAATTTTGGTGTAGAAAGACAAATATATTGTATTAGATTCATGTGGAAAAATACGTATCGAACTAGAAATCAGGAGAATGCGGTTAGTGTTCTATGGCAGCTGGGGTTGCCAAGGAGTGTAAATATGCCACAGAGAGAAATATGGCCAGTATCTGGGAAATAGGTATTAGTTGAGTAAAAGACAGGCTTGTGATGGCAGTGTTTTATATGATCATGGCATCAAAGACAAGACTTTATAAAATTGCTTAGCTGTTCCTAACTTCGCATTTGTTAACAATTAACACAGTAGCTGAAGAGTAAGATAATGAATAAAGCATTAGCTAGTATTGGAGACAAGTTAGAGGGGAAAAAATGAGCAAATGTAGATGAAAAATGAGCAAAAAAGTAGAGAATTTTGAAATACGCTATTTGCTTGTCTTGTTCTTCTGCAATTTCAACAAGGTTTGTTTAGGTTTGACTTGTTATCTTTTCCTGGTTACATTAGTCTTGACTGGCACCATTATTGTTTGCTCTGACAGTATCTTTTCTAGATGAGTGTTGTCTTGGAGAAAGTTATACTGCAATTTCTTAAGTATTATTGTTTGGCATAGTGCATATATCTGGAAAAAAGTGTTATTTCTTTATTGCATATTTTATGTGCTTATATAAAAGTGACAGGTAACTCAGTTAAAACTGACAAATACGAGTTTTGCTTGAGGCATAGAGCTGTGGAAGAGATACCATGACACGCAGGTTGGACAGAAAGATGGGCAATTTTTCAATCTGTAGAGAGGAAATATCCTTTAATATTTTTCACTTCACAGTTTAGTATTTAATATGAGCATAGTCTGATCATTTTCTCATAAAATGCCAGCAGTTCAATTAGAATAGTACCATTGGAATATTTTTTTTTTCTGTTGTTCTTATAGAATGCTGGATTCAGGCTTCCAAACTTCTGTTCTATTATACTTAACCTGTTTTAATCTTCCAAGGAAATGTGTATAATATACAGAAAAATCAATAGAACTTACAAAGTCTGTGAAACATTTTGTTTAGAATTTTTATTTATATACTCACAAAAAGAGCTTGTCATGCAATAGTTGTCAGCCTGCCTAATACTTTGTTTCTCTATTTGTACATTTTGCTTCTAACAGTTTAGTTTGTCTTCTTTAAATATAGTGAGCCATCTGGTGGCATATCAAAAACATATACACTAACTTTTATGTGATGACTACTGTGTTAGCTTTTCAGTGCTGGCTTACTGTTTCTTATCCAAGGGAAAAAATGCTATAAATTGCTTTGTTTTGATTCTTCAGCTGTTGTCATAAAATCATGCAATGTTGGCACTGCTACTCTGAAAACAAAAGCATGGGGTTTTTCGTAGTAAACTTTATCAGGGTAGCTGTGGAATACTATTATTCTCACTTTATATGCAGTGACATTTTGAAATGCGTTCACATAATTTTCAGTTCCTAGATTCATTTGTGAAATTATAGATAAGCTTAATTAGAGGAAAATTGATAAATACAAGTAAATGTACTTTTTTTCTTTTTCTCATTATAAGGATTTTAAAATACCTAGTAATCCCACGCTGAAGATTCCGCTAGCAGCTGTATTTGATGACTTAGATATAGAAGTGGAAGAAGATGAGTTAAAGACTAGAGGTAATAAAAGCAAAATCCAGCGCTTTATTGCCCTTTATTACATGTGTATGTCTCCAAGTCTGTTCTGCTGCTATATATTAGTTCTCTTCTAAGTCGAACTGTTTCCTAATCTGCTCCAACTAAGATCTTTATTTTTAGTTTCACCTTTATTGCATCAGTCTTTACTTACCTTCAGAGCAGAGGCTGCAGTGATAAATATAGTGCAGCTGTGCAAGCAGCAACAAAAATAAGAAAGCATGTTGGAGTAGTGTTTAGTGTAGCGGGTGTTCTAGCCACTCTGGTAAAAGTAGTTTTTAATAAAATCTGTTCTAATATTTTCTCCTGTCCTAAAATGTTCCTGATTTGAATGCTTTCCTGCATTTTGGGTAACCGTTCTCTGAGCCTGTAGTATTCCAGTATGGAGGTGGTGGTTTGTTTTTTTTTTTTTCTCCATTTCAGTAATGGATTTCATGCAGTGCTAAGCCTTTTGGTATACCCCACCCTAATATTGAACTGTTGTAAAGATGAAAATGACAGTGGATGAAACCCCAAACAGTGAAGCCTTACTTTCTCATTTCATAGGAGAACATTATTATTCTTATTTCTTACAAGTCTCAAATTGGTATTGATAATTTTTAAAAGGATATGTGTATTTGTTGGTAAAGAAAGTATTTCTAACTGCCATTTCTTAGGAAAATCTGACCACAGATTGTTAAGCTATTGTTTTTGAGATACCAATGCACATGTCAAGGCAGTTTGTTTTCCATCAGTGATAAGAGTTATTCTAATTTATGGATCTTATTTCTCCTTTACTTATCTACTACCAGCTTTCCCTCTCCTAAGTCTGCTAGCATTGGCCAAAAAACCTAGTTTGCCCCTTCTGTTGTCTGGCACGGTCTTTTGGGATATGTCACCACCCCACTAATTTGCCATCTGCCTTTAAATCATTAAACCATGTGTTTTATTCCCACTTAGTTTCTCCTACCAATGTGTATTTCTGTATCTCTTGTCCTACTAATGTTTTGGAGAACGTAAATTTGTATAGAAGTAATATAAAAGTAGAATTGCATTAAAGTTCCCAGTAATATTGATGTGATTGTGTTAATACATTTCTCAAATTTAAAGGGAAAAACTTCTTCACCTCCATTTTAGCTTTAGTCTTAAAATTTCTTTTGAAAAGCTTTTGATGAAACAAACATTAGGATATGTCTTTACAAGAAAAGAAATCTATTTAAAAACTTTACTTGCAACTTGCAGTGAGAGTATCTTCCCGATACATCTTCTGCTGTTAAAAAATTAAAAACAAATCTTATGCCTGTTTCCAATTTCAGTAAAAATGACCATCCTTT
>JAOXNO010000004.1:21345485-21358506 GCA_028565335.1 Limnodromus scolopaceus
GAAAATAGAAGCAGTAGTAGTTGCCAAGAAGAGGCTATTGCTTTCTCTCATGCTTGCTTTATTAGATATTCTCTTTTGCCACAAACCAAGCTGCTGCGTTGATTGTTGAAATTTTGTGGCTTTTAAGATACTTCCAAACACAGATTAGATTTGTAGTAATACTTGACAGCTCTTTGTGAAAACATTGATAATTGAAGAATCTTGTCTAGGCTTGAACAGAAGAATTAAAATCTTTTTGACAGTATGATGCAATTGGGAAGAAGGGCTAAGTACATCATCATACTTTTTAATCACGTACTTCCATGCCCAGAGAAAGCAAGGCTCTGGTTGCTTTGCTGAAGGTGCTGCATGAGGTTTTAAAAAACTGTCCCTAAAACATTCTATTACCAGCAAAGCTGGAATCTGACCACACTGTTGGTAGTTGTTTGTTACTTTTATCATTCGTGTAGGCTATGGAACTATTTTTCGTAGTTCTTGACATAAGCCTTTTGGAGATTGAAGCGTTTTGGAGGAAACTTGTATAAGATTACTTGTGACATGCAAGAAATGGATGCAGGAAACAAATATGTGGTCTGGAAATGAAACATCTTTTGAACATTAGACCTAGAACAGAGGAATTTACCTTATTCTTCTTTAAACAGCCAGCTGTAGCTTTTGTTTTAGTCATCTCTAGCTTTTCCTGATATGACTGTAATATCTTCCAAATACAGTGGAATAATATTGTAAAACTTGTTTAAAATCCTAGGATGCACAAGAATTTTTGCGTTGTCTAATGGATTTGCTTCATGAAGAGCTTAAAGAGCCAGTTGTAGAACTGGAAGATGCCCAGCCTATGAGTGCTGAAGAGAGTATGGAAGAAGACAAGAGCCAGTCAGATGTAGGTTTTCAGCCCTGTGAATCCTGTGGTACCTGTGATAAAACAGAAAACGATGCTATTTTCAAACCTGTCTTGGAGGATCCTGCAGAGACAACCATGTTGATTCAGGATGATGATAACAACTCAATCACGTCCAAAGACTGGCAGAAAGAAAAAATATCAAGCAACAAGCTTAAACGAGCAAATTCTATGGAAGACTTGGAAAAAGACACAAACACTGCTTTGGAGACTAATGAATTTTTAAATAATCAAGGAACTGTCAAGGTACAGATACACAGCAGATTCTCAGGTAATATATTACTAATGTGCAATTGAAATAGCCAAATTCTTAGCCAGAATATCTGTGTGAGTCGAAATGAGTTACAGAATACCATAGAGAGGTATAGGTCAAATAGGGTTGGTGGATTTCCTTGTAAAAAATGCACCACCTTAATTTATTTTTTTTTAGTTCAGGTGTTTTGAATTCAATTTGAATTTCCTTGAAAAGCTAAAGATTTATACTGGGTAAGGTTTCAGATAACCCAGAAAGAGTGGGTTTTTTTGGTTTTGTTCTTAACTTAAAGGTATGTGAATTGAAATGGTGCTTCATTCCTAAATGTCCAGTGAGCTGACACTGGTTAAATAAACTACAAAACTATTGTGTCTGTTCATTGTGCAGTAATTTTTTAAATAGAATTTATGAAGTAATGCAAATATTAATTTCAGAGTACATCAGTGATGTCCACATGAATGATGTATCTGCAGCTCAAACCCCATTATCAAATGAAGGGATGAACACACGCTTATCAAACAGTCCTCCAAAATCGTTCTCATCGTGCTCTTCGTTGGCACCAGTCCACAAAAAAGGTATGGGCCCTTTATCATCTTCCTCCCAGTACTGAATTGCTCTGTATTACAGTTTTCATTTTCTTGTTTCTTGTGTCTTGCGTAGCAATGCAGTGTTGTTCTTAGGGTTGGTTTTATTATCCCTATCCCCATTGGGGAGAGGAGCATTATATGAACTGGACATAAAAGTCGACTCCCTTTACCTCTGTAACATTCTGATTCTTTTGAAGCATAAATAGTATTTGCCTCTGCTTTAGAAGGATGGAATAATATTTTTAGACAGCTTCCTCAATTGCACTGGTTTGGAGAGAGGGAAGACATTAGAAGTTAGTACCCACAAAAAGATAATGCTTTTCAGAGAACACGCACATTGGTTCTTCAGGAGAAGTTCAGCAAGTCAACATTTTAGTTTATTAAGATTTAAGGAGCTGTATGTATCTGTAGTTCAGATGGACTTGTGAATGCTGTCTGCTTTCTTATTATTGTCTTTGTGGTGTGGAGTCTTTCTTTTGTCACTTATCACAGTATGATGTGTTTATCAGCATCCAGATGTTTAGACTTCTATTGCGTTTAGATACAACGCAGTGGAGCTTTAGGGCACAAGGAACAGTATATGATTATCTTTTTTTTTGCCCTTATTTATCTAACAGGAGACTATTTTAATAAAAACCTGTCTTTTGGAACATGTTTTTAAGGCTAGTATTAAACCAAACCGAAAAACTTCCACAACTTTAATATTGTGATATTCTTTCATTCAGCAGACTGTCCAGGAGAAGTTCTGAAAATGTTCATGTTATCCTTCTAATGCTTTAGCGTTGATGTTGAATGACCATTATTTGATGGACTTAAATCTTTGACCTCCTTGGTTCATTTGTTCAGCAGTTTTGACACTGCATTTGTACTACTGTCTCCAGTTTTGGCTTCACCATTACAGGAAGGTTTTAGACAAACTGAAGTTAGCCTATGAGAAGAGGTACTCTGTGGCTGGAGCCGGTCACGTACAAGGAGAAGCTGAGAAAGCTGGGTTTGTTCAGCCTGGAGAAGGAAAGGCTAAAGGGGAACCGTTGCAGTCATCAGTATTATGAGTGGTTATAGAGAAAGTACAGCCAGGCTGTTCTTGAAGCCATGCAACAAACAGAAATGGAAGCAAGTTACAGAAAAGAACAGTTCTATTAGATGAAAGGGAAAAAAAAAAAATCTTTCCACTGAGTGGTTGAACACTGGAACAGAGGCAGGAGCCCAGAGGTACTCCGAGGATCTTGGAGATAGATATTCCAAAGTTCAACTAGAACTGCTTTGAACAGAGGCTGTATCAGATGATATCCAAAGGTCTCTTCTAATCTAGACTACAGATATATATTTTTTTTAACTTCATAATAATTAATCTCCTGTTTAATCTCTTGTGTATAGAGGGAGCAGACATGTATGCAGTAGAACTGACAAGGGGAGTAGTGTGGTAGTCATTTGCAATTTTTTAATTCCCCATAATGCTAGGGAATTCGCTAGTGTGCTAGGACTTCTGTCTGGGGGGCTAGTACCTAATTACAACGCACCTGTTCCCTTCTGTTCTGTTTTCCCCTTGCCAAAAGCACATGGTGTATGTTGGGTGCCACAGTTCTAAGATGCCCCTGCTTGTCAGTTTATTGCATTTCTTCCTGCTGTTTGTTAGTGTGGATAAGTACAGCACATTCTCCACATCACCGATAAATTAATACCTTAGAACTATCTTAAAGCAGTTTAGTGTCAAAATAAGTGATTGAAAGGAACCTTAGAGAATTCTGGGCAAAAGGCTGTATGAGGCACTTTGTGTCCACGATAAATAAAATATATCTGATGTGTTGTGGAAAAGAGGGCTTTTCAGATTACTTCTAATGGCTGTTCTTTCTCTGGGAGATACTTTTGAATTCAGACTTCTCTATTATTTTAGACATCTTTCTAGGTATGGGATGATACAGGGACAACAAATACTGCTGGACTGTAAAGACACAAGGGTACTTGCTTATGGGCAAGCTCTTTATGAACAAAGGAGCCTTGGGAGGTTGTGTTCTATGTGAAAGATTTATTGGAGTAATTCAGTTTCCTCCTCACTGTAATTATTTCCACATTTCACTGTCTATCTTGTTACTGGCTGTCAACATTTTGGCAGAGTTTGCCTTCGACTCCTGCAAGACTTTTGAGTGGTCTGTCTTGTGGTCTTCATTTTAGCCTACCCTTCCAGTAATCTGTAAAGCCCAAGGGGCTGTGTGTTTACCTAGTTAGTAATGGATTTGGGTGGGGAGCACGTTATTGGCTTGGAGTTTTACTTTATTTTTTTTAATAGCTGCTGTTAGGCTGGACTCTAGTAGTAAATTTAGGCTATTTCGACCCACTGTCATCAGTGTTGTGATACAATAAGACCGTATATGAGCTTTTCAGCCCAACACGATTAAGCTTCCTGGAAAGATGTGATCACATTAAATGTCAGATAGAATGTGCCTTTTTGAGCTTATACCTTGGGGGATTCCTGCCAAGACGGATCTTGTAGCAGTGGGGTGTACATTTCAAGACTGGCTGTTTAAGTTTTACTGAAACAGAGGCAAAATTTTCTGGTGTTTGTCCCCCATAAACTGCTTGAGAAACCTACATGAATTGCCTGGTACTAGCAGTAATCTGGTTGTGTAATTTCCAAGAAAAAATTTAGTAAATAGAAAACAGGGCTTAGCTCATAATTTAATCTTAAAAATGTCTGATCTCTAATTATATTACGCAAACTTCAAGGAAATCAGAATCCACTCTATCTTGATTTACTTTCAGCATTTTATTTTTGTCATTTCATAGTTTCAACTGTATCATCACCAAAAAGGAAGAAGCGCAAGAGGTACAGGAGTGTTATCTCCGATATATTTGATGGGACTATAATAAGCTCAGTACAGTGCTTGACTTGTGATCGGGTGAGTAAGGAGGGAAAGTTCTAGCTTTTAATGTTCTTTTTCCCCCAATACAAATACCTACAGTTTTATGAATACAGTCATTCTCCCGTAACTTTATTCTTTTGTGGCAGATTTCCTCAGAAGGTTAGATTGTTTTATACTTGTTCACTCAAATAATAATAGCAGCTACTCCCCGCACTTCATGTTTAGACTACCTTGCTGTCATTGAGCTGGGTATTTACTCAGAGCTAAAAAATAATACTTTGAGAATTGGTTTACAGTAAGATTGGAGAAAGAGGCTTGCTCTTCAACTCCACTTGGGTATGATTAGTTTCTAGTAATGTTCTGAATATCCTAATGTGTGCCTGCTGCTATTGTAAGTTGTCAGGTACGTAATGTTACAAAGAAAAGTAAAAGACCAACCATACTGCTATAACAGTCTTATCAGGTAGATTGAGGCTAAGAAAATTCATGTCTTTCAAAAAATTCAGGTAAAGGCACTTACTTTTTACAGGTTATATGAAACATTAACTGCTTTCTGAAGTTGTCCTCTACTGCAAGATGTGGTGCAATATAGGAACAGTTGATTTTTTTTTTCTGTACTATTTTTTTCCTAGAGTTACTTATAACAGCACACATGATCATTTAAAAAAAAGTCAATTATCTAAACATGTCTAGTGGACCACTTCAGTTTCAAAGCAATAGTATCAAATATTTGACATCCAAATCTTTGCACTGGGGACGACTTCCTCAACATAAAGTTTAAACCTAACCCTGATGCAGTTGTGTGCCCTTACTGCTTCCACTGCTTTAGATCTAGGAACACAGAGACCTCAGGGTAATCTGGTGAGCAAGTTCAAAAAACAAATAAGAATTTTTAAAGTTTGCTTGATGTTTTGCTCTGTGACTATGTGATCACTCAATCCAGCATGGGAGAAAGAAAATGCACAACTGGATTGCTTTTGCAGCGGGTCCAGTTACATCAGGTCAAGATAATGTCAAAGTAAAATACCATCAAAACAACGGGCTGAAACTTTCTGAAAACAGCTTGTGTAGCAAGGACCCTGAGGCAAAAATTATAGTTCTTTTTATGACTAGTAGGAAGACAAATGATTAATAATGACTTAAAAATTTTTTTCAGTGATAACAATGTGCAAGCTCAGTCTAAAATGTTATTTTTCTCTTCCTCTTATTTAGAAAATGAATTCTCCTTATATGTAATGAATTTGCTATCTAGTGAAACTTTCAACTATACAGTAACTTAGTAGTTACTGGTGAACTTTACATAGCTCAGTTTAATTGCTATTTCTCTTCATGCTGAACTCTATTTTGTTTCATTTGTTTTCTTCTTTAGCTGTCTGTAACCCTGGAGACCTTCCAGGATCTGTCCTTGCCTATTCCAGGTAAGGAAGATCTTGCCAAACTCCATTCTGCAAGTCATCAGACATCTCTAGTCAAGGCAGGGTCATGTGGAGAAGCGTATGCCCCCCAGGGATGGATAGCTTTTTTTATGGAATATTTCAAAAGGTAAGTAATATTTACCTTGCTTTATTTATTTATCTATTTTGAAATTCTAGTTTCTGCTCTTCCAGCAGAACATTTGTTGGTTTTCTTTCTTTTCTGTCAATGATGTTTCAGGTTTGTTGTCTCATGTGTTCCTAGCTGGTTTTGGGGTCCAGTTGTAACCTTACAAGATTGTCTTGCTGCCTTTTTCGCCAGAGATGAGCTCAAGGGTAAGAGGTTAATTACATGAACATGTTTCTTCTGGGCTTTTTTCCTCCTGTCCCAATAAGATGATTATTATCTTCTTAGCTTCACGCAATTAAGCAAACACCACCTGTTAGACTGTAATACAGTCATTCCTTGCACTTACGGGATCAATCGTTTCAAAAAGGTAAGATTCTCACTGAGCTGAATATTTGAGGCAAGAAATGCCCCTGAAAGATGCTTTAGAAACATCAAGTAAATCTGAATTTGGTTTAATGAAATGGTAGCAACTGAAGGTTCATAATAAATTTTAAAAACCACTCTATTAATACTCATTCTCATAAACTTAATTTGGACTTTTATTTTGGACTAATTATTTCCCTTTTAAATTATATAGCATTGTCTCTTGAGGTTATGCTGTACTGCTTCATAATTGAAAGCATAAAACTGAAGAATCTTTCTGTTTAGTTGCTATGTCAACACTCTTGCAACTGTTAAATATTGTATGCTACCTAAAGATAAATTCCCTTGAAACTTTTATGTATGAAATGTATACACTTGAAGGATAACGATTTGGAGAATAATGGCTGTTTTTCTTCTCCCTGATATTTGCAGGTGATAACATGTACAGCTGTGGAAGGTGTAAGAAGTAAGCTGGCTTTTACCTTTGTTTTAACTTGTCTTAATTTTGAGTGCTTTAAGGCTTTGGTTAGTCAAGAGGCATTTATTTCTGTTGGATATGTCGCAGCACTATTAATCTTTTGATACTACCTTGTGTTCTGGCTGTCAGAAATTTAGTGTTAAAAAGGTGCAGGAGTCAGGAAGCACTGACTCACTGTACTGTATTGCAGACCAAATGTGCTTAATTCTTTTTCATGTTCCTTACAATTTTAGACCTTTCTAAATTGGTTTAGGCTGATAAATAAAAGCGCTTATATTACAAGATTTTCATTGATACTCAGGAGTTCACTTCAGTGTGTTAAAAATAAATAAATATACTACAGCTTTAAATACTAAAGAGCCAAAACCAGAAGCGGTCTGAAGACTGCTTGAAGCCCTTTATGGTACAGGAGTGTTAGTCCTTGCTATATAACTGGGGATCTGCTATAGGTAATTTCTTAAAAATAGACTTAGCAAAGGAGAAAAATGAAACAAACTAAATAGTCAGCTTTCATGAAGCTTAAAGCTCTTTTCTTTATGTTAAGAGAAACTGTTAGCTAGATGGAACTTGATTATCTGTACTTGCTGCTTTGAATTTTTCAGCAGTACAGATTGTCTTTTCTTCTGAAGCGTCATTGTTTATATCATTTTGGCTACCCCATGTCTAGTCTACATTCCAGAAATATTTTGGGTTTACTAAATGTAGCGTTCAGCTTAGACTTTTGCTGATCTAGCACTATAGAATAAAACCTTTTCAGAACTAAGTACTGGTTGCTTTTTTTTTTTTTTCCCTTTGCTTAGGTTAAGAAATGGAGTGAAATTCTGCAAAGTTCAAAAATTTCCTGAGGTACTGTTAATACATGCACTTTAAAGCTCTTTTTCTGCATGATTAGAAATGTGGTAAGACTAATGAGTTGCATGGACTAAATTGTTTCTATAATGAAAGCGTATCTTCATACTGGCATTTGTTTTAAGAACGTGAGCAATGTTGGATTATTCACCCTGTAAGAAAGTGAAGCTTGTACGTGAAAAGTGAAGTTAGAAGAATGGAGTTTTTCTATGTTGTTACTGTCAGCCTGCAGAACTTACTTATACTGTAGATCGTAGAATTAAATACCACAGCCAGACTGGAAATCTTTTATCTAAGTAATTCTTGTAAGCTTGTGTTTTAAAAGCAATCCAATCTTACACTTCAAAACATGAGTTGGTGGCTGAAATAATCAGGAATAATGTCCCTCATGGCAAGATTGTGCAATAGGTGCATTGAGGAAGAGAAAAGGTATGTTGTTCATTGCTGCATCAGTGTTAGTAGCTGTTCAGGACTATTTTTTTGTATTTCAGTAAGAAAAGTCTTTGATAATTACAAATTCATTTCTAATGCCTTGAGCTGGAATTGAGTTAGAAAAAATAGTATGTGGAACACAGAGCTTGTGATAGTTGCCTCAGGCCATAAAGTGATCCTTTTGGAATGATAAAAGGAAAAGATGTCATGCACGGTGTAGTTATTAAATATCAGATAGCAGCATGTATGGTTCTTGAGTGAATCTGTTGATCCTTCTTACAGATATTGTGCATTCATCTCAAAAGATTTAGACATGAACTTATGTTTTCCACAAAAATTGGGACCCATGTGTCCTTTCCTTTGGAAGGCCTTGATCTTCAGCCTTTCCTTGCGAAAGATAGCCCAGCTCAAATAGTGACGTATGATCTCCTATCTGTCATCTGCCATCATGGAACTGCCAGCAGTAAGTCTGTGGTTGATTGTTTTGTCTTTGCAGTTGATGTTCACATCAGCATTTCCGTTTCAGAACGGTATCCGTATACTGAATGGTAAATAGATGAGCATTGATAATTACAATGTGGAAGATAAATGCTGTGATTTTCACTTTGAACTGTAAGATGGTTTGCTCTTTAAGAGTTGACACATCTTCGGAATTGTAGGGCATGCCTAAATAAAATTGTAGATGGAAAAAAAATTAACAGATCCTGGAATATGCAGTAAAAAACTGATATGTACTGTTGAAAGTGAACAGTATAAATGTATGAATAATACTGCATGCCAGCAGACAACCCATTGAGTATCTTTTCTACACAGTTACTGTTTGTCTAGAGTTTTGATGCGTTGTAAGCCTTACTTTTTTGGGAAGAGTTCACAAAGCACCACAAAGATGCCAGTAATGTTTTTAGAAGATACTCTCTTGGATGATTTGAAAAGAGTTCATTGTGGAAGCTGATCAGGGTAAATTTTTCAGACAGTCTTAATCTGATTTGAATAGTGTGGTTCAGAAGCGCATTAGACAATAAGAATATGCTGAAAGCAATGTCCAACTTCCCACTACCTGATCCTCAATTTGAAGAAAGTTAATATACAGGTCATGTCTACTAATGATTTCGTGTTTCTTCCATTTAAGACTTGCTTTTTTTTTTTTTTAGTTTTCTTCCTTTTCATGTATTGCAGAGTAAAATGGGCAGCTCTGGACACTTTTTAATAACTTTTGCTTCTAACACTCTAGGTGGACATTATATAGCTTATTGTCGCAACAATTTAAATAATTTGTGGTATGAATTTGATGACCAGAGTGTCACAGAAGTGTCAGAATCCACAGTGCAAAATGCAGAAGCCTATGTTCTCTTCTACAGGTAAGAAATTAAAAGTAAAATTATGTAAGTCAGGTGTGTAAATAACTTTTAAGCAATTGGGCAGCTTTCAGAAATTAGCTGCCCCACAAGAATTATAATGGAAGAATTTGACCAACCAGAAAAGCCAATGCTGGAGAGAGACTTAATCCTTCAGTTGTATCCTTAACGCTTGCTCTGTCACTGCTAAAACATGTATGGAACTTGAAATGGGAATTAAATCTGCATAAATAAAGCATATTAAGATGACTAGAAATAGAATTTTAAGCGGCTGTTGGAACTAGCCGCCAATTACCTTGTTTTCAATTAGAGGAAAGGGATTCTGCACAAGGGGAGGTTTTGCACACAGACTCTTAACTGTTAGAGCTCTAAAGGGAATTGTGCAAAGTCTTTAGCAGATGGGATGTGGAACAACAGAGGTTTTATTGTGTTGTATTTAATTTTAGGGAATATATAGGCTGGTCTCTTCCTGAAAGTTGAAATGAAAGGCGAGAAATCATGTTATTATCATCTTCAGTCTAAAAAATTTTTGTACTTGAAATAATAAAAGCAACTTAACTCAGTTTTCAAATTCTAAATTTTGGTACTAAGATCAAATTTCCACTAAAAGTTGATGGCAAAATAGATTGTGTCAGAGTTGCACAAGAAATAAGATGTATTTGGTGAATGTTTTAACTTTCTTTAGGAGCACTTGTACCTGCCACTGCCCGAGCTAAGCCCATGAGTCTGATTCAGTAGGTCTTTTTTAAAAGGAATGTGGAAGTCATGCTGTATTGCCAAGAAAGAACACTGTACCTGATTGTGGGCAAGCATATTAAAAGAAGTAATAAAAGAATAGCCTTCATAAAAATTGGTTTTAAAAAAAGAATATACCCACAAAACACTACCACGGACACAAATAAGATGTTCTTTCAGCACATTTTAGAAAGCTTAGTGGAGATGTGTATGCATTTTTAAGTTACAGGTATACAAGTAAACTTATCTGCTTAAATTTCATCTTCAGACTTCCAAGATTTTTGTTAAATAGTTTAAATCTGAATTTAAGCAGGCAATATACGTTAATTGGGTTCATGGCAGGGGTTTTTTTGTACTCTTTTGGTCTTGTTTTGCTACGCTATAAATAGCCTTGCTGCTCTAGCCATTAGGTCTACTTAAAGCTTTTCTGTCAGCTCTTCGAGTCAACTTTGACTCAGCTTTGACTCTGTAAATTAACTGAGGTGGCCCAGCTTTTGTGTGATGTGGAGTCAAGTTTCAGGTCAGTGTTTTGGAGGATGGAATGAATGGTTCAAACTTGCGTTTGAAGAGAGATTCTATTAAATCTAAAAACAGGAGAGCAGAGATACTTCCAGTTGGACAGCAGGAGCAGCCTCAGTGAGAAAAGTAGGGGGATACAGGAAAAGTAGGGAAATTGCAGCATCTACTTACTGTTGAACTGTACTTCTGGAGGTAAGAAGGGAACTTCTGCCCAAAGAGTACAGCTTGCCAAAGCTTTAGCTCAAAAGATGCGTAGAGAAAATGGGCAGAGCCTTATCTCCTTGTCCAGTGGTAGTAATGATCTCTGCAGCACAGTCTGCTGTCTCTGTTGCAGTCCAGCTGTTTGCTTTCTCAGGCTGGTAGGTTGAATGGGAGCTGCCGGGGGTCTTTGAGTGGTTAATCTAAGCAGGCAGAAGCTTTCTCATAGGCATGATAACAGCTGTGCCATGGCTTGTCAGAATGAAGGACAAGCATAGGTTTAACAGAGCCAAATGGTCTTTCCTGCCCTTCCCGCTCTCTACTAACTGGAGTGACTCTTGTGACACATGGTTCTGTAACATGGCAGCCTACATTCCTGCCACACATTTAGATGGTGGCTTTGGCTGTGCATAAAAAGCGCAAGTTTTCACACACTAAGTCAACTGCTTCATGCTAGTAGAACTTTGAAGTATAGATATGGCCCAGGTAAATTATGTGAAAGTACAGTTTTCTTTTCACAAAGTAAATTATCTGCACAGTACATAAGGATATATATTTGTCTAATGATTTCTGTTTTGGTAATAGAAAGAGCAGCGAAGAAGCACAGAGGGAGAGACGGAGGATATCGAGTCTGCTGAATATGATGGAACCAAGTCTTCTGCAGTTCTATGTTTCCAGACAGTGGTTAAATAAATTTAAGACTTTTGCAGAGCCAGGACCAATTTCAAATACTGACTTTCTCTGTATGCATGGAGGTGAGACTGTAACTGAGTATCATTTAAGAAGAATTTGTCTGTCGACTTGTAGCCATACAGGGATGTACACTTGTTTTAATTAAAGGAATTTGAATGTAGTAAGTTCATATTATAACTTCTATAACTTCTTAGGTAAATTGGAACTGTAACTTCTAAGTAAATTATTTCTCTCATTTTAGTAGCTGACTAGTTGGAAATGATACTCTGTGAAGTTATAAGGGCGGGTGTCAAGAGGATGGGGTCAGGCTCTTATCAGTGGTGCCTGATGACGGGATAAGGGGCAATGGACACAAGCTGGAAGACAGGAAGTTCCGTCTGAACATGCGGAAAAGCTTCCTTACTTTTCAGAATGGCAGAGTCCTGGACCAGGCTGCCCAGAGAGGTTGTGGAATCTCCTTCTCTGGAGATATTCAAAACCTGCCTGGATGCGTTCCTGTCCAGCCTGCTCTAAGTGACCTGCTTTGGCAGGGGGCTTGGACTAGATGATCTCTGAAGGTCCCTTCCAACCCCTACAATTCTTTGATTCTAATTTTTTTTTCTTAGCACATTTGATTTTGTTTATAAGGTTTCTTGATTCTTAAAGAGGAATAGTTCGGCTTATCTACTTGCTTACTAAACATGCATATTCCCATTTTTTAAAATCCTGTTACTTTATAATCATCCTTAATACTTTGGTCTACCAATCTAAATCTTTTTCTCAGCTACGTGCTAGAAGCAACAAGAAGTTTTGAAAGCTGCAGAACAAGAAATTGGTGTGATCCAGAGTATCCAGTGCATAGAAGTGTGAAAATAGAGGAGTAATTCTGTATATTTTGTATAGGAGCATAAAAATTTTACTTTGTGCTAAATGTTAATAAAAATGAATTACATTAAGCAAAATATATTTGGGAAAACACCTATCTTTGAGTGTCAACATTCCAAGAAATCACTACTATGTAGTGTTCTTATACCTGTTTTCTAACAAAAAATACAGCCGTATTAGATTAGCAGATAGAGATGCTACCCCTGTTGCTGAACCAAACTTAACACAAGAATATTATGCCCCTGTAGCAGTTTATAGAGTGTGTTTGTGTGAGCCCCTGTGGCTGTGACTTTCCTTTTGTGGGGTTACAGCAGATGAGTCTTGTTGAACAAGTGCCTGAACTACGAGATTTTTCCCTCTTCAAAAGGATTCCTGCACAGCACGTGGCTGCTTACCA
>JAOXNO010000004.1:21358606-21372470 GCA_028565335.1 Limnodromus scolopaceus
AGCCCCTCTATTTCTGCCTCCCTCAAAATTTCACTGCTTCCAAGCATTCATGTTGTTTGAAGTAATTCAAAAAGGTTCTACAGCAAATAAGTGAATTTTGAACCAATGGTTTGCTAATGGTTTACATGCATAAACAAAATATTTCATCACTGTTCAACGTTTTAATTGTATACCTTAAGCATTTTGCCCTTAATTCTAGCCCTTTAATTTTAATATTTTGTGTAGTTTGCTTCTGCTTCTTATAAACTTTTCAGCCTCATAAAAGATTAAAATTTGAGTGGTCTCTTTAAATACTTGTTTCACATGATTTCTCTGAATTCATTGAAAGGTTGTATTTTTGTTTTATTTAGAGACCTCTAGCATAGTCTTCTCCCCCCGCCTCGATCCCCTAAAAATCTGCAAGTCTCTCTTTTTTTTTTTTTTTAAATTTATTTTTTGTTGCTTCTCCAGGTGTTCCTCCACACAAAGCAAACTTCATAGAGGACCTAGTTGTAATGCTACCTCAAAATATATGGGATAATCTATATAGTAGGTAAGTTTTGTACTGTAACTGGAAAAAATCTGGTGATGCAGTTTGGGAGCAAGTATGTGCCAAGCAGCAACTTCAGACTTTAGAATTAGTGGCTCAGGAAAAAATATATATCCACTCTAGGCTTAAAGTTAAGTAAAGGGATTGCAAATGGACGATTTATATAAATTTGTTTGTGCAAAGTAATGCTAAATGCGTACCTAAAGTAATGTTACTGAGATAATACTTGAGTATTAAACCAATAAACATGTATGGTATGTATAAAATGACACAAAGTAGGTCAGCAAAAGTACACTTTGCAAGAGGTATTTTGAAAGAGCTCTCTGTATCAGCGTCCTGTTCTCTTGTTGGCTGGAGACAGCTTTTCTTTTATGTTGGCTTTGAATCCATAGCCTCAGCTGCCAGTGCTTCAAAATAACTTATATCTAAGGTTTCTGTATAACTACTCCACACTTTTTAATGTAGGTCAGCTTTAAGTGCTGGCTTATAAAGGAGGGACTGTTACAAGATGTGTCTCCTTTTAAAGTTAAAAAAAGCTGTAGAAAAGCTTTGCTGATGACCTTAAGGACTCTGTAATTTATTAAATATTTAAATATTTTTAGCTGTTAATTTTCTGCTACTTAAGCAATATAGCTAAAGGGCTGGGGTGTTTTTTTTTTTTGTTTTAAAGTTTCAATGGCCACAAATGAAAAATAGAAACAATACTTTTTCCAGCTTATTTCCACTTCCCTAGATGTACTGAATTTTTCTTCCAACCAGCTGACAAAGGCGTTATCCATTTTCTGTATGCAGAAATATTCCTTAAACCTGGAGGAAAAAGTTTTTAAACTTCTAATTAATTTCCCTTCTCTATAAAACTTTTTAACAAGGTGTCAAACTTCATTCATTTGATAGAAAGGAGGAAGTCCCAGAGATGATAGGGTCCTCCAGATTTTGAGAGTCCTCTACTAGGTAGAGAAAGAGGTATGAATTGTTCTGTTTTGAATTTGTCTGTTCTGTCTGACTTCTTGACTGGCACATGCACCCTTCAACATAGAGTAGCTCTGAAGCAACCGTGTTTTGCTTTTTGTCTTGCTGTTATCTGGGAATTATGGGAGAGTACCGTGGCTGAGAACTTAGGGTGAGGAAGCCAAATATGGTGGAAGGTGACTTTTACTGAGATATTATTAAGGAAAAGGAGATATTTATCTAGGATGCCAGTTGCCAGTCCATGTAAGTTCCAAACACGTTTATTTTGCTGGCCATCTGACACTACTATTCAATTCCACATGCGCTGGGATCAGAGTTGCTTCAAGATGATACAGTATAATCCAGACTTGACCTCTTTTGGTTAATAACTTGTGAACTGATCCACGCAGTCTAAAGACAAGGTGTCAGCATCAGAGGTACAATTTAAGTGGTAGGTGACCATTTTTTGAAACTTCTATCTTTGTTAAGTTGGGGTGATTGAGTATATACCAAACAAACTTACGTGTACAATGCTGTTGTACTGAAATAATGCTTTAATTTTCAGTATGTGATACAGCAGAGTTTGAGATGGTTTGTACTGGCTTTGGGCAGTCAGAACTTGGAAGATGGTTGTGTCTTAGGATGGAGTACAAAATATTACTATGAAAATAAATGATGGCATTTGTGGATCAGTGTGACTGGCAAAGGTATTAGACTTCTGTTACGTATTATAAGAAGCTGACACTTGCAATGTCTACAGGTGCATCACCTTCCTACATGGTGTTTTCCACAAGGTTGATGGTGCTTTGCTTTTACTGTAGGTATGGAGGAGGACCAGCTGTTAACCATCTGTATGTGTGTCACACCTGCCAAATAGAGTCTGAAAGAATTGAAAAGAGAAGGAAAAATGAATTGGAAATGTTTATTCGGGTAAAAAAGTAAACACTTGTTCATTCTGCTTTTTGACGTCACCTGGTATTCATGACTCGACCCAAGGGGTTACCAGAAGTGCATAGATGATTCCTGTAACAAGTGGACTGTATTAAATATCTGTATACCTATATAGAATCTCTTCTTTCCTGTTGGCAGCAGTAATGTTCTTGTGCTATCCCAGATAACTATTTATATGGAAATGTACTTAGAGTAAATATTTAATGTGTTTCTTAAATTGCTTTTTTATAGTATGGAAACAGAGTGCAGTCACATGAGCAGTTGTTCTTTATACCCTGCTGGTGATCTGTTCTGGGCAATCTGACAGGCTTAAGTGCAATAATACTGTGCCAGCAAAAAGTTAATCATAATCTTTATCTTTGGTTCTAATTTAAAAATATCATTAGAGACATAAGCAAACATAAATAATTCATCATGTAGTAAATAACTTAGTATTGTAATGGATCCGTAAAATTAATATCAAGCAGCTACTGTATTTTCCATGAGTTAGAGATTATGGGCTTGAGTCTGAATGGTAAAATGACTAGTAGTAATGATTTTGTAATTCTTAAACCAAAAAAGTTTTCAGTGAAAATAAATAGAGATAGTGGAATCCCATTTCTGCTATCTTAATTCCTGAGAGGGAGAAAAACAGAATTGCAGCTGTTCTGTCAGTTCTGTCTGTGCTTTAATTCAGAGATTGTGTCAGCTTTTCCGTATTGTAACTGCTACTTGAACTCTTTAGTAACTGTCTGAGTTACCACTAGATGATAATTATCACTGAGTCAACCTCATTTGCTTTAGCAATCAGTATTTTTCTGGTATAAATAATGATTATATGTGCACTGGTTAGCAAACAGAAAATTCTGTTATCATCCGTAAAGGCTGCTTTAGAGAATGATTGCAAAACTTACTCTATATGAAACCTTAAGAAGTTGTGTTGATGCTTTAGGCTCATGGCTTCAAGAGGGAAATATAGCTGTATTATTACAGAGCTAAAAGATAACAGTTGTAAAGGTTTAAGTGACTTTTTTGCATATTTCTTACTAACACTGTGAAAAGATCTGTAGTCTCTAATCTGTAGATTCTGAAAAAGAATAAAATGTTAAACTTCCTAAAAACTTAATTATAAATTTTTTTTACAATGGTAGAAACTAATGTAGTTAAATGCAACTGAGACTCTTTACTCAGCTGTTTTTTGTAATTTATACATTCACTTACATTACCTTGCAACAGGAACTCGGAAAACAAGGATGGTTGCTTTGTTTTTTGGGTTTTTTTAATTTTAAAATTGTAGAAAAGAAAAATATTTCATGTTTTTTTAAACTGAAGCAAAGAAAAGTCATGAAAAGTCCTTGCGCATTAGTTCACTGTGCCGTGCTTGGAATGGTACCAGCATCTGGTCAAAGTATTAGGGGAAAAAACAAACCCTAGATGAAGACATAGTTCATCACACAAAGAACCTCCCATGAAATTATGGAGCAAATATTTCAAAATGCTGTTTTGTTTTATTTTATTTTATTTTACAAAAATAAGTTTTCTGCTTCCTTCTGCTGCTTGAAAGTTCTGCATTTGCAGTAGTTATCCAGTAGTGTTTGATGGCCAAGCACTTGTGCTTAAAAAGAACTTGTTGCTGTTTTCAGGGAAAAAAAAAAATAAACAAATTCTGAAGTAAAGAATAAATCATCTTTTAATGTGAAGGCTACCACTTCATCAAAATCCCACCTCGGGAATTTGCCAAGTGTTTACTGTTCTGGTGGTCAGTAGATCTTTAAAATGTTCTGTAGCAGTGTAATATTATGCTCTTAATAATTATAGTGGTTAAAAGAATTCAGTAGTTTAAAGGGAAAAAAAAAAGGCAGAAAAACATGGATTCTTTTTCTTTTCAGCTTAATAGAGCATTCCAAGAAGAAGAGTCTCCATCAACATTTTACTGCATCAGTATGCAATGGTTCAGAGAATGGGAAGGATTTGTAAAGGGTAAAGACAGTGGTAAGTTGTGCTTCGTTTCAAAATATGGGTAATCTTTTCTTTTATGTTGTCATGTTGTGGTACTATTTAAGTAAATTGTTTCTGCTTTGGTAGAAGGCTGTAGGAAGAACAGATAGAGAAGGCAACAAAAGCTCTTAAATGAACATCTAAGACACAGGTTTTACTGGTTACAAATATATCCAGGAACCAAATTACAGAATATGATCAAATAATTCACAAGAATAGATAATGGGATAGTTGTGGAGAGATTGTTGCTTGTTTGCAGGGGGGTTGCTGTTATGAGCAGCAGGAAAATTGGATCTCTGTACAAGGGGGGATGGATTTTGCTGTGCAAACTGATGGATAGTGCTACAGCTTCTGGAGGAAAGGTGCCGTCACTGTCACAACCTAAACTCATAGGTAACTGAGTAACAACTATAATAATATCACTTTAGCCTACTTTAGGTGCTTCTAATTTTTTTTAAATGGAAACACTGATAAAATGTGCTACAAACTAGTTGATGAGTCTGCTCTAGGTCAACTTTGCTAGGGGTAAGAATTAGGATTAATTTGTGTTTTGTATTGCTTGAAGGCATGGTGTAATCGTGAATGCTTTGAAAAACTTGCTCTTAATTAAAATTCTGGTTAGTTTTTAACAACTTAGAACATATTGTTAAGCAGTACAAGAACAAGCAGCAAACAAAAAAGCTATTTCTCCTTCCATTTGAAAACAGAACCTCCAACCTGCCATTTGTTTTCAGCTCTTCCAATTTTCTTTCTGTCACACTAGATCCTCCTGGTCCTATTGATAATGCTAAGATTGCAGTAACAAAATGTGGAAATGCTGTGCTAAAACAAGGTAGGTGTCCAATATTGCTGCAACTTTGGGTTCCTTATGATGTATTTGCTGAAGTTTGGAAAAATTTATTAGAAATTCTTTTTTTAACTGTTACCATAAAATGCCAATTCCTAGTGCATCTGTGTTGTGCCCATTTTGGGGGCAACCAGCTTATTCTTAAAATAAAGAATTAGCATCTGTACTAGACTGATGCAAGTACAGATGACTGTAACAGGAGGTACAGAGTAACTTTGAAATGGTGAAAATGTCCTTTGGCTTTGTATCACTTAGTTTGATTTGGGTTTTCTTAATGTGAATTAGGAGATGCTTGGTGTTTAGACTGTCATGTATCTGTATGTAGTTATTTGAATCTTGAAACCTAATTTGAATTGAGAGCTACTTCTGACAGAGGGAAATAAACCACAGTAAGTAAATGCTGTTGCTCATTTTCCTGCAAGTTATTTACCATTGTACGTTGCAAAAATTTATCTAGATTTCTCTAGCATGCAAAGAAACAGATTTCTTTGTTGTTCTTCAGAGTCAGATGCTTAATACCTTTTATTTGAAATTTGTGGGTACAGAAAAAAATAATTCTAATGTGATCTGCTTTATGAAGACTTTAGACTTCCTATGAATATTTAAATTCATTGTAGCTCAGCTTAAGAAATAATATTGCAGTATTAAGATTAACCTTTGTTTAACTGCATTTTTTCCCAATTTAACTTAATGCCGCAGTATTCAGTGGACTTAGCAATCACAGTTCACTGGAGGCCACTAGGCCCTGCATTAACCTCACCAATTGTAAAATGTCAAGAGCATATTCAAAAAAGAATGAGTTCTTGCACTCATGAGTTTTGTAGTACATCTTAATGATTTAAGCTGTACTGGAGAATACAAATACAAGGCATAAAGCACCTGACTAACTTGTAGCAAAAAGAAATAAAATCATTTTAGAATCAATAATTGATAGCAAATTGGCCAATTTGCCGACTTAACTGCAGCTACATTAATTCAAATTAGAACTTGGGTAGAAATGAAGATGAATAGGCTGTGGAAAATCTGTCATGAGAGAAGAGGTGGAAGCACCACTTATTACTGTACAGTATTACACAGTTCTGTGGTCCAGTGGTCCTGATCCCAGTGAATTAGCTCACTGTGCCTGTTCCATTAAACCTGACCGTAAGAAGAGTTGGAATCTGGATATGTGAGTGGAGATCTACTCCTGTGCCTACAGAGATGGAATTGGTTTTTGAATACCTGAACCTAAATGAGTAAAACTGAGGCATAACGTCATTGGTACTGGCATAGGATCTGCACCATGACTTCCAGATGAAGCTTTGCATGTTTGAGTTAGTGTAGGAAAACAAATGTGCAGCTCTTTTTACACTTCCTCTTTGGAACCTTTTTCTATATAAAGTACAGTAGTAGACTCACTGGAGCAGGTGGTGAGGACAGAAAAGTACTGATGCTCCTTTGCCACCATAAAAGATTACAGAAAATCAGAAATTATTGTTGGATGCTGACCTGAGACAGGAGAAGGGACCTCTAGCCAGAGGAATGGAATCATAAGCAAAGACTTTAATCAGTGAATGAAAAGAAATCAGGTTGACCCATCAGTGCTAAGTACAAGGAGAATTAGTGGGGGCTATTAATGTCCTAATAGTGGTTTCTCTCTGGGGTTCTGAGAATTTCACTGTAATTCTCACACTTTTATTCTTTACTATCAATATTAATTTATTTGATGAAACAAGAATCTCGAGTCCTTGAACTTTACTGTGTAACTGATCGGACTGCACGTCCTTGCATTAGTATGGATCATTGTTTCCTGTGTACAAAGAGCTACCAGTCGTCAGCTTGATTGATAATTATCAGATAAGGTGTTTATCATAGAACCTTCGTGTTTTATGTTTGAGGTATGTTAAGTACTGGATAGCTTAGAGCACGTAGTTGTAAGAATCAAGAAGTACAAAGTTAACACAAATTATGTCATTGGGTTTGGCGGTTGGTGCAAGATGAAGCACAAATTCAGCTTAGGTTTTAAATTTGAAACTATATTATTTTCTTTCTATCTGTTATGGACTTCAAAGAAATCATGAAAGAATTATTCTAAATAGTAATTAAAATTTTAAAAATGTTTTCAGGTGCAGATTCTGGACAAATATCTGAAGAAACATGGAATTTTCTTCAGTCAATCTATGGTGGAGGTCCAGAGATTATACTCAGACCACCTGTTCCTCCAGTAGAACCTGATATCTTGCAAGCAGAGGAGAAGATTGAATTAGAAACTCATGGTCTGTAGCTGTTGAGAAAAAGATAAATTTGTAAGGAATCCAGCTTCCTTACAAAATGCCCAAAATACATTCCTATAAGTTTTACTCTCTATGTCTGTTGTAGGCACAGCTCACTGGGCATTACATTAACTACAGAATAGTAAGTGGAAATAGGTATTACAATTTGTTTAAATAGAGGCTGATTCTCTGTTTTGGAAGGCGTGTGGTTTGTGCAGTTTGGAGTGTTTGGTCAATGGAAAGCAAACTGTAATTTCTGAACTTTTTGGTATAAGTCAAAATCCTGTTAAATCCTTAGACTTGAAAAATGGGAACAAATTTTAGAGATGTTAATAACCCTTCTGATTCCTGATTGGGCTTCTGATATCTACAAGCTTTTGCCTGTCTTAATTGTACAGTCTTGACAAGCCTAGGTATATGTGGAGTATATTTTAAATGGACTGCAATCAATGATAAAGAAAAAGGATTTCAATTTCCTAAATGCTCAGGAAAAAAAACAATCTCACTTATTTTGCACTGTAAGTATATGAAATGGGTAGTAGATAACATCCAAATACTTATTGTATTTGAATGGATCAAACATTAGTGTAGATTGAATATTGTTTTAGTCGGCAAATGTCATAACTTATTACCTACTAAATTTTACATCTTATTATAGTCTTCTGTAACTCTATAAACCTGGCTAGTGTCTTTAATAGTATATGTGTCAAAAAGATTTAGTCTTCTCTAGGGTAATGTTTGAGAGCATGAAGTGTGAAATGTAAAATGATTATGGACATGAGTGGTATAAATTTCAGAAATTAAATTGTCTGGTCTCTTGAATTACATTCATAAACAGTTCCATTTGAAGGATTTTATTGTATTGTTAAAAATTTTCATTGGCATGATGACCTATAATGTCAAAAGCTGGATAAAATGTATATATTGCAAAACTTTACTGAATGATTCATATTGGAATGCAGAATGGCACTTGCTCTTGTTTTTGCTTGATATTGTTACCAAATAAGCAGCATTATTCAAGGCTGGATCAATTAAAAAAAAAAAAATAAACTATGGAAGAAGAGGGGGGGAAAGCTCTCTTAAATGTTTCTCATTTATTACATCAATACAAAAAAATTTGAAGTAATGCTCTCACACTCATACAACTATATTCCTTGACCACTTTATGTTTAGCGAATGATATTGACAGTTGTAGCTCCAAAGTAAGAAAATGCTGACATAACATTCTTCTGGATAATTTTATATCTAGTATAAAACCAAACTGGTTTTGAACTTTGTAAAGCATTTACAGCCATTCTGGTTAAAAAGGCACCTATGAGTCCTAGAGAAAGTGCCCTCTAACCTTAAGT
Source organism: Limnodromus scolopaceus (assembly GCA_028565335.1). Taxonomy (NCBI): domain Eukaryota; kingdom Metazoa; phylum Chordata; class Aves; order Charadriiformes; family Scolopacidae; genus Limnodromus; species Limnodromus scolopaceus. The sequence continues at coordinate 21,367,460 of JAOXNO010000004.1, forward strand.
ACTTGGTAACGTGACGTGTAGGAGAAGTCAGTTCTGTCTGAGTGTAAATCCCAGTATTTTCCTCAGCCTACCTGATAAAAACACAGCAGTGCAAGTGCGAGGGGCAATTGGACAGCAGTATGAAGCTGACGATTATATGGCTGGTACATAAGGAAAACATTTTTTCAGTTCTAAACTGTATTGGAGGTAACGCTTGGCCTGTTAAGTTTCTGAACTTGTATGTAACTGTTCTTTAAATTCCAGAGGAGGTGATGGGACATCCCAGCAGCTGAAAAGCCTTGCGTATACATAGGTGTAAATGTAAAGAAACACTGAGCAGAGACTTAATGTCTGACAGTGCATTTGGACAGTTTTATATTAATGGGTAAGGCAACTTGAAGTTAGTATCAAATTACTCCTGCCTGTACAAGGTAAACAAACACATCCGTTACTACTACAGCCTTGTCTTACTGATTACGGTAACATTAACTTGCTTATCAACAGTCAATAGTAACATGCTGACCTCGGCCCATGGAAGGCTGCTCTAACTTCTCACTTCCATTTTTTGGTCCTTTTTTCATATTAGGGTGGCTAAATTAAACATGGGCTTTATAGTGTCTTTTTAACTCTTTTTTTTTTTTTTTTTTTTTCTTCCCCCTAGGATTTTATCTCATTTAAGCTATTCTTAAGGTTCTCTGACATACTATAGCTAAATAACAATTAATAGGTCTGTGTACATCAGGAAGAATCTTTCCTACATGAAGTTCTTAGTTGGAAACTTGGGAAATATTTTCTTGGTTAAATCACTCTACAATAACAGGTTTACCAATTTATTCAATGTTTTCATTAATAATCTGGATGGTGGGACAGACTGCCCATGTATAACTTGCAAGAGAAAAATGCATTGAGTGTCAGGGGCATCAGGTTGTCGGGGGAATGAAGCAGTTCTGTGCTAAGTATTGTGAATATTATAGCAGATCAGACTAAGAGTTAAAATCCAGTGATACGAAAACAAAACCTGTTCTGGGTAATAGTAACAAAAGCATCAGATGTGAGGCACAGGAGGTAATTATTCTGCTCTACTTGGTGCTGTGCTGCTTGTGAGATCTCATCTGTAGTGTTCCCAATTTTGGATGCTATATGATAATAAATACAGGTTGAGGAGAGGTTATTTCAGAGAAGAACAACAAGACTCAGTGTTGAAAATGAAGTTGTTCTCTTGCTTAAAAGAATGCTGAAGATGCAAGGCTGCCAATGTGGAAATAATTGCCTGGTAATAGTGAACAATTCTTCCTAGATGAGTAGGAGTATTTGCCTCAGTTTTAGCAATGATGACTTGTGCTGGGTTTAGGTAGCCTGTTAGAAATCTAGAAATCTTCCAGCAGTTTTGTCAGTCTTTTCCACTGGGTGTCCAGGAATCCATAGTCAAGCGTAATCTTAAATTGTGATGCACGTAGATCAGTAATGAGATACTTTGAACTAGCAGAGTTTGTGAAATGCCTCTGTCACCACATTAAAAGGCATCTTCACACAACTGTTTGTCATGCTTGAAAAAAAAAAAGAATTCCCGAGTTTGCAGAAACGAAATGTATGTGTTTGTGTTCCCGACAGACAGTTCCAAAAGGATCACTGTCTTGCTTTTAGTCCTTTGAGAGTTCTACAAAGGATTTTATGCCACAGAAATGGAAGTAGCCTTTTAAACTAAGACAGCGTGGGAGAACTCCAGATGGATGACTTGTGTATGCTGGAGGGAAGGCAACACTTGAGAGTGTAGGTAAAGGAGAAGCCTTTACTGTGAAAAGCTGTCTGATTTGCAGCAAAGAAAGAATGCATCTTAGGAAGCGGCTGTGGAAATTATTTTTTTTCCATAAGCCTTTCACCAGACTATTTGAATTCTTTGTTCATTTGTTTCCAGTTGAGGAAACACAGCAATGTGTTCGGGTGCCAGGGAAGCTGTCATTTCAAGAAGGGAAAAATCCAGTGGAGTCCTTGTTTTAGGCCTGGGAATCTAGATTTCAGTTGTTAAAAGCATGCTGTTCACTCTGGGAACTTTAATCCTTCTCTTCTGAAGAAAACTGCATGGGAAAGGGTGTGGGGGAATTACCAGCTCAATGCTTGATTTCTCTAATTTTTTGAAGCTTTTTTGCAAGTAGTGTAGCTAATTGTTCATCCAAACCTCCAATATTGAGGAGAGTGCTTCAGATACTGTGTCATACAGCTGCACAGTATAATTGGAGGAAAGAAATTAGTGGAAGAGCTATTGAATTACTCAGTAGTAAAATAAGGCACTCTTATAATATGCTTCAGAAGTGAGAGCTAAGTAGTCCATCCGCTTAATAAAGCAAATAAAAATGACCTGCTTGTTAGCTGTAAATTATCCTATGTTCTACTTTTACTGACTTAAAGGCCAGTCTCTTCCTTTCCGGTGACGGGAACATTAGGAAATGAAGTAAGTTCTGAAGACAATTCTGTGATGCAAATTCATTGTTTAACTTGGGTAGTCCAGAAAGCTGTTTCTGCAAGTATAATCTAAATTAGTGCTGTGTCTAGGGATAGATATATATAGATATATATAAATGCACATAATCTATTTCTCCAGTCTCTTAATTGAACTGTGGCTGGAGGCGCTATAGTAATTATTTTTGCTTCTATGTTGGAATAGTGATCTTGAGAAGATATATCCAATAAAGGTTGTTTTTTGTTTTCAAATAGATAAATGACACTCAATTGACTGCTGTAATGGGTGTCAGCCTTCCCATCAGTCTGAAAGTTTGCTAGGTAAGTTAGAGACATCATACACTGTTCAAAAGCTGTATCAAGATAAGATGAAAAAGGGCAAAAGCTATTTTTATTAATTCATATCAGACAAACTCAGAACCATTGTGATAACTCTGCTTATTTTATTTGAATGCTATTGTCATTGTCAGCTGTTGAGCTGCCTGAATGCAGCTAAAACATTTTTTTTAAGGTATCCTCTAATACCTATTTGACAAAAGCTGCTGTAGGGTAAGCTCTCTGTGGTGAGACACTGCAAACGTGCCAGATGTGAATTCAAGGGAGAACAGCTGCACCCGCTGTTGCCACATGTCCCTGACAGTGGTAAAGTGATCTTGCATTTGCATCTTACTTCTCTGTCTACATACCTTACTATGACTTGCAAACCTACTATATGCAGCTGGGTCAATGGAAGCTAATTTATTTAGGGGGGGTTTATTTAAATAACCTATTTCTTCTCCCCAGTGATAGCGTATTTGATGTGGAAGTTCTAGTCTGTTTAGCTTTGCTTGGGAGTCACATAGTCATGTGGGAATGCTAACTGTTCTGTCGACACAGCTATGCTGATAGGAATTAACTTCTGGCCAAGCTGTCAAAGTGGAGATTTCAAAAGATTGGAACCAACAAGTTGTAGCGTGTTAGTCCCTACTCTGGAGGCTAGATGAAAATGTAGCCTTAGAAATCCTCTTAGAAATCTGTCCTCCCAGCAGAGTGCAACGCTCGGCAACATCTGAAAAAAACTATTCTTAGAGTCTTATGTAAATACATATGGTCCCATATTTTGGTAAAAAGAGCCCCAAAGCAGGGTAATTACATATAAATATCTGTTGAGATAGCAGTATGTCCCACTATCAGTGGCACACCAGCATAAAGTGTTAGAAATATGGTTGGCTATAAAACATACTATGTGGGTGAAGCAGTTGTCATTTGTGGAGCAAAAGTTAAATATGCCCATCTAGGCCTGAAATTTTCTTACGAAATCTGGTATAATTTGATGTGCTATGCTAATGCATTATGTAAGCATCATGCTTCTCAGATTCAAAACTTAAATAGTGATTGGCTTTTTCTAACATAAGATATCCTAGGTTTTATTAAAAGGACTAAAGCCAAGGAGATACTCCCTAATTAATATTATAGGCATTTATTTATAATGACACTGCTAATGTTTGATAGGTTTGGAGTTTTATTTGATTGATTGATAGTTTATCCTGTTATTAATCATACAAGCTTATTTGGAAACACAAACCTGATATTTGGAAAATTTGCAGGAAAACTTACAGATTATCTGCTTAAAGAGCAAGTGGTTTCTTTGTATTTGCCATACAACTATTTTATACTGAACTAAGAAAATTCTGTTCCATTTATTCCTTTTGAATTCCCTATATACATCTGGCTTAGTGCAGTCTAAGCAGTTTTCTCACTGAAAACCTTTCAGCTTCATTTTGCCCAGGAAATGAGTAAAACAACTAGGCTTTTTCATTCTTCCAAACAGATGGCTTTTCTGGCTTCCCGCTATACTTAAGCCATCCAGCGCTAACAATTAGTAGCAGGAAGCGAAATAAGAGTTCTAGATTTCTGAAGTGTCACAAAGAAAGACAAATCACTTCCAGCATCATTTCACAGAAATTATCTGGTTGCAAACAAACTTAGTTTGTATTAGCCTTTAAAATCTTAGCAGATTAGAAAATAGCCTTGTTCAGTACAAATTTTTAAAAGGGCTATTCTCACTCAATGAAAAGTACAACTTGTTTTCTTGAATATATTCTATAATATTTATGTACAGCTGTTTAAAACATGTGACTTGTCTTAAATTAAGAATAGCTTCAGACTATCTTTCAGCGATTCAACAAGGTGACAAGGCTGCTTCTCCATAAAAACCAGCGTGAACACTGCCACACAGTAAGAAAAACTGTCATCTGTTCATAATACATTTAATATTACAGATGTTTGCTCACAATAGCAGAGTTGTGGTATTATTTATCACAAAATTTTTCTCTCTTTCTAAACATGTGTCGGCTGAGACATGCAACTAGAAAAAGAAGGTCCATTTGTGAGAAACATTATCACTGATGTGTCTGAGGTTTTATGGATTGTTAGTGACACGCCAAGTCACTAGGTAACAAGTTTCCTTATAGGGGTCATAAATGGGTATATGTTGTAAGAGTATTAGATGATATGAGAGGTCCCTTTCTGACCTAGACGATTCTATATACGGCCTTACAAAAATGCAATAGGAACTTGATCACTCAAATAGGAT
>JAOXNO010000004.1:21380402-21461237 GCA_028565335.1 Limnodromus scolopaceus
GAAAGAAAGAAAGAAAGAAAGAAAGAAAGAAAGAAAGAAAGAAAGAAAGAAAGAAAGAAAGAAAGAAAGGAAGGAAGAAAATAAACACGCAACACACATCTCCATTTGTAACTGGGCCATGAATTACTGTTAGAACCACGCTCCCTCTGCCATGAGGATGGCAGGTGTCTGATCTCATTTTGTAAAATACCAAAGGTCACTGCCAAATTACAGTTTGGTTCTGTTTCAAAAGAAGAATATTCTACGGTCCATTTAGATCGTTTTAGGAGCAATCACTAAAACTTAGGGAGCTTCTCCCAACTCCCTAAGCAGAAGTCCCATCTCCCCAGTTTTTCGCCCCATCTCCACAGGGCTTAATAGTTGTATTTTAAGATGTGTTGTAAAATCAGAAGAAAAGAGCCAACAACTGTAGGAGCCTGGAAAGGGTGAAAAGAACCATAAAGGCCAACAAAAACCCTTATTTAGACATCCTACATGAAGACCACTAGTGCCATACACTATCGGGCTGCCAAGCTCCCTGCCTGCTTGAGCGCTGACAGCCTTTCCGTCCCTGGCAGTTCACAAGGTCGTGGTCCCTGCAGACACCTCATTCCACTTACCAGCCTGGTTTTCCTTAGCCCCATCAATTTCAGCTCTGTTCTTGCAGCCAGTAGCTCAAGAATATGACAATTAAAGATTAATGTTATAAATGCATGGAAAGTTGAAAAATCCAGATTTTTTGAATGTCATGCCAGACGTATTCATTTTTAAACCTTACCCTTGTGGTTTAAGACACCAGGCCAGGAGTGTCACTTTTCCCCAGCAGACTGCAAATGCTTTCTTCCTTTCAGCTGCCAGCTAGTTTTGCGGGCTTAGATATTTTTCTTTATTTAATTATTCACTGTAACGCATGAAACATTAAGCAGCTTCTTTCCATGAAGAAATGAGTGCTGCTTCCCAATGACAACATGCTAAGTATCCTTAATAGCAGGAATAAGGAAATGAGTTTCCTAGAACAAAGGGGAAAAGGGCAGGGAAAATGAGAGAAGCTCTGAGCAGTCAGAATTTACTAACACAAAATAGCTGAGACTTCACTTTGAACAAAAAAAGCCATGATCACCTGACCTGGGAAATAAAAGCAAAAAACCCCAGACTTTTAAAGCATAAAAAGATACGTTTTCTGCTCTGACTTTTGAGCTTTTTTTTTCTTTCTCGACATTGATGGAGATTGGTCAGTGTGGAAGAAACCACGGTTGCTATGTTAAGATATGTAACAGTCGTATTTTCTTAATGATACTAAAGCTCTGATAGCTGTGAGAAATGTCTGTTCTTCGGAAGAACAGAAAGTTAAAGGCTGAAGTCATTAACGAAAGCCATTCCAAGCCACAATTTTTCCTGTAAATGCAGGACTGCATACACAACTTTCAGCGTATGCTCTACACATTTAATGTCTTCTGCAGCCACAGCAAGAGATGGTCCTCATCAGGTTACAGAGCATCGTGACCTCCTGACAGCACCCCACACCACCGCACAGCCATATCTCACCATCGACCCAAGACGGGACAAACCTGGTGACCTTGTCACTGCGGCTGGTTTTGATGAAACCCATCACCACGTCCTTGAAAACCTGGGTAGGACTGTGTGGGCGAGAGGATTTTTTCCCGATTCTGGTGTTTATTTGTCAGGTCACAGAGGTAAAATTATCTCTGTTTGATTACTTAAAGCTGTTGGCTGTGGAGATAATCTGTGCATTAGCAGCTGTACGGTGGGTGGTGAGCAGTTCTGAATCTGTAGTTGGAAGCAAAGAAGTCATTTTGCACAGCACTTTAAAACAGAAAACAGAGTACTCAGGACAAAAACTCTGTCTCAGCCCCATGCAGAAGTTGCTTTCTGCAACAAGAAACCCTCTCATTTGGTGGCGAGGTGGAGGGTGGGTCCCCAGCCACGTCCTCCCATGGCTGCACCCAGGGCGAAGGAAGACCCCGAGCAAACACCCAGTGGAGCTTAACTCCTGCAATTGCAACATTTTTCTCTTTATGCCTTCCCCAAAAAAGACTGATTACCAGAAGCACAGCTTAAAACAGTAGGTGCCAGCAACTTGGTTTAAGAGCCACAAAGTTGCTATCATGAAGCTAAATCCCATTAGCCTTGGGGGGAAAGAGGGCTCTGATCTCCTACCTGGGCACAACTTCTCTGGGAAAGGTGGAACAATGTGCCTAGTCACCTTGGATAAATATTTAGAGTACAAACACTGCTGGAAACTACTCTCTATCTAAACTCTAAATCTGCTAATTCACCAAACAGAAACTCCCTGCCCACTTGAGCCTGCAGGAGAGCCATGGTGAGCTGCTCCTTCCCAAGCCAGGACAACTTCGGTTTGCTCATTTTGCTATGGGGATTTGCAATTTTTCTCCTCCTCCCTTCACTCTGTCTGCAGCTGGCGGGCGTTAGTCCTGGCAAAGAGGGGTGGGAGCCGGGGTGGGGTCAGTGCCGGGCAGATTTCAGGCTGGAAGGTTTATAAAGAGCAGACATCAAGACCAAAGAGCAGGAAACGGATAGAAGATAGCCAGCGATGTGAAACATCTCGGGGATAGGAGTGACAAGAAGCAGAGATGCATACGTTTCTCATTAAAAATCTGCATCTGAAAGGAGAGGGGAGCATCCTCACACACAGCAGACCTGCCCCGTGCTATCTCTTCCCTTCTGTGTGGCCTGAGATGGAGCAGAGACACGCCGCTCCTGTTACAGTTCAAAATATCACCTATAGGGGTTTTTTTGGTTGTTTGGGGGTTTGGGGAGGTTTTTTGAACAGTTTTGCCCCCACTGTATGTGCAAGTGTCTTAACATGGTGCATTACTGCACACACACTGGCAACATCCACACAGCCATAACGTCACAAAAGATCTGTAGGCAAAATTGATAATATCTAGAACACATTAAAAAATTAGAATATATAGTTCCCTCAGCAGCTGTACTACTTTTCTCATGGTCTTTACTAATTAACATACATCGAGGAGGTACCAACAATCGCAGACCCAAGGTCGTGTTTAGCTTCCTTCTTAAACAAGGCACAGAATAATATCTTCTGCGTTGACAATGCTGCAGTCTCAAGTGTCACAGAACTAAAACTTCAAAGAGTTTCTTTGCCATAAGGCCCTCATATTTTTTTTTGTTCTTTTTTTTTTGTTCTTTTTTTTTGGGGTTTTTTTTTTGTTTTTTTTTTTTTGAATCAGAGAAATTAATCGAATACAGCATCTTTGTGGAGTGGTCTATCTGATGCACTTGGCCACCTCTCTTGTTTCCCAGCCCTGCCAGCGCAAATCCATCCTGGGTTTGGGAACGCACACCTGAGCGGTTTCTCGCCCCAGCTCCCTCCCTGCCCTCCATTACCATCCCTCTCATGAAAACGAGCTCTCTGTTGGCTGCCTTCCTCGATTTGCATTCCTCAGAGTGATAATTCACATTATAAAATACACAGGGACGAATTCACTTACGTTTTGCTCCCAAAGGCAAGTATTAAAATCCATTTTGAGACACTCCCAACATTCCTGCTGCCATCTTCCCCACTCTTTAAAAGCCATCTCCACTGTGCCACCAGCCTTTATATCTTTCAGTAAATCACTTAAGACAGCTTTCTCTGCTCATTACCTTGAAGAGTTAAAGGTTACATGGTCTGCATTGTCTCAGGATGAAAAAAGAGACAGACAAGGCGAATGTTTTATTTACGCTTTAAAATTGGATGCGGAAACATTTATAAATGGATTAATTTTAATTACTGTCCTCATTTTGTTTAAAAAAAAAACACCTAAAAAGCATTCCTTAAAATTAATGCACTGCTACCCTGCGTATTAACAAATATGTCAAGTCTTTGCTTGTTTTAAAGGCCCTTTGTTGCTTAGAGTTTTTTTATTATATATCAAAAGCAGCCCCAGACTTGCTATTTTCAGAAACCATGCTGGAATGAAGCATGGGACAAACATTTTTTTTGCTCTTTAACAAGGCTGCCCCGTTAAGTGTTATCCTACAGCCTAAGTGCACCATGGCCTTTGTGCCCTATCTTGCAGCATGGTGGAGGCAGGTCCTCACTCCAAACTCATCCCAAAGAACCTCTTGGCTGTTCCGTAAGTTAAAAGCAGGTAACAGCCCCAAATAAGAAGCATTTGAATAATGGCTTTAACATTTGTCTCCCCTTGAACTGTTTCTCTAGCAGCTGCAGAAATATCCTCGCAGATAAAGACCAGGTGCAGTATCTAGGAAGACTTTTAAAAGACCACATTTGATGTCCAGACATTTGCATTATTTCTCATAAGGACACAAAGCAATAATGGAACCACTAAAACACAGCAAAGCCAAAAAAATATCCATTTTGTCTTTCTGGAGCTCAGTAAGCCCGACCCTGGATGTCTGAGTTTCTTCTGCAGATGCCACAGCCCCAGACAGGAGAGATACCAACCATTGGCCTTCATCCCCGTCTTCTCTACATTGACTCATGACAAACACAGAGAGGTGTCTGCCTCAGAGGCTTTACTTACAGTATAAACCAGGCAAGAAAATCTCAAAGCCATTTGCTATCACCAGGATCCCGAGACTCAACCCCTTTATACATAAGTTTGCTTTCTGCCTCTTAGTATTTTTGACATTTTAGGACCATCTCTGAAGACACCCTCTCTCCCAAGCATAGGCTCCCATGAATAAGCTCTCTTATCTGAGCTGCCTTGTCCTGCATAAGCTCACCGAGATTCAGCCTTCCCTCACCATCCACACCACCAGCACCAGTCTTGTCCTTGTCTCCCACCTCGGTCACTGCAGCCTCTTCCCTCCTCACAGTTAGTCTGACTTCATTCCACTCCATCCAGCACCACAACTCAAATAATAAATTTTTAAAAATAAACATCTCTCCATTCCTACTTTTTTCTTCTTCAACTCATTGCTGCAAACATCTCCCAGTGTTGACTTTGACATCCATTTACAGGCACTTTGACTTTACTCTGCATACAAGCGGGTCTCAACCCCTCAATCACAGCAGCCCACAGACCCCATTTTCCAATCAAGCGCCTGTTATTCTTTCTTGTGCTCGAGAGGGCTGGAGGGGACCTCTCTCCAAATGCTTCCACAGCCCCGATGCCCCATGTCTACCATGTGCTGTCTCTGCCCACACCAAGGGGAGGGGACCGACAGGAGACATGATGTCCACACCTACACAAACTGAGTTGTGTGGCACTTCCAGAGGAAGGATGGGAGTTCTAGCTACTACCACATCCCCCTCATTGTCTTCTCCTCTTCCACGCTCCTCCTGTGAGCACCTTGCCCTCTCTGTGCTGCCCAACACATAAGTGTGACTGCTCTTCAGCTCCTGGCACATTGACTTCAGTCTCCTGCTCCTGCCCCAGCAGGCACGCAGGTGCTCCGAGCAGGCATGAAATGAAACCCCCGGCCATTTTGGAGGGTGAATTGCTGTTGTGACACCCTCAACACAACCTGCCTGAGCATTTTGGGATATCACAGCTGTGAATGATGGACTTGTGTGGGCTGATGTCTGGCACCTTTCTGTGCTTCAGGCCAAAGAAAAGGGGGGAGGGAGAGAAAGAAGTGACACTTTCCCCCTACACTTGAAAGCAAAATCTGATGGAGGCAGGGGGGGAGAAACAGACTGGGCACTAAGCCCCTTATTAATTAATGCATGTTTTGAAAAAAGAGATGCAACTGTGCACTCATTTCTGCTGGTTTCTAGGAGCTTTTGTGACCTTAATAATTCATGTTTATGCAAGCTGCTTATAATGTTAAGCAGTTGGTTTGTGTAGATTTTGTCCATTGAATTTAACTGAGATGAATATATCTAGCTGTGAAATGAGGTTGTCCATAATACTCAAAGGGAAGCTTTTAAAAAAAAATTACAGTGTTTTTATAAAGACAAGCAAAATTCACAGCTTTGTCTGAAATAGTTTTCCATCCATTACTGATACACATAATGTAAGAAACGGAAAAATGTATTTTTTTTTCCCCAGATTCATCCTTTCCCTTTCCTTTTCATGTTTTGGCAGCATTTCCAATACCGTAAACTTTCATTGTTTCTCAAGCATGTAATCAGTCTCTCCTGCCTGTTTTGCTTTTCTTCATAGCAACAGGAGAGTAAGACAGGGGGATTACAGACACCAAAGTGATCAGGAAAACTAAGAGTCAGGTAGAGCTTCTGAGACCACCTTTAAATTCATATTTTGGATAGCAGTTCAGGCTCCTGCAACGCACAGTGCTTTGTAGCAAGAAGACTGCTAAGCACAGGGAGACGGTTCATTCTTCCAGGCTTGTGCCCATGACCCATGGAGACACAAGTCCTCTAGGATATCACTTCAGACGGCAGCCAGGACTAAGCAGCAGCGACCCACCAGGTAGCCAGAAGAAAGCATGCCAGCCACCAGATGAAGCAGCTGCTTATTGTCCTCAATGCTTTGATAAGCCTTTCCTGACACACCAGATCAGCCTACCCCTACAGATTCTTCATTGAAACAAACAGGTCTTGGAAAAATCTACATCCACTTTGTATCAACAGCAGGTAGGCCACTTCCTTCACCCTCACTTCAAAATTTCGCCAGATTTAAGGGGATCTGAGAACCTTCTCTTTCCTGGGCAGCTTCAGGAAGGAGACAGGGACACTGTTGTGAAGGTCCACCTCTCCCAAATGCTGGCAAGCTCATGCACATCCCTGCCAGGCTATGTATAAACTGGAAGCTCTTCCATACAGACTCTTAGTTGTTTTTGAACCTGATTCCATTTAAGGAAGTTCTTATTTAAGAAAAAACAGTGTTCATTTCAACTGGAATTGCAGTTTGCCCCTCAATATAAACGGCCACATACAGGCTGCAGCTGCACCTCCCGGCAAACAGAAAGTTTCCGTCTGCAGAAGAGCGAGCCGTCCCTGCGGTGCCAGCAGCTTCACAAAATAAATAGAAATGGGAGCTGAAAGAAAAAGATGACTGTAGAAGCCATGGTTCCAGGTTTGCTCTGGCTCGAGCAGAAATGGGCCCCAATGGATGATTTTTTTTTCCACAAATAAGGGATGTTGACAATTAACACAACCTACACAAGTGTTGACACTCGTGGCTTACACAATGGACTTGACGCACCAGCCACTTCCAGCGGTCCCTGCAGCCAGGCAAACTCCAAGCAACTACAGACCAAAATGAAACCAGCTGTTCTTAAGACAAATATTAGGTCTTCCATAGCGAAACTCGAGTTCAGTTTCGACAGACTAACAGTCATTTCTGTTGTGTTTCCAGCCTTGAGTTAAAGGTTTAACTAACAATTAAAATAATAATAATGTAATCGGTCTGAGGAGCTCAGAGTACTTTTTAGAACAAGCTGCAGCCCCATCCCTCCCACCCATGGAGGTATCATTGCCAGTAGCTAAAATAATGTCCACTGCCTTGACTATCTAATAGTACATAAAGTTCAAATAGTCTCCAAACTTTTTTCTATATTTCTTTGTGTGCTTACAAGATCCAAACTAATAGATCAGGTATCTAAATCAACTGGCATCTAATCTCAGCTCCATCAGATTTAAGGCCATCCCTACCCTGAGGAAGGATTATCCTCAATGAACATTGAGAAGAGACATTAAAAGATGCCATGTCGTATCTTCCAACCAGTAACGCTTCCAGCATCCCCTCAGAGCAATTACCTCTGAGCTATCATCCCACCTACAGGAGGTATTAAAAGGCTACAGATAAAATCATTAATCATAAAGCAGGCAGTTTCAAGGCAGGATTTCCTACTCACAGACTCCATTTTTCCAAAGTCTCTGTACAGACTGAAAAGGCACTGTCATATTAGAGGTCCAGTCCAAATTGCCATTCCTAGAGGTATTTAAAAGACAGGTAGACGTGGTGCTTGGAGACATGGTTTAGTGGTGGTTTTGGCACTGACAGGTTGATGGTTGGACTCAATGATCTTAAAGGTCCTTGCCTTTCTATGATTCTAAGAACTATCAGTTCTAAAGAGTTTCCACACATTTCTCAAGCTGAGCTACCATTTTTGATGCATCCATGAAAGAAGCACGTAGGAGATACAGGGCTTAGGACTAACAAACAAACTTCCAGAAATAGTTCATCTGGGAAAACTCCAACTGCGAAATCCAAACCTTTCCCTACCTCACACCCCAAGACGCACGTTACAGGGGGGCAGCTGTCCCCTCTTTGGCAGTGAACAACCGGTGATTTCACGTCCGTCGGGCTGGAGCACTCCAGCCACATCCACGCCGGGAGCACACCGTCAGCCACCCGTGCGGCTCTGACAATGAGTGCTCTTCCCTTCGGTTGTAACTACAGCCCGTTACCTTTCACTAAGAATACATTTCAAAATAAATAAATGCATAAAGTACCGAATGATTTAGTGGAACGTTCTCCAGACATACACTAATATCTCACCCCCAAGAACCAAAGTTAATTGGAGGAGGAAGAATATTTTAATTAATATATCTCTTTATTGTAAAATGGCACCTGAGTGACAGGCAATTACACATCCAGCAGTTTCTGTTACATAGTGTACAGCAGAACAGATACAGCAGGAAGGAGGAAAAAACCCAAGCCTAAATACACCAAGAAATAAAATTTGTGTGCACTGTCTGTATGATCAATGCAAACATAACCACAAACATTTGCATTAGAATAGTGCAGTAAATAACCACCCCACAGCTGAGACATTTACAGCTGCATTAGTAAACACTTTTTCACTTCTCACAGAGAGGATGGCAATTTATTAAGCCACCCAAACAAGACATCATGCAATCACCAGTCGTGCTTTAATTAGGAAGGATCCTTCTGAAAGCAAAGCAGAGGGCTAGGTGACCCAGCAGGTCCTTTCCATCCTAGCTACCCAGGAGCTGTAATTCACCGTACTTAAGACTATTCACTGCATAGAGTTTTAAATCCTTTGATGAGCATGTGGATGTGGACTGAAAAGCAAGGCTGCGGGCCAAGACAAGCCCATCATACCTAGCTTCCTATAGCCCCACACCTGACAGCAGCGACAGCACACCAGCTGGCATAACTGTACTTTTTGGAGCGGTGCCACCCATTTGTTTGTTGCATTTATTTATTTCCAGCTGAGCTATGGGACAGATTTCCCATAAAGAAATGCCTGTAGCTTAATTCTGAGCAGAAAGAAGGGGATGCCTGCTACTCTGTCCAACAGGGGAGATGGATTGCTGCTGGAATAGGACATGCCACATCTCATCCCACAGCCCGAGCCCCATCACACTGACGAAGCTGTGTCCCTGCTCAGTGCTTCACCCCAAGAAGTGGAAGACCCAAACACAACCCGTTTTGGGGAAGGTTGCTCAGTGGTATGGATGAGATGCTTTGCTTTTCTGCTGCAAAGACTAGAAGAGTAAAGGGTGGGGAAGATGATCAAAGAAGGGTAATGTAATCTATGCTGCTGGGAGTCTGGAAGGCAAACTGGAAGCTAGCCTGAAGTCAGCCCACCCACAAATTTGTGTTCCCAGATAAACATGGTGAGCACGTTCCTAGCCGAAGTACCTGCAAGGATGGCTTGAAGGCCAGGAACTGGCACTGCAAATTTGGGATACAGATGACCACAAGATAGGTAGTCATCACTCATGAAAGTCTCAAGTGCTTCAAACCCAGGCACACTGGGTAAAACAGGTAAAAGTGTAAGACCAGGATTAATATTTTAAACCCAAACAGCTGGTTAATGTTTAATGCTTAATACCTGTCCCACTTGTCATCTGACATCCTTCATGATGTGAACAGAGTTCAGATGAGACAGGGACTTCAGTCTTTAATATGAGGTCAGTTGCCACCAGAGCTCCTGCCAGCGTCGATTAAAGCTGATGGGCAGAAATGAGCCAAGGTGGCTGCCATGGGTCCCCTCCACCCTCCTCCAACCAGCGCAGGGGACAAGGAGGAGCTGCTGGGGCTGCAGCCTTTGCATTAGAGCTTTAGGCTTGCATTAAGTAAGAAAAGCCTTTGGGATTTGTGTTTTGGTAGACTTTGGACAGAAGCTCTCTCAAAACCAGTACCATTTTGAAGTCTCTTTTTGATCTTTGAATGTTTTGAGAGATACGTAAATATCCCAACAGATCACTCCTTGGTCATCCCAAGACCACCACAACCAGTAAAATATTCCTGCGGTCAGATCACAATTACTGATTTATATAGCAGTTATATTTGTGCACAGCTGGAGGCGTGGAGCAGCTCCAGCAGAGCAGGGGCTGTATTTCACCTCCCTGCCTTGGAGTCTGAGAAGAGGAGAGCATTGCTAAACTTACAGGCAACTTGCACTGGGGTGGTGGCACTGGTATGACCAGTGTATGACCACTAGGTATGACTAGACTGGTATCTAGTGAACTCTAAATTATTTACAGCAGACCAAGCAGTTGGGCTGCTCCAGTGCAGATGTGTAACACCCAGGAGGCAACGGCAGGATGTTTTCCCTGGAAGGCAACAGCAAACAGAGTGGGTTCAGCACCTGTTTTAGTAAGTCCTACCTCTGTCCAGCTCCTGGGCAAAGCCTGTTTGTCTGAGACTTTGCGAAGGGTGAAGTGAGCATCAAAGCTCTCCTCTGTTTTGTAGGTCAGGACGGCTTTGGGGTTGGCACAGTGTCAGCTCACATGTATTCTGCAAAGTGCATTTTAATTTTTCATTACAACAGCACCTACAGACTTTGATTGAAATAAATAATGAACCAATTTGTATCATGAATCTAAGAATCACTCTCTTCTGGTCCCCGTCACGGAAAGGATTTTCTTTCCAGTGACAAGTGTTAATGCATTTATGCCCTAGTTTCCCACCATGGATGTCACTATTGAAGCGTCAGGAAGGAAGGTTAGAGCTGCCTTTTCAGACTGCTCCGTCAGCCTCAGCAGTCCGTTTTGGATGAAAACATCCCGGCAGAACACAGGCTGAAAGAAGGCTGGATTTTAAACAGCACAGCAAAAGTCTTTGTGTTGTGTATGATTAAAATGTAACGTTGAATAGGTCTTTCACCCAGCCTGAGACAGGGAGGAGGGCTCCACGCTGTAAAATTACAGGGCTTTTTTGCAGAATGGCGGAAGTTTCACAAGTCTTTAATGTAGTTAGAGACCATTTTCTATGCTTCTCTCATTTTTCAATGCTGTTCTTTCTGGTAACTCCCCCAGCACAAATCCTGACAGGTGCTGGAACTGCTGCATTTCTGAGAGCTGACAGAGGACAGACAGCCGTTTGCCTTAGTGGGACCCCAAAGCAGTGCCCACCTTCACTTCTCACGAAGCAAAAACGGCCAAAACAAAAACCCAGCAGGATCCAGACACTCTATTTGATTTGAACCATTCTGGCCGTGTAGCTCGTGATAATTTTAATAAGCACAGTTACTTGGGAAAAAAAAAAAATCAATTATCAAAAGCAGCCTTACTGTAATTTCAAAGTTTTGCCAAATTAGTTGAATACAATTCCATTTCAAGAGGAATTTAGATTAAGTGCACGCAATAAATGCTGTAACCCACCCAGGTACTAATCCCCTCCGCAAACTGTCTAACACCGCAGAGAAAGTTAATAAAATGCTGGCCAAATCAAACAGTAATGAAATTAAAGCACAATTGTCATGGTTCACCGCAATGCTCTAGCAGCATCTTTGGGAGACTGCACCAAAGAGGAGCCATTGCAATTAGGCAGGTATAACAGGAGAAGTATTAGATTGCAGAATTAGAGCTGCTCCTGCCTCCCTTGCAAAGCCTTATGATGTCAAAGCAAGGCAGCAAAATCAGTGCATTGACACTAGATTGGGAGCCCTTTTTTGAACAGAAAAGGATAATTATTTTATCCCGGAGAGCAGCTACAAATTAATTTTATTCACCCGAACCCCCTTTGTCGTTGCTGGAGGCTGCTGCTGGAAGACCACAGGCTCTGCCCTGGATGACACCACATCGCATGCAGATCTCCGGCTCAGTACAGTGGTGACTGCGCGAGATACAATGTCTTGTGACATGGCGGAGGTCAGATTAGACTATCTGACCTTCAGGCTATCGGTGCGCTTATCCACTTAGCGAAATACATCACCGTTTTTAATTAAGACAACATAATACAAAGAGCAGTGCTGCCTGGTCCACTGCAGGCCTGCAGTAAAATACAATATTCACGTAATCGCTTTTGTACACGACCTAGTTGAAATTAGCCAGGAGAGCTGTGGCCGTAACGCTTGGGTAACAGGAGTAGAAGGCTGGGACTCACCAAAGCGAAGCCACAGCACTTCATCGCAGCCTCGGCAGGGCCACCAGGCACGCCGGGTGGGGGTAACGAAAAGAGGGAACGCGCAGGCATCGTACACAGTGTGACTCGCAGACCTTAAGGAATGAAATGCAGTCCATTACAATGGCATTGTTTCGACAGTGACAAAGCCCGAATTGATTGCTCCTTCACTGCTGTTATTTTCACTCCACCAGCAATCTGCGTCGGCGCTGGACGCGCTGCCCGGCACGGTGTACGGCAGCACCCAGCTTCCCCCAGCCCGACGTAAGAGCCAGCTGCCACATGCAAAAAGGGGGGTATAATTCAGAAAAATACTCTTTTCTACTCTCTCTCTGCATACATTAATCTACGCGCTTATTCCTGTTTACATTATGAGATGTATGCCGCAAAAGAGCTTACAGGATGTGTATCGCAGCCAAGTTAATATTGCTGCTGGAGCCTCAGCCTCTGCATTTCCTGGCTTAACGTTGCCCAGTTAAAACTTCTTTTTTTTTTTTCTTTAATTCTGCATTTGTCTAATGGAGTTTATTAGTGGTTTGAACCCATTTAAGGACAGAATGGGCTGTAGAGCACTTAGGAACACCTGCAGGAAACCTAGTAAAAGAACAAGCCCTATACTGAAGACAGTAACAACATTCAGAAATGCTATTTAGTATAGAAATGTGTACAAATATAGCAAAGAAAGGTACTTTTAGTAATAACATTCAGATACAATTTAGAAGCATGCCCGCATTATAGTACCTTTTCATACATTACTCAGATAAAATACACGGCTTTTCATTTAGGGCAATCCAATGGACCTTTGGAGAGACAAAGTACGCTGCGTACAAGAACTATACTTGAAAGTAACAAAAAAAAAAAAAAAAAGATGTTATTTTTTAACAGATGTCATGACTTGGGTTTTAAAGGCAGGAAATAGAGAGGAGTTGGACTCAAGTTGAACAAAACATTTCACAGCGCTTGTGAAAGCAGATGAGCTGAGGGAAACGGACCTCACACTAAAGCCCTTTTCCTACCTCCCAACACACACCGTGCACTCTTGCACCCGGCTGGACTCCTGCCCAGAGCTGCTTCTTTACTCCATCAAGCTACTGAAAAGCTAGCGAGACACCCACGGCAATATTGTGAAGACAGGCAAGACCTTCTAAATTCGGCCCTTACAACAGAGATGTTTGATGTCACCGTCATTGCCAAGCGAGCCCTGCAGCAGATACCTGCGACGCGAGATAGCTGCAGCTCTCTGCGCTCCTAGGAAAGCCTTCACAACATCACTTGGACTTTGACCTTCTCTCCCTACCTAGTTCGTCTCAACTCAGAGAACCAGAGTCCTTTGATTTCTGCCCCGGGACTCCTGCGCGTCCCTGCTTGGACTGTGCCCCCAGCAGAGCAGCTGGAGGCTGCCTGTGCCAGCTCAGGAGCTGGTAAACCAGACTACACATCCACGCACATGTCAAGTGGGTTTTTTTTAGACTGGCGATCCCCTGTCAAGATTGTAAAGGGAACACACTAAAAAAGACCTCATGTCATGAAAATTGAAAGACTTCAAGGTCTTTTTTTTTTTTTTTTAAAATAAAAAGGCAAAAAAATCACATCCCGCTTCTGTAAGATGTTCATGAGTTTTATAAAAGTGAAAAAATAGGTTTCCTCCAGGCTAAGCACTGAATAATTTTAAAGAATAAAGACTTCAAAGACACGTTTTACACTCTATTTGCATTCAGGCATTTTGTTTTTCAGAAAATTATTACCTCGGTAATATTGCAGGCTATTCTTCCGTGCACTGTGAGCTTTGGCTACCCAGGAGATAATCTGTCCAGTGCAAGACCTGTGCAAGAGAAGGAGAAGCCACTCTACAAATGGCAAAGTTTGTGAGTCATCTCAAGGGATTAGCACAGTATTTGCAAGGACGTGCATCCTGGACATGAAAGTGAGCATTGCAGAGGACGCACAGTTTGCCTTAAAATGAAGGCAGAGGAACTCAGACCAAAGCAGTTGAGGGCTCTGACGAGAAGATCTGCCCATGGCCGTTCCTGCTGCCCCGTTGCCAGGAGTAAAACAAAGCCCAAGCCCTGATGGCCCCACTGAAATCAAGAGGGGCTGACGCAGAGACGCTGGGGATGGTGCTTGAACCCGCATCCACTGCGCTGGCCAGAGCGCACCTACCCTTTGTGTCAAACCCCCACCACTTCCTGCAGCCCCCAGGGACAAGGGAGCGAAGGTGGCTTGGGGACATCTCCTCCCACACGGCCTCACCGTGGTCTCTCCAGACAGAAGCAGAGAGGATCTGACAGCCCGTTGAGAGAAATTCATGAGCGTTGCAGTTCATTAAAAGGCGATCGAGGGAAAGCACCGAGGTTAACGGGACGGGCTATATTAAGCCCATTTATAGCTTTACGGCACCTTTCAAAGGGGCATCAGAGTTTTCTGCAGCCAAGTGTAATGGTCAGACAGTTACAAACTGAGACAGGTTTAAGAGAGTACCCCAGGCCACCCGAAAGAGAGGCAGCACAGTTAACTTCAGAGTTTGAGGTCAGCTCTTGATGTTTTCCTCGTGCGTATCTCATCCGCAGCCGCTCCCGGGCTTACAACACTGCATATATCACAGCCTGCTTCGTGCGGACAAGAGTTATTTAATGACACAGAGAACTACTTTCTGATGATTAGGGGGGAAAAAAAATCAGCCAGATGTTTCATGCTGTCTGATTTTATTAGACTGCTGCATACAGGGAAGGGGGAGGTGAGGGGGGGGAAGGATGGTGTTTTTATGTGACTACCCACCCCTCCTTGCTCATATCCCCGGGCCCTGCTGCGCTGCCAGAGAGTAACACACACTGTCACGACATGACCTAATCGACAGCACGGGGAGACAGCACAAAGTGTCACAGCAGGAGATGGAGCTGCCCCTTTGCCCTCCACGCAGGCATACCGGAGTCAGCAGAGCAAGGTCAGGGCTGAGACCCTGCAAGCACCCCCAGACCAGAGGATGCACCCCCACTGACCACCCAGGGGAATGAAACCCCACCGACACTGAATGGATGGACCCTACTGACACCTGCCCTGTGGACCTGCAAAGGGGTGCCCCCTCTCCCCCCCTGCACTGGCCCCTGGGCATGGAGTCCTGCTGATCCCTGGAGTGTGGAGCCCACCAACCCCCTGGGGATGGAGCCCCCAGGATGATGGGGTGCGCATCCCACTGACACCCAGAGGGAGATGAAGTGCCCCAGCCACAGGGTGGGGGGGATGCATCCCGTCAATCCCAGGAGATGGAGCCCCCAGGGTGAGGGGAGAGGCACCCACCGCCCCCCGGGCGACAGACCCTTACCGGCACCGGCGTGGGGGCTGCACCTCACCGACCGCCCGGGAATGAAGCCCCCCCGCTGCCGGTGGAGAAGGGAGGATGATTTCCACCGACCACCGGGGGATGCAGCCCCACTCCGTCTCGCTGCGGCAGCGCCGGGGCGGGGGGCGCAGAGCCCAGCTCAGCCCCGTCCCCGCGGGAGCGGAGCCGGCTGCGGGATGGCGGCGCAGCGCTGGGCGTGCTGGGTAATGGTAACGGGGGCCTGGGGGGCGGGGACCCTGGGACCAGCCTCCTCCTCGCCATCGCGCCCCGGGCCACACGGGGAGCGAGGCGGGGTTGGGCGCCCCGGGGAAGCGCGACTGGCTCCGCTCCGCTCCGCTCCCTCCTCCTCCTCCTCCTCCTCCTCCTCCTCCTCCTCCTCCCGCCCCGGCCCTGCCCCGCCTCACCTCAGCTCACCTCAGCTCACCTCACGCAGTGCTTCCCCCCCGCCGCCTCAGGCTCTCCGGAGGAGCGCAGGCTGCAGCGTCGTGGCCCGGACCGCGTCCCATCGCTTGCTCCCCGCGTTTCCCCCCTCCCGTCGCTGCCGTTCCTTCCGGGGCCCTCCAGCCAGGGGTGCCGGGTTTGGGGGCAGTGCCGCTGGCGCCGTCCCGGGGAGGGCCACACTAGGTGTGTCCCCTGCTTGCCCCCCCCCTGTCCTGCCGTGTCACCTGCTGGACAGGGTGCCCAGCTTCACAGAGCTGACACAGTCCCTCTGACAAGCTCTCGCAGCTTCCAGTCTGTGTTAGGAGCCAGAGGTCCTTTGGCCCTTCCTCGACCAAGGTGCAGCCTTGGGCCATGCCCTTGCCCCCCACAAACACTTCATAGTGTTTTTGCTGTCTCAGGATGCTTTTCACGCCTGTCCCGTGTTCTTGCTTCTGTACTCACTCTGGTTTCTGCTGCTGAACGCAAACTGCTCCTGCCTTGTGGGAATGCTGATGTTTAAGGATGTGGGGGTCCAAAAAGAGAGATACTTAACAAATCCGATCTCTTGAGGCTATGATATGTGTCCCATTACATCCCAAACTTGTAAACTGTATTTCTATTTTCTCTTGTGTTTGGAAAAATAATTCCAGTAGTACCTAAGTATCCCAGCTCAGCAATATCCCCTTTGTCTCATAGTCCTGATCTCTCTTAAGGGAGAGCATATGGTTCTGTTTCTTCCTTATGGTGTCTTGTGTTCTGTCCCTGATTATGCAGGAACGCTGGCAGTTTTTGTAGTATTGGAGTATAACTCTTCATTTTACTAATCTAGTGTTAGGCTGCCACATAACTGATACTAATTTTTTTGTAAAAGAATATGTTCTTCAGGCTTTGAAGTTCCAGGCTTTATTTTGGAAATATGCTTTCAGTTATCAAACAAATTTTAGTAGCTCGTTAGTTCCTGAACATATATTTGCATGTTTTCCATTGATACTGTCATTATTTCTGTACACATAGCACAGTGATCATTTGCTGAGGCTTTTCAAGTGAAGCTCTAAGTGTCCTCTATTTCATATTAAATACTAACTGTGTGACCTTTTGAAAATACGCTTTTTGGGTATATTCCTAATATATTGTTAGATACGATGTTTTCTCTCACCTCCTAGCTGCTACCAAGGAGTGGTGATCCAGTCCTTGGTAGATTTGGGTTAGCAAAATTTGGTTGTTTTCATAAGCAAGTATAACTTTTCAGAAAAGAAGTTAACGAATTATTGTTGCAGTTTGTTTTCAAGTATCTTTTAATCTTACTGTACTGCCTTTTGGATTAATAATAGTATTTGCTTAATAAGAAGTAGGAAAAAAGTTTACTTAAGGAAAAAAGATGGTGTGTGTTAAGCAGTACGGGAGAAAAATGCAGTCCTTTTATAGTAAAGAGTATGTGGTAAAATGTTCAAAACCATAGCTTTCATGTGAAATTTTCACCCAATTGAAATCACTCATGGAAATCCCATGGTCGCAGGGTTTCTCCAGAACTGTCGTGCTTATTTCATAAAAACATTCTATGTCTTGAATTTAGCGTAAGCGTTTTTGTGAAGGACTCTTACACAGTATAGCTGTGTGTGTCAGTAAGCAGCAGCAGTTAGGACCTTAAATTAAAATACTGTTGGTAATTTATGTGTGTAGTTATTCAGTCCAGCATAGGTAATTGTTGCAAATCTCAGTTGTACCACTATTAACTGAAATGATTTTTCCTTTGTATTGCATATTCCAAGTGTATAATTACTAAGAGATAGGCTGTATTAAATAGTTTCTAAGCTGTTCAGTCATGTGTTTTGTCTCATAATTTTTAACATTTCTGGAAAAAGAGAAATAGAGAATAGAATTTTTGAGCTCAGTGTTATTACACTTCTAATGTGCAAAAATAACTAGGTGTCTATTTCACAAAATTTGAGAATGTATCCTAGTATGTGCTTCTGTTCTACAGCTGAATAGCATGTGATTGCTCGGATATTTTTCCATGTTTCTAACGTACTTGTATAGTGAGATTCCAGTCTGCTCTCCAGAGTCTCATACAGGATGAAGGCTTTACTCTCCCAATATTTTCAAGAGACTTAAGGATTTTTTTGGTTTCTGGTTCTTCCAGATCATTCTAGGTTCTTTGAGTAGGTTGACTTCTGGTCAGTAAGAGTCGTCTGGTAGTTACAAGGTGAAAAGACTTTTACTCTGCTCTTTTACCACTTTGATAAGGGAAATAAGAAATGTTTTCTTAATGTTTCTAAAAGTGCTCAGAAAGTTGGTACAGAAGTCTTTGCAGTCTGTCCTACTTCCAGTTGTGGTTGGGTTTTTTGTTTTTTAAATTAGTCTTTCGCATTTGAAAAGCTTTCTTTAAAGTCTTTAGGGCTAATCTGTGGGGTTTGCTTTGTTTTGTTTTTCCCAAAAATGGAAATGCATTGTATGGGAACTGATGATACAGGTTTCTCTGGTCATAAAGAACCAGATTTGCAAGAGGTAACTTATTTTTCAAGTATGCAGCACTTGCTTATATCCATAGATTTACACTGCACTTACAGTTCTAGGACTGCAGTATTGTAAGACCTATTTTTCCCTTTCTTTAGGTTTCGTTTAAACGTACTTAAATTATTCCAGACAGATATTTGTAGAACTTGTCCTTAAAAACCTTGAACAAGAAAATTTCTGCCGCCTGTGTAGGTGGGAGCGAAGTTGCAGAAAGTGAGAAACCTCGTCACTTCTGTAGTGAGGAAGTTTGGTTTTTTGGGTTTTTTTTGGGTTTCCAAATTAAGTGTTCTTTGCTGGAAATCAAGCTGTTGATTATAGGAACTTGGTTCTGGTAAACTTTAACACTTAAGGGTATACTGTTCTAGTTGTAAGAACATTGTAAATATGGTTTCTGCTTTGAAAACTGCCTTGGTGTAAAAGAACCGTCATGAGAGTTTATTTTAGTTTTGTGAAGACCACCTTTCTGTTTGAATAACTTGTAAAACACTTAAGAAATGCAGAGCTGAACATCAAATAGTGTGTTTTCTTTCTTATTTGACACTGTTTTTCAAACAAAAGGACTTCTAAAAAGGTGCAACTTTGTAATCAAAATACTCAGTTTTGATTTTGTAGCATAATAGGTTGATAATTTGTACAGTTTGTGTTCAAAATTTGTGTATTCATTAGAAGTTTGCATTTAACTATTTTCCCTTATACAGATGATTTGTCATACAAGAGTTTTTTATGTCTTCAATCAAAAAGCTTAGTAGCTTAACTTACAAAAAATGTTCTTTAAAGATACTTTAATGTTTTGATGATTATAATGAATTCACTTAAATGTAGAAATGCAGAAAGATCAGCTAGTCCAAACCTCTGCCCTTTGGCAGTGTACCGAGATCATTCCCTCTGATGACCAAGTTCCTCTTTGTGTTGCTTGTTTCAGCAGCTCATCACCCCATGGTTAAAGTTTTACCTGATATGCAATTTAAATATTTTTGTTTTGCATTAAGCTGATTGCATTGTGTCTTGTTGCTTCAGAAAACAGCTGATTCTCCTTGTAGTGATGTTTTATGTATTAGATGGTCATTAGCTGGTCTCCATTTTTTCTCATCTACTGAACTTCATCATAGACATAGGAACAAATGTTGGCAAGATAGAAAATTTGATTTTAAAGATTTTAAAGATGGTTTTACTAGTTCAGATTTAAATAGAGTATTTAAACACAAATATTTGGTTTGATTAGTGGGTAAACCAGTGCCAGACAAATTAGCGGTAAGAAGGGTAAAAGCTTACCGTTTAGGGAATACATCAGTAGTAACAAAGTAGGATTTTGTCAGTCTTTTACAGTTTTGTCATGAGAAATACCTGAATCGTGTCCCTAAAATGTAGTGGTTTGAACTTTGAAACACTTATTTTAGTTAGAAAATTTGAAAGTCACAAAGAAAATGAGTGTTCTTGAGAGTTTGCCTGTTGGTACAGAAATGGTAACATCCTGCTTTTTGTTGTTGTTTTTGTTTTATTGGTGAATATATGTGTACATAAGATCTGAATTTTTCAGAGCTAGGTTGTTTGGGTTTTTTTTTTTGGTTTTTTTTTGTGAATTGAAGTGTCTCTGTAGTATCTGTAGTATAGAAAAGAAGAACAAGGATATAGCCCAAATGCGAAACTGGAGGAGCTACGCAACTGGGTTACTGTGCCACATAGAAATATATTAGTGGGGGAGGAGCGTGGTAGAGCCTCCCCTGTATATTTGTGTTTGAAAGATACTCTGCTTGTACAGTACTGTTGAAGTTAGGGATTTTATCTCCACAGCTAAAGAATCTTAGAAAGACCAAAAATAGATACTGTCAGAGAAGATTTGCCATGCTGGATAGTTACTTATTAATTAAATGCTCTAAGGAGCAAATTGAAGGCATGCATCGAGTGGAATTGTGGAGCTGTATTTTCTGAATTTAATCCTGTTTAGTCTTTCAGTTTGTGACCTGGATGATAGAACGAAGCAGATTTACTAACTGCCTGGACAGTACAAATCTTGGAGGTAATACAAGCATTAGAGTGTGAAATGGTCTTGACAAAGTGGATGAATGATCTGAACTGTATGGGAAGCAGTTCAGTAAAGAGAAACACAAAGTAATATATTTGGGTAGCAGCAATAAACTTAAATATGAGAAACAACTGGCTGGGTGACAGTTCTGCAAATAAGCAGCTGTATCACAAAACGAACACAAAGGAATCATGACGGCTCTATAAAAAAATCAAGAGTCACTGTGATATATGAACAGGATTGTTGTTGCGTGTAAGATATGAAATTCTTCTCCAGTACTCAGTGTAAGGGGTCAGATGATGTACTGTCTCCATTTTTTTGTTACTCTCCTTCAAACAGATTTGGACTGATTGAACAATATTTAGAGAAGAGTTGCAATAATGACCTTTGCGGAAGGACTGAAAGAATTGCATTTGTTTAGTCTATAACAGAGATGGGGAGACATAATAATAGGCTTCAAACATGATAAAGATTGCTACAGAGAAGAATGTAATAAACTGTTCTCTCTTGGGAGGCTAAGAAATAATGGTCCTAAAGAGTACAAAAGGAGATTTCGATGTCAGGAAAAAGTTTTCAGTTCTATGGATAGGTAATTACAGGGTTAAATATCTGAGGGAGGTAATGGGATATCTATTACTGAAAGTGCTCTAGAAAAGGTTAAATAACCTCCTTTCAGAGTTGATTTCGGTATAGTTGATCTGTCCTTGGCACAGGAGGTAGGATGACTTGTCAGCATGAGCTCTACCACATTTTTATGATTTTTGTGATTTTGCTGGCCATGATTTAAAAAAAAACCAACAAAACTTCATAGTGGAGCAAAAAAAAAATTAGTGATATGACAGTTTTCAAGGTTTAATTTTAAAAAAAAATCATCAAATATATTCATGAAATGTTTTTTAATGAAGCATTTATTAAAGCCTTCTATAATGTAATATTAAGAATAACTTTAATAGAGTCTTCTGTGTCGATTTAGTATCTTTGACTTACCTTTGTGTCTTCATTGAAGAGAAGCAAAATTTAAAAGATTAAGTCTAGGGAGCCAGGGAATTGGGTGCATCCCAGGCTTTGAAACACAGCAAATCATGAAACTTCACTTTCTTTCTGTAAAATAGAGATAACAGTAATTATCTGAGATGTATTTTGAAGGATAATCATCATTTATAAAGTATTTTCAGGTTCCTGAAGAGGTTGTTATATAGATATGATGTTATTTAAAATTGGTTTGTGTGCTGTGAGTTAGAAAGAGGTTTCAGTCTTCCATGCCCATTGCTGTGTAGTAGTCACATTATGGTAAAGCCTGAAGAGAAATGTATGTGTTCTGCTACATATGCTAGTTTTAAACAAAGTTCGTCCTTTGAGATTATTTTAGGTGATTTAAAAATATGTGATTAAATTGGAAGAACTAACCTTGACACAAATGAGTTGTTGAAGCTTTCTAGGATTAGAAGTACTGGGCAATTTGATAAAACTGCGTTAAGAACTAAATTCAGTTTAATTAATTATTCTGCACTTTTTCTATTCAAAATCAACTGCCTGCATTCCATGTGACCTTGTTCACATTTTTGATTTTTGAAATTTGACACAGCTGCCTTGGGCTTAATGATGAATGAAGGATAGGCTCTGTGTCACGTATGTATGTGCTCTGTAATTAGGAGAAGGGTTAAAGTGAAACAAATTCTATTACGTTCTCAACATTTAAAAAGAATGTAGAGGACTCAGATTAAAATAATGCTTTTAGTCTGTTACTGCCTAATTATAATTAGGCTTTTAGGGTATTTTTCCATCTGACCAATGATACGGATTAAACTTTTAACTTCACAGGGTATCATCACTCCCTTTGTTGTAATTTACAGGAAATTGGTCACTAAACCATTGAGAAACAAGGTGTTGGTAACTGACCTCGTACTGGTTTTAGACCCTGGTGCAATGTTTGCTTGCGTGTAGGTGCAAATGCAGTAGGATGTGGTGGAAGTTCTAAAGGTTTCTTGTACTTTGTAGTTCTAAAGGTTTCTTATACTTTATTTCGGTTAAATAAATGTGATCTCAAAGCTGTTAACGAAAATCCTGTTTCTAAAAATCAATAGAGGAAGAAAGCATACACTGTTTGTAGAATAATGTCAGAAAAGAAGTTTGTTCCTTTCCTCAAGTGTTTTAAGTCTTCAGGGATTTCCTTTATGTATATCACTGCAGCACAGAGGCTTTTTTGTAGAGTATTATAAAGGGGTCACAGTATCTCGTGCAGTAAGAGCACAAAGGCTTAAGTCTTAGGCAGAGACAGATGCACCTATTCCCTAAGCTCCACCTGAAGAGCTGTAACTGAGAAGAAGCTGTCAGACAGAACTGGCTGAAAAAGGCTCTTTTAACGTGGAGTTTTGAGAAGTATTTCCTGCAGAGTGGACTGGGGGAGTATATAGACAGTGACTGACTAAAAAACTTGGAGTGGGAATGTAATAACATTACAACAGATGCTGGGGTTTGTTTGCTTGGTTTTTTCCTGTTTCCTAGTGTATAAAATTTCTTTAGCAACTTTAAAAATTGTATTTTATTAATCGTTCTAAAGTTAGAATTTATTGGTACATGCTTTTTCGTCCACCCACTATCTTCTTTTAATTTACCTGCAGTTTCTCTGTACGTGTCTGAAAGTCAGAGTATAACTAGCAGTGACTTCAATCCTGTATACTTAACCAGTAGTATTGCATTTGTTAGTAACTGCTCTGTCTAAATTGTCACTTGTAAGGATTTGATAACGTTTTTGTGGTTTGCTATCCTGCCAGCACTGTCCTTTGGGTATTTCTTCAAAAGCTAGGCTTCAGGAAAAAGGAGGCTAACTAGTTCTCAGTTCTTTTCAGTCCTCAGTCTGCAACTTTGGGGTTTGGTTTATTTTGTTTTGTTTTTTAAATTTATTTTGCTCTGGAAAAATAGGCAAAATAGAAGGCCACTGCAGATTATGATTTATTTCTTTTTAAACTAGTTTTCTATTTTTATCAGAATCATGGTGTTTATTGTGCCAGTTTTCTAGAATTTCTGCTATATTCAGTACATTGCAAAAAATGCAGAAAGGCTGAAAAAAAATTATTCACACTATCATTGTGGAGGCTGCAGTAATGCAATTACTTTTCATATATGCTTGTGTGGTTTTAAATCCATCTGTAAGGAAGTGGTTTCTAACAGAACAAAGTGTAGTTATCTCATTTCTCTTCAGAGAGGTGAGCTGAGAATTTCTCTGGATTGTATAATTGGGAATCCACTGATCCTTTGTTGAGAGTATTCCTAAGATACTTCAGATGGAAAATGTTCTTCACGTAACTGCCACCTCACAGCCAGTGCTGAAAAGGACAATGAGAAACATTTATTCTTTGTGTGATGTCCTAGTGCAAATAAAGCTTCCCCTCCTCACCCCTCAGCCACAAAATGAAATCTGTCTTTTTCAGATTTCTTTTCCTACTTCACACTTCAAGATTCTTTAGATGCTAAGTCCTATTTCAGTTTGGTTCTTTATATGTAGCTTGAAGTTCTTAGGTGTTGAACCAAAGAGAATTCTGCAAATCCTCGAGAATCCTCTATATTTTATTCTCATAAATGGATTGCTTTATGGAGTACAGTTTGCAGTCATGACCATTCAAATTATCCAAGTGTGTAAGTGTGAAGGAACGGATTTCTTGATGTTAAGGTCTGGACAGTCTTTTTCTGTTGTTGTTTTCTGACTACCCCTCAAAAAAAACCCCACAACAACAATATAGGTAATTAATTTCTTGTTAGTATTTGTGAATTTCAGTTATGTCACTCATGATCTGAAAATATCCCTGGTTAATTACAGCCCAGAAATTATTTTATTGAAACTTCCTATATTGCATGAAGGGTTAATATTTTTCTCCTACTGAAATTCTGAATGTAGAGAGGAAATCTTTTGCAGGGATATGGAGGTAAAGATGGGTGAGTTGATGTCGTTTCATCCAGTGTGAGTCATGTCTCATTGATTTTCCACTTGAGAGGTAACTCCGGTGATCAGACCTTTGTGTCATGCTTTTAGGGTATAGCTCATAATTGAATTTAGTTGCGGTTAGATCAACTGCCTTTTAAAAAAACTCTTGTAAGATTGTTTTCTGTCTGTATTTACTTAGCCCAAGAAATTCTCTCAAAGAAGCCATCCCCAAAGGTCAGGAGATTCTCCATGAGAATCGGGAGAGCTTTGGAGAAGCTCACTGTGTAATGCTCTTGGTACCATTTTCAGTTTTGATTCATGTGTCACTACAGCTTTGTTACGTGACTTGTACCAAATAATCATGTGGACATTTCTTCTCATCCTATCTGTTGTCAGTAGGCCTGATTTGCAGAAGTGGCATGAGCTAGAATTTAAGTTGTTAGCTTATTTTCCCATAACTGTGTCCTTTGCTATGCATGGGCTGTAAGTTTCAGCCTCCTGAGTTGGTTATCCTACTGCTTTGAAACAAAAGTTTGCTTTTCTTATACTTAGAAATTAACTTCTGTTGAAGTCTGGACGGCTGTTTCTTTTTGACCTTCACTGACTATATTTTCTATAATGAGAAGATGTCAAAAAGATCCCAAGGGTTTGAATCACGAACAAATCAGAATATAGGTTTTTTATCTCTGATACCTCTTTTTGTGCCTCAGGTTCTGTCAGTGAAGACTTGCATCAACTGGGTTTCAGTTAAATTTTCAATAGAATTGTAACAGTTTTCTATTTGAGTGAAAATATAAAAAAGTAGAAGTAAATCAGAATGAAAATAAAGTAGAACAGATGATGCCGTGACCCCTGCTTTGCAGAAGCAGACATGAAGAACGTTTCCCCCAAGAAGTTCACAATTCCAGTATAATATGGGCTACAGCTGGCAGTACAGATAGATGGAAATGGTCAGATGGTTCCATTATTTCCAGTGCATCAGTTAATAAATATTTTTATACTCATCATGGAAGATTAGAGTCCCAAGTTAAAAGAAGTAATTTACAAAGCACAAGGGAGAGCCCGAGTAAGGCTTCACATTACAGCTAACCTGATCCAATGGCTATCTGTCACCAAAATACGTAGTTGTGACCCCTGCTTTTCACTGGCACCTGTGCTCATTTGACCACTACAGTAAACCTGTTTAAGGAGCTAAACCAGCAGAAAAATAATGGCTCTTTTGTAGGGGTTTGTATTTTCTAAATCGGCTCATTGTGAGATCGGATTGAATACTAAAGGAAATGCATGGGAAAAATCAGGATGATGCGTGTGCCTGAGAGTTACAAGGGAGTGGGATTGCTCCTTTTTGTAGATTAAATCACTTAATGGTAAAATGAAACCTCACCTGGGAAGTCCTGTTGCAAAATTAAAGAGAGAATGATTGAAGGCTCACCGGACTGGGAATCAACCCTGTTGATAAGGAGTGAGATGATAGAGGGGTGTGGCTGTTTCCTATGTCAGAGAGATATAGGGAAAGTGGTGCCTTGGACAAAGCAATAGACTAAGGAAATGCTCATTGGAGAATGATCTAAATGGCTATGAGTGGTGTAGGGGGTAGAGAAAAGAGCATTGTAGTAATGAGGACACAAAACGATGAGATCCTCCTGAGATCTACCCACTTGGGGTAACAGTGGTAACCTTTCTCAATCAAGCCAACTGCTGAAAGAGGGTTCAGTCACTGAAAAAGGTGTTTGCCATTGGATCTTCATAACCTTCATTGTCAATGACTGTGTAACTTTTAACGCGGGCTCCTGGAATGGCACAACATACTTTTAATTATGATTCTGCTAACTCACACATGGTTTTACAGTTGTATTTCCTTAGTGGCTGTTTAAATACACAGATCTTGTAGAGTTGTTCTTCCTCATCACTAGGAGTGAATAAAAAAAATTTGTTTTTAATGTTTTCCTCAACTGAGCAAGGGTAATCCAAACTGTATGCACACAGAATTCCAGAAACAAAGTAGTGCACACCTTAGCTGGCACATGATTTAAGAGGGGGATTTTCAGGCGAAATTAGCAGGTATTATAAATGTTAGAACATGGTCAGAGTTGTTAATGTCAGTCAAATACTTACAGAGTAGTGGTATTTTAATAAAATGATTTCAGTGGTTGCAGAAAAAAATACCCCTCTACTCTGATAATAGTCCAGAGGTGATACAAATTGATGGCTCTTGATTTCACCACTGTCTTGTGTCAGAGTTGTAGAAGGATCTCACAAAACTGAATGAATGGGTGATAAAATAGAAGCAGAAACTCATTTTCAGAAATGTGAAGTAACTCATGAGAATAAAATAACTATGCAAAAAAAACCCAACCCTGACTTCAAATCAGCTGTTACAGCTCAGGAAAGTGTTCTGACAGACATTTCTGTAAAAACATCCATTCAGTTTTCACTAGCTGTCAAAAGAAGTAAATAGTGTTGAGTATTATTAGAAAGGGGTCATAACATAAAACATTACTATTCTATGGTAAAAATCCATGACATACATAGGCCATGCTTTGAATTTGATTATCCAACACTGATCTCTCCCCTGGACTTGGTACAGAAACAGGCAACAAGAATAATCAAAGATTTGGGATAGCTTCTCTGTGCAGAACACCAAGGAGATAAGGGAAATAAAATATCCATTAATTCTGGGAGTGTACAGCAAAGGTGTGTCCTCAGGTCTGCCATTCCATACATGATCAGTGTATTTCAGTGCTTTCTGTGTTTGTAGATACAGTGAAACTAATTTTTGAAGATACGGGGGGACGGGAGGGTGGTGTATGTATTTGTTTACTCCTTCTGTCTTGATAGAAAGGAATGTGCTTAATTGCTTATTGCTTTAGGAGAGATAATATATCATTGAGTTATGAGGGCTTTGTATACCCAAGATACAGTGAAGGCTGTTTAGGTTCTATATTCTTACTGTGTTGGTTTTTTTTTCTTTTATAGCTACGGCATTATGCTGTGGGTAATACAGTTGTTCATAGCTGAATAATTTCATATTTTTATACAGAAATCTTTGATGTTCTTTAAGAGAACTGACAATCAGTTATTTTTTTTATAATATTTTAAAAAAAGGTTAAGCAAAGTTTTATAGATGGCATGTAAATTACATTTGGCAAGTTAATCCTTAATACTTGATGTCAGCTCTTCAGTGGTGTTAAGGAGTAAGCATAGCTCTTGGTTTGACACAGCACTGTTAAGTTCCTTAGAATAGTTTGAAAAAAACCTGTGCCTTAGAAAGGGTCAGTAAGGCTTTTTAGGACATCACTAGCAAACTCTAAATGATTTATTTTAAAAAGCTGTGTAGAGTCTTCTGCTTGATGTCTTTATAAATGCAAATGTCCTTACAACTGTCAAAGTTAATGAATGTGATTTCTAACTTTTTAACTGCTTTTATTGATTATTTTCAAATTCAAGAGAAATATAAATATTCTAAGCTGTATCTGTGGCAAACTCAGAAAGCTGTGGGTCAAATTGTTTTTGAACTTGTAAGAAATAAACATTAGGAGTAATCAGATCTCTGTAAGTGAATGTTTGTATATGTATAACCGAATGAGGGATAAAAATCAGGAAAAAAATAATCCATTTTACATTATATTTGTGTAAGTCAGTATGTAACTCCATAATAAATAACTTAGCCATATAGTCTAAGCTTTATGTAATTTCTTCAAATTAAAAGTTTTTAAATGTGTTGTCACTTGATACAGTGTGTGGGCAATTGGTGTGCATTTCAGAGGCAAAGCCCATGCCTGTGGAGAGCAAGAGCTTAACTGGAAGTGCAGATTTTGTACTGCTGCGGTGGGTTAGCTGCTGAGGAGACTGTCTGAACTCTGGCAATCTGCTCATGCTTGCTTAGGATAGGTATGGAAATTATATAATTCACACTCTCTGACCCAGCTTCTGGCAGCTCCTTCCTGTTGCCTGAATCTGTGATAAAATGTGCTGAAGGTAGACAGTAGCTCTCTTTTCCTTTGTTCTTGTGCTCTGAGAAATTCTCTAGTGGCTGATCCTGGAAGTTGAATAGCCTTTTTATGTTTCTTCAGTCCTTTTACCTGCTGTTACAGGGTAATTGCGAGGAATGATAGAAAGAGCATCTCCGTTTATTTTTGGATATAGTTATTATTAAGCATTTTAGATACCATAGACAGACATATTTTTATATAAAAGGTTAAATGCTCTAATTTTTATTTTATTAAAATGTGGTCATAGTTTACACTATGATTGAATTAATAACTGATGTAAAATCAGTGAAATATTACTGTAGTAAGGCCTATTGTCTTGAGACAAAGGGTGAAATTTAAGACTGTCAGAAATTACTTCAGTTTCAGAAAAATTAAAATGAGAAAAGGCAAGATGCCATTTAAAAACTTGAAGTCTTGTATGTTCTATTAGGGTAGATAAAACTGCAATCATATACGTAGATTACTAGTACTAAGTGTATCCCTTTGAAACATTTGACATTATAGTTGTATAGGTGTACTTTGTTTATGCAATAGGTTTCCATCATTGATAGTACCATCGATTTTTTTTTTTTTTTTTTTTTTTTCTTTTCCTGGAAAAATGTACATAGGCAAAGTCATAAAAACTGAAGCTGAAGGGAGAGCTCTGAATAAAACACAAAAGTTTTATTCTGCAAAAAACCCACCCAATTGAAAGCAGTAAGGATAAAGAGTTAAAACTGAAGTTGCTGTGAGAGTTGCATTGGCTATCTAACCTTGAAGCCTTTCCTTTTTGCCAGGTTATGGGTCTTTATACCCATTTGTAAAATGAAAAACTTAGAATTCTCTTTCATAAACGCATCAGTGGGATAGCTTGAATGCTAAAAATTCATGGGAGCTCAAGGGAAGACGGAGAAAATTAATGGAAGAGAAATCCGTTGAAGTTTAGTAAATAGACAGAAATCACATATGACTTCAGAGGACCCTGAGCTAAAAATAGTTGTAAGCTGGAAACGTATTGTGTACAGCAGCTTTTCCCTAGCCATCTGCTTATGGCTGCTGTTGGAGACAAAAGTGCTGACTAGATAGACCTTTGGTCTGACTCAGTGTGAGTAAAGAGGTTTGAAATTAGTAACGTTTAAAATAATTGATTTACTTTAATGAGGAAGAAGTTTTGAAAATGGGTAGTCAATTAACATGCCTTGAGCGCGTATGTGCATAGGTGTCAGGTATGCTCATGTGCTTAGGCAGTAGTAGGTAAGTCCCTTTTGTTCTGTAAATGTAGTGCAATACCTCAGTATCTGGAGCATGGAACATGTTTAGAAAGTGCTTGATAAAGTGTTCAGCAAGTGGGAAGGGATAATAGAATCGGAAGGAATTTTTCACTTTGTAGGCAGTCTTTCATTTTATGCTTGAACAGCAACCATAGTTTTGAAATTAAGTTGTCTTATGTAGGTGCAGGAAATCATAAACTGAGTATTGCAAAATAAAACAACCCTGAAGAACAATAATAATCAAAGCAGAATACCTGGGTATTCCTTATATCACAAAACTGAGTAAAGGAAGCAAAAAGAAAGCATACAGAGGGTAAACTGTGATTATATTTCTGTGAAGTGTTGACAGGTTAATGGTGGGCTTAGAGTAACAGTGCAAAAACTCAGAAATGCTTGGAAATGCATTTTAAATCTGTAAAATATGTATATTCAACAAGTTAATAAGATACCCGGAGAAAAAAAAGCTGATGTGTAGTTGTACTGTGTGAAAAGTTTTACTCTTCTGGCTGAATCTTTCAAGATAATTAATTTGTGACTTCTAATGATTAAAAAAGTATGAATCAGACAGGTCTGAGTTTTTATTGTGCCAAGGGCTGTAGAAACTGTGAAATTGATGAGCAAGCCTGCATCTAGATGGAAAACCTAAGTGGAGCAAGCCTTAAGATTATTTATCAGTGGTCACAAGACAAGCAAAGACCTGTAGTTACAGTAAAAAAAAAAAAGTAAAAATACTCTTCTGGGTTTTTTACAGGGTCACAATGGCATTTTGTGCAAAAGTGTTCAAACAAAAAAAATATGTTCATATTGAAAAAGTAAGCAGTAACTAAAAGGCTGAGATTTTAAATGTAAATGCAGGCCAGACAGAGCTTTCTTTGTATTTCCAGTTGGTACTGTAAGCACAGGCAAAGCAGAACATAGAAAACCCAGGAAATTAAATGCAGAGTGTTGTTTATCAGTGAATGTACTGGCCTACAAAGACTGTCTGAGCAGAGCAAGAGAAGAAAGCAAAGTAGTAATCAAGCAAAACAAAATTACATGATGCAGTCATAGTCCTATTTGAATTATAGATATTAGAGTAAAAAAAGGAAAACAGACTACCGTTTTACTGTTAAACCAAGGAAATTCTGACCAGTTGTCCTATCTGGAATTAGTTGGATGTAGACAGAAGCAGCTAGACAAAGAAACCACTAGTTAAACTGGGACCACTCTTACAATAAAGTTTGTTTTTTTTAAATCAAGGCCTCTATTACCAGTAGGTATGCTGTAATTAAAAGGAAAAGGTATCCGATAATGTTCACATTGCAAGCTGTGTTTTCTGTGCCCAGAGGCAGGACAGCAATCAAACAGAAGGTGGCTGGTCACTGCTACTTGTAAGAGTTTTTAAAAAATGCAGTTGCTAATACACTTAAAACACCTTCAATACTTGCCGGTTGAAACTTCAGGAATCCAAGTGGACTGAAATATGCATAATGGTCATTTATTCAGAACACTTACTTACAGACTGAACAAAGAATAAGAATATCAGACTATAGAGGGGCGTGAAACCACTTAACAAGCTTAGTGTCAGTTGCAGTGCAGAATTTGGAAAGAATCTAAGAATAAATTGTAAGACTTTGTGAGTGCTGATATCTGCTGTTCTGTCAGGATGCCCAAGCACTGGGAGATTTCTGTCTGCCTTCAAGTACTCCTGGGGAGATGGGTTCATCATCCAGTTCACAGAACAGGAACGTGCTCAAAACTGCTTTGAAAGACTATCTGCAGAGACAAAACTATCCTGTGTGGCTAAATGTAGCCAGCAGTTGTGCTGTGTATTAGAGCAAACATCAGAAAGAGACACTAAAAATAAACAATATCCTGTATGGAAGGCTGGAACAAAAAGTAGGAATGAGTCTTGTTGCCACAAATCACTTTTTTGAGAACTGCAACAGTGTGGAGGTTCTAGCATAGAGGCATATATCAGTGAAACATTTCAACAACTGTAGTATCTCAAGCTGTTTCTGTAGCAAATGGATGTTTTTCTGCTTGCTGCGTGCCACTGACTGGAGTCGATATAACAAAGTCAGTTGCACTATATAGTTTTATTCATATATCAAAGTCAATCATAACACAGCCACATGAACATTTAAAAGCGCTAGGACTCGTAAAAATAACTGCCAATCAAAAAGCAACAGAAGGCAAGTAATTTACAGTTGGACTCAATGATTTTAAGGGTCTTTCCCAATGTAAAGAATTCTGTGATTCTGCGGTAGCAGGCTATTACAGTATTTAAATTTGAGGGTAAAGCATAGTTTGTCCTATGAGCTAGTCTGGTACTTCCCAGAGCCCCTGGCATGTGATAACACATCTGTTTGGTTTCATGGTGAGTGCTGCTACCATTGTACCTTCAGTATCAGCTCATGTGGCAAGGGAGGCCTGTAATTCTGGCAGCATGAAAATGCATCTGGTCAGAAGACACAGCAGGGCCACAGCATCATTGTGACAGGCTGCGTTTCTTTTATTCATAGGTGCCAGGATAGTTCCAGATTCTGCCTCCCCTATGCCCTCCTTCCATTCTGTCCAGAATGTGTTTTAAGCATTTAGAGCCATAATTGAGATCCACTCTTTAGCTCAGGCAAGAAAAGGTGTCCCTCTCTTTATTTTCTGTTATCACCGAGTAACATTTGAACCTCTTGGCCAACTTAGCAACCCCCCTAAATTTAGCAGGGGGTGAAGATCTCAGAAAAGAGCTTGGAGCTTTCCTGAAGGTTGGAGCCCTCTTTTTAAGGAGGATTGCAGTGTGAGCCCAGCAGTTACCTGCTATACATGGTTGGCTAGCAGTCTAGTCAGTGCATATGTAGGTTGGAATTGGCCACAGTATCCTTGAGTTTGGACATAGCCAGAGGAAGGAGCATAAAGTTTTTTCAAAATGTTGGAAGTGAGGTGGGATATCTGGCAGAACTGAGTTGTCTTTAGGACTACAAAGCCATGCAGTAGCAGTTTTGCCAGTCTGCTTATAGAATAACATGCTTATCTCCTAGATTGAGTCAAAAGTATTATCAGATAGAAATGAGTGGTTAAAACATTTTTCATTCATGTAAAAACATCTTCCTTCTCATTTTTTTTTTTTTTTTTACATTTCTTTGGGGACAGAAGGGATGTTTTAAATTTTGATGAAAAAATGAGAACAAAAACATTCTAATTCCGATACAACATATTTTACAGGAAGCATCGCATGCCTCCTGCTCCTGTTTTCCAAAATCTCTGGTTTGGTCCCTATCTTAGTACCTATGCAACATCACTCCTAAGCACAGCCCATGCAGAATACCTGATTGTGTGC
The DNA here is from genome assembly GCA_028565335.1 of Limnodromus scolopaceus. Taxonomy (NCBI): domain Eukaryota; kingdom Metazoa; phylum Chordata; class Aves; order Charadriiformes; family Scolopacidae; genus Limnodromus; species Limnodromus scolopaceus. The sequence continues at coordinate 21,413,395 of JAOXNO010000004.1, forward strand.
GTGTAGTACTGATCTATCATCATATGTCAGTGTTTGTCATTATGATAGCCGCCTGAGGCTTATGTCGCTCTTGCTGTAATTTTGCATATTAAGTAAGGTGAGGCACTGGAACAGGGAAGTTGTGGATGCCCCGTCCCTGGAGGTTTTCAAGACCAGGCTGGATGGTGCTTTGAGCAACTTGGTCTAGTGAGAGGTGTCCCTGCCAATGGCAGGGGGTTGGAATTAGATGGTCTTTAAGGTCCCTTCCAACCCAAACCATTCTATGATATTAAAAAGTATATTAATTGTTGTATTTCGATTACATGCCTTTGAAAATAGTCTGCGATAAAAACATATTCTCTACAGTATTTCATACAATGTGTACATTACAGTGTACTTCATAGAGTAGCATGTTTGCAATCACCGTTCTGAAAGTAAATCAAAGTAGATATTTCCAGTGTAGTACGCTACAAAAATGAACAGCCTGGTTTTTCTTGGGGCTTTTAAGAAGGTAAGGGAGCACTGTTCTTCTTCATCACCTTCCTTTTCATCTGTTCAACCTGTTGGCAGGGTTATTAAGTACTTGATGACCCCTTACAATTGCAGCCTACCTGTGGGAAAAAAGAAATGTCTTTTTATGCTTGGTATTTTCTGCATGTTGCAATAATAACTTTGTTAGGAAATAAATAATATTTTTCCTATTTATTGGTGTAAAACTATATTCTAGCTGTGATCAAGAGGTTAAATACTATTGGAGTCTATTCTGTTAAGACTAACATTTTGATAAATTGTTACTGTAATTAATTTTATAATGAGCTTTTCAAGAACCTGTATAATTTCATGTATCTCAAAGATGTTAGTCACATGTTTTAGTAATCCTGCACAGGAGATGTTCTTTGGATAACAGCTAAACTATTTAGCAGCTGAATGGTTTCACATGAAAATCACATTATAATTTAGAGTGGGACTTCCACTTAGGATGATATAGTGGGGTGGGTAGGTGGGGTGCAAAGGATATAGAGTGATGGCCAATAAGTGGGGTTAAGTGTGGGTTTTTTGAAGTGGAATGTGAAAGTTGTTTCTGTAGTCTCTTTTTAGTTTTCTTGGTAAGTTGGTTGTATCAGAAAAGTTATTTTATTGACCGATTAGTAAGTTCACTAAGGGTGTTTAGTTAAGGCTTACTGTCTTTATTCATGCTAAATGCAATTTGTATTCAATGATGTCAGAGTAATTGATCCTTTTTTGCGTTTTTCCAGTAAGTTAAGATTAAGCAGTACTAGGTAGTATGTTGAAGTGTGGGATGTAGTTACTGTTCCTAGGGCTTTGGTACCACCTTCCAAAGTTCAACTTTGGCTTTGTTTCTGGCCACATGATCCTTGTGCTGCAGCACATTGTCCTTTAGTATGACCCACAGAAAAAAATTGATCAATCTGGACTCATTTGAAAAGAAAAAAAGAAAAGGTGATATTTTCATCTCGAACCTATTTGTAGAGTAATTTTGTACTGTAGTTCCAGAAATACTTGTGTTGACAGAGTTGTCACAAGTATTTGTGACAGGTAATTGGGATGGGTGCTGCAGTGATATGTATAGATTAGTTGTGACTAGGTGAGATTCCAGATCCTGCCTACCTGCTTCTTCCAGTTATTCTCAGTTCCAGTTTCCCACTGCAACACTTACTTTCTGTCTTCTAGCAGTTCTTCAGGATTTTCAGTCTATCTCTTTCTTCAGTCATTGTCCACTGACTTCGCTGCTCTCCTTACCTACCCATTCGTGTTCAGCATTCCCCTTAACCTGCCTTCATCACGTCTCCTCCAGGATTTTTGTTCTCAGACAAATGCTTCTCCATGCCAAATTCCAACTTCTTACTCCAAAACATGGAGGTAGAAAAACTTCTTGAAGAAAGTCAGATGTATCTTAGGCAGTAAGAGGATTTAAAAATATATATCCGTATTTGTGCACAGAAATGAGTAATTATTTTGACTGAGATTTGAAGGGAGAGGCAGCAGGGTGGGAATATCAGTCCGAGGCAGATGCTTCAATGTGTGATTTCAGCGCAAACTCTAATTTGGCCGAGATATAAGAAACTGAAAGCAGTTAGGGTTTGTATCTAAGGAACATAAATTTGTTATGAGTGGTTACTTTTTTAGAGTTTTGCTGTACAGTTACACTTGTATAATTGATATTTAGTTATATATGCAACTTAGATAAGTTGCAACCTTATCTTTGAAAGTTTGGCTGGAAAAGGGGTGTGATGCCTCTATTGTACTCATCCTCTCAATTAATGCCCTCATGTAGGTAGCCCAGAAGAGTGAGAAGTTTCAGTGCAGTCAGCCGGTTTGATAACCCGCTGCTGACTGGAAGGGATACAAAGGAACAGATGTGCATTACTAGTCATTGTCATGTAACTTGCTGGTTTGACCTTTTTCTTTATTTTGTGGTTTTAGAGAAAGAGAGGTCAATATGAGACAATGATGGAGAGGAGGAGGTTAAGCTTTTGTTTGTTTTTACACATCCTATTATTGAAGTAATCGGGTTCAGTTTACTCGGGTACTCTTCAATTACTTTTTTTTTTAATGGAAAAAACTAGAAGCAGTTTTTCCATAAGAAGATTATTTCTAAAGATACTTTTTTTCCCCCACTTCTTATGTAAGAATAGGTATGTCTGGCCTGGTGAACCCATCTATTTTAAGGAAGAAAAGGAGCATATTGAACTATCCATTACAGTTCTTTGCCAGTTTTAGCGTTTTTTGTAGAGTGCTTCTCTGCTAGTTTGGAGTGGTACGACTTAACAGTTGATTATTTTTTTCCTACTGTTCTAAATTTTTCTTTATTTCATCTTGCTATCCTTATATAAAAGATAAACTAAGTATAAGTAGCCCCATTCTGACAAACTGTACTTTGACCATATGTAATATAATCTTACTGTATCAGAAATAGCTAAAATCTCAGAGTAATTCCAGTACATAGATCCTCGTAACGTTTATTTATTTTTACTTTTATTGCATTTAAACTTTCATTATAGCTTTAAGCTGCTTATTGTTATGCATTATTTCAAGTAAGATCTTTGTAATGTCTTTTGGTGTGGCTTATTTCTATAATTTGAAAGTATTGCTTATTTTGCTGTAATGTAAAATCAGAAAAATATAATGCCTTCCCCAGAAAACTAATTTCTTGCTAATGTAGTTATGCTAAGCTCAGTATGTGTGGGAAGAGATGCTGGCATACTCTAGATGTGATAGACTAGTGAATATAATTTGTTAAATGGAATTCATCCCTAATTTAGTAATATCACTTTGCTACAAAGCAATGTGCTTTATATGTGGAGATAAACCAAAGTCCCGATAATTTGATGTCTGTGCAGGTTCTCTTCTGTCTAAAGATGCTAATTTTTTGTCTTGGGCAAATGCTTCTGTAAGGGATTAGATTCTGGTTACATAAATAGCTTCTGCAGTCTTCATTTTATACGATAAACTTTCCATTTAAAAAAAATGTACTGTTTTAAGTAGCATACTACTGCTCTGTAGAGAATTTAAGAATTGCTCTTTTATACCACAGAGATATGCCGATTTTATTTATGAGTTTTAAGTCATCTAGGAATATTCCTTTCTTTGGAGATACACACATAAGCAGTATTATGCATGCTTAAAATGTATAAAATCTAATTGTTTTGTTTCAATGTCACTGAAATAACGTGGTCTGGAGTGTATAGCTGATAAGAAGAAAGATAATGGTGTAACGATCAGGATGACTCTAGGCAATCAGAACACAAACACTTATTCAAGATACCTTTGGTATAATTCTCTGTGGAAAATGCAAAACCAGAAGATGTAATTTCGCGCCCTGCGCCAGGGGCCATAGCATGAAACATATACAGGGTTCTGCTAACAATTAAATGTTGCATGCATGCATGCTTAGTGTATGGATGAAGTAATTGGTTAAATACTTATGACATGCTCGTAATGGAAGGTAACGACAAGCAGGAGATTCATGATAAATGTCATGCTTTTTCTCTGCAAAACCACTTTAGTGTAGAAGATTGAGTTACAGATACAGGGTCAGGTCAAAGTCAGGTTTTGTCAGCTCTGATTGATTCTTGGGAGAAGTGAAATTTAGAAAGAGGCTTGAGAAAAGCTAATTTTGGCCATCGGTTTTGTATCTGCACTGAGATAGACCAGTAGCAAGTTCCTAGTGGACTGCTGTTTCCTGAAATGTAGATAGTGGCCAGCGGCTCAGAGTGGTTTCTGAGAGATCCTGAAAGAAGCAGACAATGTTTATAGGTTCAGAAATACGGCAGACTTTGCTGTATTCTTATGTAAAAGTCACAATTATTTTAATCGAGTTATATTAAGTGCATTGTAATAGCAGTCTAGAAAATCATTAGGTCAATGGAAGCAGGATTTCAAAATTAAATAGTTTGGGGTGAGAGGTAGAACAACTGAATATACATTGTCAAACTAGCTAAATTATGCACAGTCTTATACTCTGAAATCACACCATATTATTGTCATTGATATGCATTTGTTTTGATTTGTTTTCTTTCCCAGAAAATGTTCTGCTTTTTGGTATTAGAAAGATGTACGTAGAAGTGGTGTTTCTTCTGAAGTGTTACAATTTGAAAAGGATAATGTAAACTCTGACACAGATTTTTAAAAGAATAAAATACAGTGTTTTAAAAAAGGAATATACATTAAAGACTCTTAAGTTCTGATGACAGAAATAAGTATGATCAAAGAGTCTTATGACTGAAATAAAACATTCTGTAATATTCCTTTCAGCCAGAGACAGGTCCGGTCCTGCAGAAAGAAAATGGAACAAGAGAGGGCAATTATATATGTGTCACATGTGGTCTGGTAAATAGTAACCACACCAGTAACAGATACTGTTTCTGAAGTGATCTTGGGATTTATTTCAGTATGGGACTAGAGAGTGCTACTGCTGTGAGGTATCCACAGTTGCAATATCTGAACACTGGAAAAAGTTTAAACCTTTATCACCATGCAGTATTACTGAGCATGAATGGAAACTGATCATTAGATGAGACTCAGAAGAACAGGAAGAGATATGTTTTTCACTTCATATAAGATGATAATTTGTTATACTCAAGGTGAACAAAATATTATCTTTTCTAGGGTTGAACTGTTGTGGAAGGCTGTAGCAGTTGTCTATTTTCATAAGGTAGTGACAGTAAATCACTATTGGTTGTAAGAGTATCTTCCCCCTTCGTCCCCCAAATGCACTTTTTTTTGTTTGGTTGTTTTTTTTTATATTGTATGTAATGTTAATATATCCATCATAAGTACCATATATATAAAAAGCACCAACACACAATTATAGTAGAGGCTTTTGTTGCTTTGCTGCTTTTAGGTCCCATATGCTGTAACACCCAGTATGTTCATATTTTTACCTCTTTTCTTTACTATTTCTTCTCTAGCATAGGGCCACATTGAACAAACTTTTAACTATGTACATGTTTCTTAATTCTTCGGGTTCCTTTAAACAATCAGCTTGTTTCCCTGATACCCAGGACTGGCTTAACCCGGTGGAGAAATTGGTTATCCTGCATAGAATCATAGAATGGTTAGAGTTGGAAGGGACCTTAAAGATCATTTAGTTCCAACTCCCCTGCCATGGGCAGGGACGCTTTCCATTAGACCAGGCATATTTAGGAAGGAGTTTCCTCATTCTGCTCTCTTTAACTGTTGGTTTCCATCTCTGTGTAAATTTGTTTCCTCTGTTGCAGAGGTTTTCACACAGTTCAACATTCACTAGCTTTGCTAAATAGGCTTCTGGTTAAGTTAAATAAAAATTCTGGCATAATTGTATGACTATGGTGTTTATCAGTAGAGTCCTACATAGCCTAAAGCTATGTAACACTGAGGGTTCTCAAAGGCTAAAAGCTCCATGAAACTCCATCCTATGCTGTCATCAAATTCTTGATTGTATATAAGACGTGTCAACAATTTCTGTGAGCAGTCGAATGCCAGTCTCACTCTGAAGTTCCGTACTGATTAATGTATGACCATTCCCTATAAGGTTTCACAGCATCAACACTCACAACACTGACTTTTTACAAGTCCTTCCACAAGAGACAAATTCAGAGCCCCTTTCTTACTTCAAAGCTTTGTCTCTCTCTGCGTTATATTCTGCTTTCACCTCTAACTTCTTAATTTTAAGTGGGCTTTGCAAACCAGACCATGTTGTTTCTTTTTAGTTGGTTCTTTCTCTTTAGACTTTGAGTCTTTATTGCAATATTCTCTTTATTAAATGTTGATGTGGTTCCCTGAAGAATGGCCTAGACCTAAAGGCATATTTAGTTTCCCTTGCAGTCCTTATTCCAACTCATAAATACCTTCTAAAATGAATGGTGTCCAAAACATTAAATTACTCTTCCATTGAATTTCTCTGCCATTGAAGATGTGGTTGTTCTAGGTGAAAAAAATTCTAACTGCTTATGAAATGTAAAGAAATAATAGTTTCTTTTCAAGATAATTTTCCCAAGGAAACTTCTGGAAGAAATTATTTAATTGTTCACTTGGTAAGCTTTTGTGAATGTTGTTTTCTAGTTTTTAAGCAGTAATTGAGGTGCAGTAATTTCTGTGTATCCTGATTAAAGTTTCCATTTTTTTAAATGATTTTTTTTCTCCCACTAAACAAGAAATTTCTGAGTGGCTTCCCCCCTGCTTTGTTTCTCCTCTTTGTGATACTTACACATTCTTTTTGCTGTGTCTAAAATGCTCTTGCTCTCCCCAAATGCAGCTAGGCACAGCAGGGTTTGTGTCTTTTCTGCTGTGAGTAAAATCGGGTTGTTTTAGGGGAAAGAAAATTAGGGGAGATAAAGTGTACAATCTGAGGAAAGACTGGCATTACTATTTCCACCATTCCCGAAACAAGTAACAGGCCAAAGTCACTTGATATTGGAGCTTTTTATGGAGTTCCTCTCTCACTGTTTCTAGTTCCATTCCTGGTACAGCTCAGTAGCAACTGTTCTTTTTTGCTCATTCCTTTCATTCTTTTATCTCTTGCATTTTCAACTTGCATTTTTCCTTGCCTACTTGTTTTTCCATTATTTGTTTGTCTTTTATTATGACAGTTCTCTGCTGTTTGTTAAATTAAGAAACTCCACTGAATAATTGAAATCTAATTTGATTTAGTTATCCATATAATAGAGTTTATGATACTTCATGTAACATCGTTGTAGAAATACCTTTCATTATTGAATTTAACTCAACATTAATCTCTTCTCTTGTTTGGCTCAGTTTATATTTTGAATTGTCAACTTAATAGGGAATTCGTTTTCTGCTCTTACTTATGATTCCATACTGCTAAGTTGAAAATACAGAAGACAATTTCCAAAGACTTTGGAATTATATAATCTTAAGTATAATAACTGTGTAAAAAGGAAAATGTGGAGAAACCTGTCAGCTTGTGTTTCGCATCATAGAGTTTCTGAATTGTCTATATGAAAATAAGATCACTTCTATGTAGTCAACAGAATATGAAGAAAGATTCAGTAGTCACTATTCTATAGTGATTTATGATGCCTTCATAGAAGTAGATACTCTTAAATTAAATGCGATTCCTGGTATGTTTTTCAAGTAATAGTTGTTGGGCATTGACACTGATGCCCAAACTCTGGAGACAACCAAAAGCATTGTGTGGCTTTGGATCCATAAATTTATTTCTGTCTTTCAATATGAAAATGGGTTCACTTCCACTACAGACAAAGTAGTACACGTTGTTTTTGCTGGGTGAAGAATAGGTTTAATGTGAACTCTGGAAAGCATTTTACTTCTATTGTATAGAGGAAGGTTATCCAGGGATTTGGAGCCCATATAAGTTTTGACTTCTGCTCAGTTGATTAAAACTAAATAGCAAAATAATTGTTTTTCACTGTGTATCTAATGATAAAATATATTTGACAATGCATTTCACAATTCATTAGTTGTAGTAATATCTTTCACTACTTGTTTTCTTGTATCTTGTTAAGTATCTTCTGAGGTTTGAACACCCTCAACAGATGAGACTGTTGTGAATTCATTTGCTTGCACATCTTTAGTGTGGTACAGTGAATCACTTAAAAATAGCCAAGAAAGATATTTTACATTTGAAACCGAAATTAGCATTTCACATTCTTAATTACTTTGTAGCATACTGTTTTTTATGTAGGACACTACGTAGGACACTTGTAAAATTGATAATTGCTTGTTAAAAAGTCTGACTCTTTGTATGTTACTCTTTATGCGTCCTGTTGTATTATTTTTAATTTTTAATGAAATAATTTAAATGTTTTATTGATGCCATTGTCTTTTTCTCAACAGTTTTCAAATTCTCGTTGATGTGATGGCGTAGTATAGTAAAAAGGCATTTGGATTACATCATGGATATCAGCAATGGCGATTGATATAATTTGAGTGGTGCAGTGAGAGCCTGCTCTATGAAATGTCAAAAGTTTATATTTCTTCTAGTTTTGCAATGGTAAGTGTTTTACATTTTGTACTAAGTAAATAATAACTTTTTAACTTGTTATGTAAGGTGTGTTTCTTTAGAAAGTAACATACCAGTAAATCAGTAAAGTTTTCTGTCTTCATCCTGTTGAGTTCAGCAGTAGTTACTCACCAAAGTGTACATTGGAATTTGGTTTAATTTATTTTATTGGTATGCATTTGAGATGTCAGTTACTTATCCTTAATGTGCGCTAGCCTTAATTAGAACAACCTCGGTGAAGTGGAATATCTAAATGACCCTGTTTTTTGGGTTTTTTTGGGGGGCGTTCAATCCCAAATGAGATCACTCTTCAGAAGGTATTGAGCTTGTGTGTAAAAGGGGGAATATACAGGGAAGTTTATCCATGTGGAAAATAAGTGTAAACAGCCATTATAGACAACACACAGTTACATGGGGTTTTTTTCTCTCTTCAGCTCAACTACTGATGTTTTGCCCGTTTGCTGTTTGTTGTATTATTTATATTTTCTCTTAAGACAGAGTTCATTGGACATCTCACACTTTGTCCTGCATTGTTACTTTCAGATGGGCAGAATGGAAGTTGGTGTGAGAGCAGTTCTTTACCTGTATTACCAGGAATACAAGCAGTGCACCTTTTTAGGCATTCATGTACGGCAGCGGGAATAGCTAACAAGCAGGAGGGTTGTAGCAGCACAAATACAATGCAGTTTTGAAAACATTTGAAACTTCCACTTTGTAATTGCCTTTTCTTAGTTATGCAGAATGATGTGCTGTCTTATACAGTTGTATCTAGAGCTATACCAAGCAATATTTTTAGAATGCGTTAATAAATACTACTTGCATTATGAATACCTAAACAGGCAATATAGTAATTACTGTTAATTGTCAAACAGAATTGTATTGCTTAAGAGATGTACCGGTCTTGTCCGTTCTCTCTTTTCTGCTCTAGGACCATCAACACCCAAATAGTAGATTTGTGAGAATTTATGTTCTTTTTTTTTTCCCCCTCTCCTTTGCTGAAGATAGAAAACACCTATTGAAACAATTTTCCTCCATTTGTCATTTCAAGCCTTTCTAAATAACATGTAAAAGGTTTGATTCCATATTTAAAATTTTAAGTCTTCACATTGTATGTCAGTTGAACAGGTTTGCAAAATCTGGAATTTGGCTAGATGGAAAAGGGAAGGAATGCCATTATGTACAAATGTAAATCTGTTCATTATCATGGATATTATGACAGGTTTGTGTTGATATGCAGTTTGACACATTGAATTTTTAAAGATGAAATGAATAGAACGATAAGACTGAACTGATTTCTATTAAAAATGTTATTTTGAGATTGGGCAAGTCGACTACTCCTACATTTCATCCTCACAACTGAAATACAGACACTCTCAAACTGGTTATTTTAAACTTAGCTTTGAGTCTGAATTTCCTTAAGTCCGATGTAGGTGATGATTCATCTCACCAACTGTATGAAAAGTTTTAAAATGAAGAAGGCTTGGGAAACACTCTGGCAGTACCTCAGAGGAGGTTACTGAGAAGATAGAGCCAGGCTTTTTGTTGACATAAATGATGCAAAAATAGGGAAGGCCCCACCTGGGTCTAAGTGTACGGACAATTAAACACTAAAACAGGTTCCCCAGAGAAGTTGTGGGAATATCTGTACTTGGAGGTTTTTCAGACCCAGCTGCTCGATAATCTTGTGTAACTAAATCTGAATTTAGTCTTGATGTTCATTTGGGCGGTGTTGGATTAGATTGCCTCCCAAAGTCCTTTCCAACTTGAATGATTTTATGATTCTGATTCAGGCATTTTGTTTTAGTTCATTTTTACTATTAATGACTATAACTATTTTTTACTGGTGGGATTTTGTGTGTTTTTTGTAATCTACTTTTAAATTAGAATTGCAATTCTGTTCTGTTGCTTATGAGTAATTTGTTTTTAAGCAACAAGTGCAAGCAAATACAATTTTAATGGTTTCCTTCTTAGTATGTGAAACCATATAACTGAAAACTGTGGCATATTAAGAATGTGATTTGATGCCTCTCATTTGACCATACAAACAATAATACCAATACATTATGTAATATGTACAATACATAAATATAACATATTTTACTATTTGGAGCCTAACTGTAATGTTCCAGCTTTACATCAATACGGGCAACATTCACACAAGCACTAAAGCCAGAACAACCACATACACGAAGTCAGCTACTTTGTAGCTTATGTGGAAAACGTTTTTAATGTCCTAAGGAAGTACCACAGAAAGAAGTGGTATTAATGGATTGTATAGGCATATTCGATTTTGCTATAGATACTTTTGTGACAATATATTTTTCAGATTTGCTATGTCTCTAGGTGTTCTTTAAATATTTTTTCTGACTGTTTGTTTACATTTTATTGAAGGTTTCCCAATGAGTGGATCATGATGAACATACTTTAGGGACTTGCCATAGTATGGCTGCTTCTCGATCTACTCGTGTTACAAGATCTACAGTGGGTTTAAATGGTTTGGATGAAAACTTTTGTGGTAGAACATTAAGAAACCGTAGTATTGCTCATCCAGAGGAAGTGTCACCCCATCCTCAAATACGGTCAAGGTCACCAAAGAAGAGGCCAGAGTCTGTGCAAACACAGAAGGGAAGTAACGGTGGAAGAACTACTGATTTGAAACAACAGAGTGCTCGGGAGTCATGGGTGAGCCCTAGAAAGAGAGGGTTGTCCACTTCAGAAAAAGATAATGTTGATAAACAAACTGTGGAAAACTGTGAAAAAAAACAAGCAGAACCTGTTTCACCAGTTTTGAAAAGAATTAAGCGCTGTCTACGTTCAGAGGCACCCAACAGTTCAGAAGAAGACTTGCCTACTAAAACAGAGAAGGAATCATTGGAGCATAAAAGCTTAGTGTCGGACAATGATGCAGTCTCCGCAGGGACTAAGCGAGCTTGTCGATGTCTTATATTGGATGATTGTGACAAAAGGGAAGTTAAAAAGGTGAATGTCTGTGCAGAAGGATTTAATAATTCTGCAATAGTTGACGAGATCGCAGGATATCAGACTGTCAATGGAGTTGGTGAGAGAGACTCAAATTCTCTTAACTGTGATGACTGTCAGCTTGATGGGAACACTAAGCAAAACAGTGCTGGTTCCTGTATGCCCAAGGACAAAACGGTAGCAGAAAATGGAAACTCATTTGCCCATTCTTCATTGTTGCTTAATAGCAGCAAGGAGGACAGTGTTGTAGACCATTATGTGCCTTGCACAAACTCTCAAGAACAGGTAAAGTTAGAGGACCACAAAATAATAAATGACTGCTTGCCTGAGGAGCACGCTAATCAGGCAGACGAGCCAGCTACAGGGTCCTTTTCTGAAATCCAGTCATCTTTATTAAGGGATTCGGAGGAGGAGGTAGATGTTGTAGGAGATAGTAGTGCCTCTAAGGAACAGTGTGCTGAAAACACCAATAGCAACCCGAATACTCATCATGACAGTGCATCAATCTCAGGTGAACCTGAACCACATTCTTCAGTGCTGGACTGTGTTTCAGCTCAAATGACATCTATGTCGGAACTTCAAGAACACAGATACACATTGCGAACTTCACCACGAAGGGCTGCCCCTGCCAGAAGTAGCCCTACTAAAAATAACTCTCCTTGTAGAGAAAACGGACAGGTTGAGGAAAATAATCTTAGTCCCACTGAAAAGAATGTACCTGTAGGTATTAATAGTATCAATGGATCTCCCAAAAAGTCTGAAGAAATTAAACAGAATGAAAAAGAGAGAAATTGTAATACGGGAGATCATGGGAGTGATGGACTAAGAAAGCCACTTTCTGAGGGTAGACTTGTTGCTGGATATGTACCATCTGCCAAAGAGAGTGCCAACATCCACACTGCAGAGGATGAGGAGGAAGAGCCTGATGTGTATTACTTTGAATCAGATCATGTGGCATTGAAACACAACAAAGAGTATGTGTAACTATGGTAACCATGAATTCTGCTTTTGTTTCTTACCAAAAGTATATAAATTAATATATATTTAAAGTACTTTCACAAAAATTTAAGTGCTTTATAATTTTCATACTCTTCAGTCTTCATTTTTCTTCCTTGTTGCTACCCCAAACAAAATTAAACTCTATTTAATATGCAGTATGGTACAGCAATGTGGTTTATACATTTCTAGCAATATGAATTCTTTAGTCAGAAATTGGGTGGGTTTTTTTAAGACACGTCTATTACCTCTTTTCTCTAAACAAACTATCTGGAAGCAAAATCAAAGGAATTATAACCCTTACTTAGAGTTCAGTTATTTATCAGCATATCCAGTAGGCACAGCACTAACAGCTTATGAAATTATCATTCTGTTACACGTAAAATTTAAGGTTACATACCTATTTTCAGAGTTTCACGGGAAAAACATTATTGTGATAAATTCATCAAATGCAGCAATCCGAGAACTTTCTTCAGAGTAAATTATGTCTACATTGCTGTTTATATTCATTAAATGTAAATATATACATGTTCTAATTATTAGCAAAGAGCACTAACGTGTTTTTATATTTATCATCTCAATGTCTGTAAGTAGAACTGTGATAATCATACTTTTGTGGTAACTGTGAAAGAGATTCTTGAAACAAAAGGGCAATTTTCTCAGTGAAGAAAGTTTACATGGAAAAAAATTGTCTTCAAAGGATAGATTGGGCCACAGATTTTATTGCACAGTCTTTGTAAAGCTGTTTTGACTTCTGCGTTTTGCTGTTTAGTAGATGTTCTACATTTTGTTGTGAGTACTGAAAGGCCCAATGCAGATGATCAGTTTGCTTCATATGAAGTTAAACTGCTGCTAGTAGTTTCTGTAAATAATCACAGTGCAATTATTATGAACGTGGGGCACAAGGTACAGATGACTGTTTAATCCTGCAGAATTTTTACTGTTTTTTTTGGTATAATAATTGCATTATTTTTATAATGAAGTTTTGTTCAATATTGGATGTGACTAAATTATTTTAATCAGACAAACTATGATTTCAAAATAATGACCAAATATCTGCAGCTTCAGCCATCAGCCCAAAGTGTATGCATGCTTCTCCTGGTAGATAGAAGATTGCTGTTTCCTAAATTATAAATGGGGAAAAATGGACTGTTGTCTTTTGGCATTTTTTGGATGTTCTTGTGTCTGTAAGTAGGATGACTTTACTGGTTATGTTAATATGAAGATACATTAGTATCTTTTTTATTATCATTTATTAGGAAAAGAATGATAGCAATTGTATCAGATTTTTAGATGCAGCCTCCATTTTTACTTCTTTCAAATTAAACATGTCAGAAATGCGTAGTTTTTAAAAATCAAAATCTGCAGTTGAATGTTTATACTGTAAAAATAAAATTATCTTTTTCTATTCTTACAATTAAACACAGATCTAATTTGTTCTGGAAAAATTTCAGGATCATACTCTAGTGTTAGCTTTTGAATTTACACAGTTGCTCTGAGGATACAACTAGTGGTTGTTCAGATTGGCAGCCTGTTTGTGAGAGCTTGTTGGGGAGCTTTTGAAATTGCAGCTAGGACTTGGTAGCTTGCTACTAACTTGCTGCCTGAATGCAGAATTCCAAAAGAAATTGCTGGTATTTTTATCCTATTTTATATTTTACTGATTTTTCGTGGCAAAAGAAAAAACAAAGCTAGAATTCTCTTCTAGGTCAAGAAAAAATAATTTCTACTTTTTGGAAGGGAGGCATTCTACTGAAGGTAGTGTTAGCTGGACTTTTTTTTCCTTTTAAAAAATACTGTTATATTCGGAAAGTTATGGACAGTCTTTTTTGTTGTTGTTTATGTTTTCAAGAAAAGAAATCTAGTATTCTGATGGTTCCTCATGATAATAGGATCCTTCTAAAGAACTTAAGTCTGTATTTTGACATTTGAGTGCAGTTGTCCTTTATCTGAAACTTTGTTGTTCAAGACTTAATCAAATGCAGTACATTACATCCTTTTTCAAATTTTAAAAATACCAAAGTTCATTAGAGGATACTCCTAATTAATTTGTTACAGTTCTTGAATATGTCTTAATTATACCCTTGTTTAATCTCATTTTGTGCTTACTTTCTAAAATGTTGAACTAAAAAAAAAAAATAATGTTTTAGCAGAAATGTTTTCCCTGATTAGTCAGAGGCAAAGAATTCCAGGGTTCCCATGCTGTCAGGTAAAAGCTATTTGCTTTTTCTGTGATGTTTCTGACTAAGCAAAATATGCAGGTCTTCTGCTGATCGGATTTTCAAATGGTGCACATCTTTGTTTTTCTGTCCATCAGTTTGTGATTAAACTTTTCTTTATGGATGATTTTTTTCCTCTACTTTATATTTCTATTCTCTTTTAAAAGCAAATTCAGAGAGGCATTAGCATCTTGGCTGGATTGAGGAGGTGTTTCCCCAAGAAGCCATTAGTACCATTCTTTGGATGTTCCACAGTGGGGAAAAAAAGCTGTGTTCCTCTGTGTTGTAGAAGCAGTTTGATATGTCTGTAAACTTACATTATTTCTTGTTATATTACATAGCTTGATGACATACACGTTCCTACTGCTGATTTTCACTCTCCAAGAAATTATTTTAACATTGATAAAATATGAATATATGGAAACCTTCAACAGCTCTTGATAAGACTTGCTCTAAGGAAAAAAACTAAATGTATATTGTCGTATTTTTGTATTAATTTTGTTGCTTTTTGGATGTTGTCATGTTTAAACAACATTCATATATGACTATGTCTGGGGAAATGGATTATATAATAGGAAAAGTAATCATCACAGAAAGCAAATTATGTGGAGTAGTATTATTCAGAGAGAAAGCTGAAATGATGGATGTTCCACAACCTCTGTAATAAAGTAGATCCCTCCTACAAAGACA
The DNA here is from genome assembly GCA_028565335.1 of Limnodromus scolopaceus. Lineage (NCBI taxonomy): Eukaryota > Metazoa > Chordata > Aves > Charadriiformes > Scolopacidae > Limnodromus > Limnodromus scolopaceus. The sequence continues at coordinate 21,428,743 of JAOXNO010000004.1, forward strand.
GATCTGAGATCTCTAAACAGAAATTTTATCTCAACATAGACATTCATGTAGATAATAACAGACTGATTTGGCGGGTTGTATAATCGTGAAGTGTTGTTAATTTTTTCTGTTATTACACACACAAGTTGAATTTTTGTGTATTATGATTCCTCCCAGAAAAATATAATTTGATGCATATTTTAGAATTTTGCTTATATATTCTAGCTCAGAAATGTTTGCATTTTCTCTTGAGATATTTTCATCAAAACTGAAATTATTGATTTAAATCTTTTTACACTGCTTAATTTTTTGTGCTGTGCTTAGTGTTCTGCATATCTCAAGACAGGCAGTTTCTCATATCTCTTTGTTGTATCTTTTTATAGTTTAATTCTTTCTTACAGTGCAATACCTTACTTAAATTTTCTGTCTTATGCACCGTTTTATTCTCAGTACATTTTCCCCTTTGCCCAGTGTTTCGTTTAGTGCCCTTTTTTTCTTTTTTTATTCTTCTCTACTTACTCTCTGTGGAGATTTGCAGTGTTTGGCAGGTATTAGGTTGCATGAGGGAAAATTTTTGTTTAACACTTTGCTCTGAGTTCTAGATGAAAATGCAGTTGAGGAATTGAGTTTTCAAGTGCATACAGTGCATTATACTGTGTATTTCTAGGAGCCTGTAAATTGTGATTACCTTTATAGGGACCACTTAAGCCTGTAGGTAAGCTCACTGAAACACAAGAATTATGTGTGACTACTTGCCTACAGGCATGCAGTCGCAGGAGTTTAGGACCTTGCATATTCAGTAAATAGATATTTTCATATATCTTTGGTTTCATTTCTTACTTTATAATATTGAAAATCATAATAGCTGTAGTGACATTTAAACTGAAGACAGATTAAAATGAAATATTCTAAAGCATCTCTTAAAACCCAGTCTTGTGGATTCTTATGGTAGGCTGTGTTGTTGCAGAGGCTTTGGAAAAAGACAGGACTATGTAGGATAGTACAGTGAGACTTAGTATTTAATTTACAATTCGTAGTAATACTGTTAATGTCTTTGGATGCACTTTATTATTATATGAATCTGAGAAAGAAAAGAAAGTTCTGGGGCATTTCCTGTGGTACAGGCTTTGTATTTTATTAAGTCATAAATATTTCTGCCTAATGAATCAGATTAAAACAGTTCTCTATAATTCATTTTATTGCACATGACTTGTTAGAATAGGGTCTCGTGAACCTTGCCATACCAATTATTTGACAACTGCCTTAAACAGAATCTTCTTAAAGTGTAACTCTAACATGATCCTGTAGCAGGCTTTTTCACTAATGTGAACTTCTAATTTTATCTGCACCATGTTTTTTCCTACACTGACAGTTAGTATTAAAAATTAAGCTATTTTTCATTAATATATTTTAAGGTAAAACCTCTATGTCTGTATTGATGTATAGGAAGGATAAAAATATTACATCAGTTTTGTAATTTATCCCATATTTTCAGATATATGTCTCAGAATTGAAGTCAAATTTATCACACAGTATTGATTTATTTTAATGTACAGATAAGTCAGGTGATCTAACATTCCTTTGCCGTGATGTCATGTAGCTATGAGTAGCTAATGCTATAGAATAAATTATCCTCCTGTATTATTTTTAAGGACACATTTGACTCATTTTCCTCTGAGGCGTACATTTTAATCTGAGGAGACTTCAGTTGTTAAGTTGCTTCATCTTAAGGAATAAAGGGAATTGATGTAAATCAAGTAAATCAAGTTACTTTTTGTAGCAGCAGTTTTAATCCATACTGGGGTCAAGAATGTTACAAGACAGCAAGTATTTTGTAGACATGTAACCTCTGAATACGATACAGAATATATCATCAACGTAGAAGAATTGATGAAGTCTACATTTTTAGTGTTGAAGAATAGTAGAAGTTAATGTTTTTAAATGCATATATGCCATATATATTAGATTACAATGTGTTTTAATTCTTCCTTTGGTCCACACGAGAGCGTGTGGCATACAGTGATATTTTTCCTAAACTACCTATTAATGTAAAACTTAAACATAGGGAAAATTGGTACATTTTTTCAGAGTAGCTTCTACTGTCTGGTAGATTGGTCTGTGTTCTTAATAAGTAACAAAAGATTAAATCAGCTTTAAGTAAAAATTTCGTTTTGTGTAGAAGTTGAATGCTGCAACTGGTTCATCTGCAAAATAGAAATATAACGGAAATCAATTAGAAACTCCTGATATGAGTTCCTGATCAACAGCACTTTGGTATTGCAGATAATCATGTTATTAAAACATGTTGTGATAGTTGTAATGGGTATACAACTACATTTATTAATGAAATCCTTATTATATTTTACAGCAGTGTAAAATAATAAGTACCTTGAGAATTGTATACTGCCAGCATTATTATTTTATCATGTTTTAGAAGATGATTTCTTTTTCTAGATACTTACCAATGGAAAAGTTATAGACACACAAAACTATTGCAGGACTAAAGATTAAGTTAAGAGTCTGTTTGTAATCATAGAATCATATTTTATAATTACATGAACTATTCAATAAACACTAAATAATACAGTTCTTAATTTGCAAGAGATAATGCCTTGGGCATGCACTGCATCTCCTTTTCTCTCTCTAGTAATAGGCTTACTCTAGGAGCCATGAAATGTCGAGTAGATTGGTCAAATTCATTTTTCTTTCTCTGACCATAGTTACCGTGCTGTCAACCACAGCCCAATCCTAGTGACCAGCAGTAGCAAACACAGTGCAGTCCTCAGTTAAATAGTGCATCCTGTGGAAAGCAGCTTGATTTCCTTTTGATTTGTGTCCTTGAATTCTCTTCTCTTGTGATTTGCTTGATACTTGCTTTTCTTTCTCTGCCTGTGCTCTCACCTCCAAGAGTTCTCTGTTGCAGCATCCTGTCCTGGAAGAAAGAGGCTGAGCTGTGCAGTGCAGGGCTGCTTCCCTGCTTCCCTCCTGGCTGCCTCGGTGGCACGTGGGTGGGTGTGCGGATGGACTGACCAGAGGATGTGCAGAGTAACAGTTTGTTTGCCTTTCTCTTGTGGAGACAGTAGTTATGGTCTCTCCCCCTTTCCAGCCAGTTTTTAGAGAGCATACAGGAACTCAACTTGTCTTTCCAACTTCTTTGGTCAACATGGATCAAGAATCATGGGGGAAAAATGCACAAATTTTTAAAAAAAATCCCAACCACCACTTACTATTTTTAAAACGGAAAAAGGTAGAAACTGATTCTCCTGCTTGGTCATTTGGAAACTTACCTTGTTTAAGGATCCTCGTTAGTAAATTCATCTAAACTGGAAAATTAAGAATTAGTAAATAATAAAAATGGGTTTGAGGTGTAGGAAATATGAGTTGAAAAAAAAATAATCAAATACCATAGGCAATTCATGGTCCTGATTTTAAAAAAGAGGGATAACCAGAGAAGAGACTGGGTAGTAATGTATTCACCCAGCACAGCTGTGTAGAGAGTAAGGCTGTGGCTGTGGTTTTGGCTATGCACGCAAGGGACACTTAACCACAGTTTACCGCTAGTGCTTTTGTTACACCAGTTACACCAGTGTAAAGTATATCTGGTGGGACAAGGAATAAAGTATGTTAACATAATTGCCTACTTGGTGGGGATGTACACGTATTTTACTAAATAGCGGTAAGCACAATGATGCCACTGAGAAAACAAGTACATAGTGACTGGCATTTGCTGTGAGAATGTGCATGTCTTTACTCTTCAATTTCAACTAATTTAGCTTGAAATGATAACTCCATTACCAGTCTTGAGTATTTGCCCTGCTCTTACATTAAGTTTTGACAGTCTCTCCATCATGAACTACAAAACTGACTGGGAGTATCTTTTAGAAAGGAATGGTATGAGAAGTACATATTAATGCTTGTTTTAGTCTCAGCAATAAGTTCTAATAAAGATAGGTGTTTCTTTGGTACTAGAAAGTACATATATGCTATTTTGAGAGGAGGAAAGATCCTACTTTTGGGTTTCCTTTAAATTTTCTTCTTGGTAGGAATAGCCAAGTGATTTTTAATTTTCCACTGCGCATCTTTATTTTGCTTTGCATAGTTCAAGGTGAAGATGTGCTGTTGTTTTGTATAACAACCTTTGAAAGTTCTATGCTTCCTAAGACAAGGACCATCTGTGTTTGTCCATGGTTTATTTTCACAGTGAATGCTAATAAAAAAATACATTTTGCTCATTTCCTTCTTTACTTCAACTTTTCTTCTCCTTCTTTATCCAAAAAGATTGAGTGAATAATTCTCTGTATTGTTGTTAGAACATTCAGCTTCTCGTGATTGCATATCTTGTTCTTGTAATCCAGTTATAGTCTTCAGATACTACCATACCAAAATACTTAAGGGAATATGTTCATTTGTTCCTATGGCAAGAATCTCCACCTGAATAATTGGGGGGGGAGGTTCTTCCCTGGGTAATAGTGAAAACCTGCGTAAGCTAACACAGGGTGAGTTGAAGGAGTTCAGTAATCCATGTTGTCAGCTTTCTCAGATTGTTTTTGGAGGCTTTCTATACAGTTGGTTTAGTTTCATGGTGATACGGGTTGTTCCTGTTTTGTCTCTGGAAGAAAGCTTTCTGAATGGTTGCTTTCCCCAACATCTTTTTAGAGAAGAATATCGAAGTGGAGATACTGGAGGAATCTCTGTGATATTTTCTCTCAGTAAAGGAATTGGGACCATTCTCATTAGAGATGATGAGAAGGGAGGAGAAAGAGTTGGGGATGTGCTGTCAGACTGTCTGTGCCATTTGTGAGGAAAACAATTTTACTGCCATTTCCTCATGTCACTCCAAGCCTTGAAAATAGAGGAATGACAGGGACCTGTATCTTCTTCCCTACTTAATGTCACTGTCCTGCAGGCAAATACTTTTCAAAAGTGCTGTTAAAGGAAGATCAAAAGTCTATATTAAAACGCATTAACTGGGGGAGGACTGCTGAATGGTATTTTAACCTTTCATGTTGACAAGACTGAAACAAGTTACATGTTTGTTCAGAGGCACAAAGACTTAATGCTACTAAAAATTTTGAAAACTTGCTCGTGAAAACTTGAAATGCAGATATTTAATAAAGGTGCTTTTGTACAGCTAATATTAAATCCTGCCGAGTGTGGTGGACAGCTCTTGACAAGAGTGAAGCCTATAGAAATAGATGAGTGGGCGTTCTGTTTTTGGGGCAGAGTTAAGGATTTAAGAAAGAAAGGGACATCACAAGTTCATAACCAATAAATACTGTTCAGGTGCTTGAAATACAAAGACTGGAGCTATGAAAGTAAGAAAAAAGGGGAAATTAGAGTAGAAAATTGCTCGTTTGCGTCCAGGTAAAAGACTGCAATAGGGCTGTCTGTTTTGGTTCAGGGTTTGTTGTTTTGTTGTTTTCTTTTTAAAATGTGCTTTTTAGCTTAGTTCTGTTTAGGTTTAAATAGGTGTGTATTGTAGCCTGAGGATGGCAGTTTTTGTTCTGCTACTGGTACGGTAAACTTGGAGAAGACACTTAATGTATACTTCAGTTGTTTCATGTATAAAATGGAGATACAGTTTAATTATTTACTTATCTCAGAAGTGTTGTTAAAAAAGTCTGAAGTACGAATATTAAATATGCATAAAGTACAGTAAATTGCAATATATGTAAAGAGGTTAAGCTGGACTGGAAAACAATTTCATAATGAGTTGCAGAATTGGCTATATAAGTAGATTACTTTGGTCATAGTATCTAAGCATTAGGATAGGAAAAACCTACCAGATGCTGCTTTCTTCAGGTAAAGGTGGTTTTCTAAGTCCTGACAGAGTTGATTTATGCCCTTAAACTCTTTTCTGTTTCTGGAGGGGCCTAAAAGAAGGGTCACTCTTCATCAGTCTCTTCTGCTTCCTCCTAGCTGTCGTGTGTGTTCTACAAGTCTAGCATGGAATCCCAGCACTCTTCGCCAGTGCAGTAACACATCTTTTTAAATCTCAGATGCACATCAGAATAATTTGCAAGAAACTCTGCAGTGTCAAAATGACTGTATCATGACACTGGCAAAGATTTCAGGTCAAGCTTAAAAGCATTATCTGATATTTCTGAACTCAAACAAACAAACCAACCCCAAACAAAACAAAACACTCACTTCTATGAAATGAGAAGATTCTGTTTGATCTGACTTGAAGAATTCCCCAGGTAGCCAATCTCCTGCTGCCAGGGTTTCCTTTTTCCTACAGCAATTTTCAGTTTTACAATATAACATGTTCAATATCCAATAATTTCTTAGCTTAGCATCCAATAAGGGATTTTTTTCTGAATTACTGTTAGTAGACCAAAATCCGGAGTGATGAAAAAAAAAATCCACATGACTAGGTGTAGAGCAGGTTTTAATCTGTACTTTGCTAGAGTGCCAGTAGATGGCAATAAAACAAAGACTTGCTCAAATCCTCCTGATTAGTGTTATGTACTGATTTCGTGTCACAGCTCTTGGAAATACAAAAAAACAAGTTTGCTTTAAGGTAGATATTTTTTCTACATATATATTTGAGCCATGCTTTGTTATGTAAAGTGTATACTCCTTCATTTAAAACTATTTAAAAATTAAAATTTTAAATAGTTTTTAAATTTTTAAATAAATAGTTTTTAAATTTAAATTTTTTAAATTTCATTTAAAAATCCTACCCGCAGAAGACATAATATTTCTAATATAAAATTTAAGTTGTAGCACATGCATTTTTACCTTCTAATCCCCCAAATTGATGTTACTGTACTTTTTATCATACTGTGATACATATTCACACAACTGCAGAAGCACAGTTAGTTTTGGGAATGGAAAGTGATGACGACCAGCTTCACAGCATTTTGTCAGTCAAGAGAGGATAAGTCACTTCTTTTTAATTAGGTATCAAAGTACATGCCTTTGCAAGGTACTAAGTGACGATTGTAAGACCAGTATAGTTGACAAGGTTGCTTTTTTCTTTCAAGTGATTTCTGTGAGCATCCAGACAATTAGTTACAGGACAGTCTGTATGCTGATTTTATTATCTAAATTGCAAATAATTTCTTGCTAAGGTTTTCCATTGTTTGTAAGTGTCACCTTTATCACCTGCTAGCTTTATAAAACTGTTTTATATATTGTCAACTTAAAAAAAAATACTGAATAGAGCTGTGTTAGTCATCTAACAATATGATAAATATTTAAAAAAGGGAAAATTGTGATAACAATGCAAGTGGTTTAAGTCTGTATAGGGTTCATGCTAAAGGCAAGTAATAAACGTTTAGCTATGTGTCTGTAAGATTGTCTGAATACTGTGTGAAACTTGGAGGCTTTCAAAGTTGCATGAGTTTATATATGTAAGTAAATATGAGAGTGTTCATTGTATAATTACTTCAGAGGTGATAATGTAAGGTTGAAAAAGGTGAAATAAGGGCTAAACTTTGGACAGTGGCCTCCCATTTATTTTCATTTCAGGGGAGAGTGGAAGTAATACAGCTGTTTCAGAGTCCTTAGCTTTAAAGGTGACAAAATGCATTATAATTAAGTTGGAATATTAGATAAAGGAAGTCCAGCAAATAGTGCAGAGTAGTGTTTTGAAATACCTCTTATGAATTTCAAGTTTGTATGTAAGTTTATTTTGGATAAAGATACTTAAGGTGAAATTGTTTATTTTTTTATGGATAAGACTGATGACAGAAAATTTCCTTGTGTGTTCTTAAATGTTTGAGCATTAAGACTTTGTAGGGGCCTTGTTTTTACAGAAGAAACCTTGAGAAACCATGGAGGGACTGGCCTCTGTGACTGAATGACTCCTATTGTAATACTGAAATGAATTTATTTAAAAATGCTGAATGACATGGCCTCTTGTACAGGCTAGTGTTAAGTCATTTAGTAGAAAAAATAAGAGTAAACTTAAGAAATGTGCTATTCTTAGGGCACATACACTCCAAATATGTATAGTGCTTTCCAAAGCTCGTTGTTAGTTCCTGGTGTAAAGAAAATAAAATCTCTGATGTAACTCTGTAAATAGTGTTATCACAGGATGGAGAGAATGGGGGCGGGGAGGGGAAAAGGTATCTTGTAAGTAGATCTCAGAAAACGAGATCAAAATGGAAATGTGTCTCATTAAGCTACTAGCGATGCTTTTTTCAAGCCTTACACAGGCAAGAGTGGAGGCTGCTGTGTTCCTAATCACTATTAGAACAGGGTTCATGGAAATGAATAGTGTAATCGCTAATTGCTTATGGCAGGACTTCCAGAAATAGAGGTCTGCTATGTGATAATTATTTTATAGAGCAATCCAAAAGAGTGAAGTAGTTGTCACTGCAGCAGAACAACTGAATCAGCTGGAATCACTACTGATCAGTATCAATCTTTAAGAAGTGGGTTTTCTTTCTTAAATATTGATCCCTCAAAACCCCATTTTAATCAAGGTTTTTCAGCATCAGTTTCTATACTATACTGAGTTATTTAAGTGTTCATCTGGAAGATTCCTGGCATTTAACATGCTTTAAGACATTACAAGAGTGTTTCAATACTAGGATTGTGGAAACAGAATTACATTCTGTGGAATGAAGGTTTTCCTACAAAGAAAACTGCTTCAGGTTTTGTGTGTGCTAACAATTTAGTAATTAGAGCTGAGAAAAGTAAACTTCCAGTCAGTATAGGGATATGACTGACTCTGCATTTATTCAGATCACGCATTTTTAGGTGTTTGTTTTGTTTTGGCAGAAGATGTGAGATAATTTTCCTTGGTAATTCCTCACAAATCTTTCAGAGAAAATTATGTAACTGTAGCCAAATAATTCAGAGATGGTTGCTCTTTGATTGCCTCATTGAAGGATGGAGCCAGCTTTGCAGCAGACTAGTGAGCAAGGTTCCAGTTACTTCTTACCTTCATTAGGCTTTTTCAGCTGTGGAGAATGTTAGTGCAACTGCAGGAGGTAGTTTGAATCATAATTGCTGTGCTTATTTACGAAGAACCTTGGAAGATGGGATAGTAAAAATTTTAGCTTGGAAATTTTGCGTGCAGTGTCTTTTGCTTAACGTGGCAGAAGTATTATGTTACTGTTTGAACCTAAGAAACCAGAACAGAGAAGTCAAGAAAGTGCTCGACTTGTGCATTGTTATTTAACTTACTGCTTTTTCAGAGAGATACTTGGCTTTATTACGGTCATGTAGGGCCAGAGAACTAAAAGCCTGTACAAACCTGTGAAAGCAGCAGTGGTTCAAAACCTAATGTATGGAGACAATATAATACAGTTGGTTAAAAAGTCATGTTGGAATTTAAAAGGACATGCAATGGTTTGGAGAGAGTGCAGTACTGCAACAAATCTGAAGTACCTGAATGTGGAATATGCCAACTATGTATTTTAGTTTTTCATTTTTTTCTTGGCAAGGTAAAACCCGAAAATGCACATTTTCATGCATTTCAATACTTGTGGTATTCATTTGATAAAATTGCACTCTTATTCCTGGGTTTCAGAATATCTTCATACATAAAAACTGAATGTGGAAATTAAAGTAAATAGCTCCAAATTGATATATTTCTTCAGCAGAGATGCAAAAAGTGCCAGGAAATCTTTTTGTCTGAACAGTTTCCTCAATAAAACCCTTTTTCTCTTTTGAATTATTTCATGGTAATAGTGCTATACAGATCAACATCACATGACATGTTTGAATGATTGTGACGTTCTTGTAATATTTTACGTATTTCCATGAAGACCAGAAGTATTTCTTCTGAACCATTTGTCCTCAAGTTTGTGATTGCTTCAGTGAGGTCATGTGGCTGTTTTAATGGGGGAAATAATTGGAGTTCTTGTTTTGTTTATCATTTTTCCCCAAATGTAATTTCTTATATTTCCATTCAGACTTAATTATTTAAGGCCACCTCATTAAGATGATTTCTTCCCCCACTTTACACGTGTGAATCACCGTTAAATTAGCTCTTCATCTAAATCACCAACATTTGGTTGCTTTTTTTCCTGCTGTGTATGTAAATGTTTTAAATGAAATTATTATTTTCTTTCAATTTCATTTGGAAAAGCAGTCACTTAAATACAATTTGAATAAATGAGGTAAAATGGCTCGAGAAAAGAAAGGCAGGTATTTATTTAACATCATCTTAGATGCAAACTTTTGTTTGTTTTGTGCACATTACTGAGCCTCTGTTACCATGACTAGAATTAACTCCAGAGTCTTGGATAGAAGTTTCGTCACCTACTGATAGAAAAAGGCTCTCTGTTTTCTTCAGGTTAAATCGTCTCCCCAGATAGCACGAAACTCTCTGTGTTGCTACAGCTGCATTCACCCCAAAGAGGTCAGCAGCTGCCTGTGTTCCATGTCTCTGGAGCCCGCAGGGCAGGCCGCTGGGTGGCCCTGCTCTCTGTCCCCCTGAGCACGGGCAGAGGTTGCCCAGCGCAGTCAGGCAGTCATTGGATCCTATTTGTAAAAACTTTGTAAAGATCTTAATTCTACATATGATGATTTCCTGTAAGCCTGTAACAATCTGAACTGTGTTTTTATCTCAGACCAATTTTGATGTGTCTTCACTACTTTTCTAAGTTATTTTTTCTGAAGTTAGTTTTTTGCTTGTTCAGGAATAGCCCACTTTTTTGTCTTGCCTTGTGCAAAGTTTCTTTGTTTAGAAGAAACTGGTGCACTTTCTCAAGAGTGAAAATATTCCACTGCTGTTTCAATATTAATGGCCTATTTAACAAGCATTTTCAGTCTTTGTTGCCTATAAACTTGCAGACAGATTTAAATAATAATAAATTCATAACAGAATTGTATCCTACTGTTTTTAAACAAGCTCAGTGTTTTCATTTCACACTTCAGAATGTATGGCTGTATTTTATGTTTTCAAATATTGCATTTGAGTGGAAAGAAAATTACTCGTTTTCATGGGGAGGGAGCAGTTAAATGTCTAGGTAGAAACTTAAATATTTGACAGTGCAAAGCCTGTATTTTGCCTTGAGGCTGTTTACTTTCCTTCACTTAAAGCCTTACCCACTTACCAGTGCAGTCAATTGAAAAATTTGCATTAGCTCAGTAACCTCTGGATCTTTTCTATAATACATGTGGAATTCATCCTGTTAGGCTTGTCTTTGTTTTAGCAATAAGGGAATAGAAAGTTTACTGAAATAGTGTAGTAATGAATAGATCTTACCTGATTTTAGTATACAGTAGGGTACATTTTGCGCTGAAATACAGTTGTAGTATTAAATGTCAGAAAACATTTTCATGAAAAAGTTGATACATAATAATTTGCAACAACAGGGGCCATGAGTAACTACATGATTCAGAAACTGAAGTGGACAACTGTAACTGTAAAGCTAATAAAAGGTATTAAGTGTCATTACCTATTTTTTAAAGGCTCTGTTGCAATCTTGTATGAATTCCTGACTATAAAGTTAGCTTTATAGAAAACAGTTTGGGAAGTGTATGTTATTTGGTACAGGTACAATAGTCACCTCAGTGACTCTCAACTGCATCTATTAAATAGAAAATCAAAATTGCATGTGCATCAGGACAGCAGGTTTGAGGGAGTTGCTGACATTTTCATTCAAGTTCTCTATTCTTAGAGGAATATCTTTTATATGTATTTATTTTGCAAATTACCTACTCCTTGGTTTATTGTTGTGTTTCGTAAGTGATTCTCATATTCTGCTCGAAGGTGGGGCTTATAGGAGATGTTTAGATGCAGTTCCTAAGTCATTCCTGCCCACCCTGTGGGTGAGTGAGCAAAATGTTAAAATTCTGTGGTAGAGTCATTTGTATTGGGGTAGAAGGAAGCTGATTTTGAAGTGGAAGAGAAATTAGGTCATGTCATTTGTATGTTTTTGACTTTGTAAGCAAAGCTTGTTGGTCATAGCTATTGAGAATATGAATAGCTTGTCCCTGATACCATATTGTTTTAGCTAGTGTAGAATTTACTGTTAAAGGAAATCACTGGGGGTTTTAAATATATTTTTAATGGGTTTATATAAATTCATCTACTGCTTAGAATAGATTTGATGCCATTTTTTATATAATTCAGTAAAAATGTCTGTGAACTGTTTCAGATAAGCTATAAAATCTGGTAGGTACTAGTAGATAATCATGGCTAGTATTTAGATTGGGGGGGTGCCACTTTTAAATACAAATTTAGTGAGATGTTCTCCTTTGTCTCTGTAGTTATCAGAGACTGTTACAGACGATTGCTGTACTCGAGGCTCAACGTACTCAAGCAGTTCAAGACCTTGAAAGTTTAGGCAGACACCAGAGAGAAGCACTGAAAGATCCTATTGGATTTGTGGAAAGACTCCAGAAGAAGGTATTTCAATGGGCTTTTCTTAAGTTTTTATGTGGATTTTTTTTTTTTTAATAACTAGTAATTCATCATCTATAGAAATTGGAGAAATCTGTATATACTTGTGTAAACATTGAGTTTAAAATCCTATCTCTGCTGAGCAAAAATGGCCTTTTGCTTATTAAATCTGTAAGATGTAGGTCTTCGGTGATTTTATTAGATTTGCTGTCTCCTTTTTTTGGTACGTAGAAACGTAATATTTAAATTTCAAATTGTAATGTAGGTATTTTAAGACAACCTGAAATCCACAGGTGACTGGAAGTACTTCATCATAAGGCATTACATCAAGAATTCATAACTTTTCTCATTAGAGAAATCAAATGTTGCGATATAAGTGAATTTGGGTGGGTACTTTTTAAAAAGCAGGAAATGTAGTTCATAGCCTGAAACCAAACTAGAAAACATACCTGAGTTCTGGATAACATCATAGAATATTGTCTGGTGGAGGAGAATTAATTTTGATAGGGAAACATTTTCTTTTCAAGCTTGAAAAAAATTTGTAGTAACAAGGATACTGAAAAAATGTTTAAAGCTTAAATACTTTCTTTCTGCCATGTCTACCAGTGGGAAACACACTTGACCTTCTAGGCTGGTAGCAACATGTTCTATTTCAGTGAAGAATGAAGTGGGTGTTTTATGGTGCTCTTTTCCTAGGTTTGTAGAGACCTAGGTTTAAAGACAGGTCTGATACAAGCCCGAAGGTTTCAGTAGTTGTCTTTCCATTATGTTTTGAGATGAGTTAATAGCATGCATGATGTAAATGTATTGTATTTGATAATCACTGTACAGGGAAATACTAATGCTGGTTGAAAGTATGTGGTGTATTTTGGTCTCCAAAACAAAGGAATTGATAGTCTTAAGGTTGATCTTTATTTAAAGGCAGAAGACAGCAAAATCAGTATAAAATATACCTGGATTTCTTTGTTGGGAGGAGTTTAGGTTTATCAGATGAGAAAACTTCGTGTCCTATAGTTTTCTGTGTTAAGAAAGGTACAGATCCCGGGCAAACAGTATGTTTAACCAAAATAAATGACAGCGAGACAGTAAAAGGATATTGAAGTCAGAAATGTCTGATTTCAGCTGTGAAATACAGGCTTTAAAGTTTTATGCTCAATAAGCCATCATTGACCGTGCCGCTGCATATTTTATGCACTGTTGTGTATTGTTCTTGAAAGATACCTTCTCCTTAAAAAGACTGTGTGTTGCATGGCACTTAAATTCTGATTTTGAATTCTGCTGTGAGCTAAAAAGCAGTATCAGGTTTTCATAAGTTTTCAGGATTCATAGTGTTTTGTTTGGATATACAGCAATTCTGTTACATATTGATTTTCACTTTTCACTCTTTTTTTCAGGTTGATATGGGTCTTCCATATCCTCAGAGAGTTGTTCAGCTTCCTGAGATTGCCTGGGACCAATACACCACTAGCCTTGGAAACTTTGAGAGAGAATTCAAAAACCGAAAACGTAACAGTAGGAGAGTGAAGCTAATTTTTGACAAAGGTAAGAGGAAAGTGAGCGTATGTTACAAGAAAGAAATGACTAGTGTGGAGGTTTAATAATGCCTTTTTTGTGTTGCTTACAGTAGGTATACCTGCAAGACCAAAAAGTCCTTTGGATCCCAAGAAGGATGGAGAGTCTATTTCATACTCTGTCTTGCCTTTAAGTGATGGTCCAGAAGGTTCTACAAACAGTCGACCACAGGTAGTTGTTATAAAAGGGAAGATAAAATTTTACAAAATTTACTTTTGGGTTTTTTTCTTTTTCAATATGGGTATGTGGGTGGTCTTAACTGTTAATTTCAAATGTTAACGGTGATGACATTTCATTTGTTTATTCAAATCAGAGAACTTATTTTTAGTTTAGGCAAATTTTATTCCAAATTTTCATGCGTTTATTTGGTTTGGGTTTGGTTTCACTTAGGTAGGAAAAGGGTTAAAATCAAGTTATCCTACTGTACTTTTTCTAAATGTGTATTCCATTTTATACACTGTATTTGAGCAGATGATAAGAGGACGACTTTGCGATGAGACCAAACCTGAAACTTTTAACCAGCTGTGGACTGTGGAGGAACAGGTAATGGGAAAATTCCATTTTGTAGCTGTGATGACATACCTGAGAATAAAAGCAATTTTTGTAGTAGTGTTTAAAGCACTTAGAAGTTCAGAGTCACAGCTATGTAAATACTCATCTTTTGACAACTGATACTTCTACTAGGAAAGATGTATTTATTGTTTTTTCCCCTGTTGATTTAGAAAAAACTTGAGCAATTGCTTTTGAAGTATCCGCCAGAGGAAGTAGAGTCCCGACGGTGGCAGAAGATAGCCGATGAACTGGGAAATAGAACAGCAAAGCAGGTAACAAGTAAACATTTGGAGTAGTGATCCCTTTCCTTGACCTTTTTTTTTTTTTTGTTGTGTTTTTTAAGGCTTCTTAGGAAGCACTAGTAAGAGTTGAAAAGAAACCTGGATACAGTCTCTTAAGTAATTTCTTTCTAATTTGAGGGGTTTTTTTGTCAAAAAAACCAAAACAGTTCATAAACTAAGGAATTAAAAAGGAGGGTTTATTTTTTGTAATGTTCATAATTAAAGCAATAAACCTTATTTTGCTACAAAAAATAGTGGACTGCTTGGGATTGTTTGAGTGCTTGTGCTGTGGTGGTAGGGATGTCAGTCACTGTATCCTAGCAGTGATACAGATTCACATAAGATTTATTTGTAGATGTCTTTTTTTTTTTTTTCAATAGCAATAAACAAAATCAAGTATCTTTTCAGTAATCACTTTTTCTTAAAAATGTAGCAGCAGGGCCTACATTTCACTAACATCAATGCGACTCTTATTCTCAATCTCAAATATAGAATTTTAAAAGTGCCCCAAAGCCCATGACCTAGTTTTTCATTAGATTTTGACAATATGCTTTTAATTCTATATAGCAAGTATGGTGACACCAGCTGTTCTCAGATTGAGTTACATTGGAGCGCCAAAGTTCTTGCACCTCAATATTGTAGAATGGGCAGGCATTTCAATACTCGCAGGCAGAAAATTAGGTCTGTACTAGGGCCAAAATCCACAAAAGGACACAGATGTGGAGACACCGAATGTTTCTGCATCCGACTTGTTGGGATTTTTCTCCGAAAATGACATAATTTCTCCATTTTGACCAGAAGGAAAAAATGCTGATCTTCTGTGTTCATGTTATTTTCAGTTCTCCTATTTCAGTTGTACGCTTTCAAGTAAAAGTATACCTAAGTATTTCAATATAAAGATTACTACATCTCTGATCATATCGATACTTCTATGTATATTTCTCCATACCTGAAAAAATGAAAATATTGTAGAATCGTAGAATGGTTTGGGTTGGAAGGGACCTTAAAGATCATCTAGTTTCAACCCCCTGCCAGACATCTCCCACTAGACCAGGTTGCTCAAAGCCCCATCCAGCCTGGTCTTGAACACTTCCAGGGATGAGGCATCCACAGCTTCATCTGATTTCCGTGCTTGCTTGTTTCATAAATAAATTGTGGAAGTACTTTCTGTATGCTAACTATGCTGTTTTTTCTAGGTTGCCAGTAGAGTGCAAAAATATTTTATTAAACTGACTAAAGCTGGTATTCCAGTTCCAGGAAGAACTCCAAACTTATATTTATACTCCAAAAAGGTGAGACAGTATTACAGCAGAAATTCTGTGTTTCTCTTTGCATTTATGTGCAAATTGAATCTAAGTCATTAATATTTTTGATGGATTAAAGTCGTGATTAGTGCTTTCTTACTAACATGTACAGTTTACTGTGCTTCAGGGCTAATTACAAAAAGGGTTGAAAATTTAGTTTTGAAAATTATAATCCTTTGAGTTGTTTATGCAACCTTACCATTTTAAATTACTGTAGTCATGTCTTTTTTTCTTCCCTCTTAGTTTTATTTGGAAAGACTGTTATTACAGAATGTGAGTAATGCTGCCAGGCAGCAGATCACTGGATTTGATAAATAATAGCAACATCTAATCAGTAATGTGTGACCTTTTAACCATATTTTTCACTAATTTGAACAGCCATCCATAAAGTTCTTTATCACCTCTGATATGCACACAAACACAGCATAATGAAGAGTGAAACATTTTTTTATAAAATGTTGAACGTTCTAATACTACAGCGGTAATGCTACCATCCTACAGGTTTTTCTTAAACTTATATGTAGAACAAATCTAATACTTAAGTCTGTTTTCACAGTATGATTCATATCCTTATCACCAAGTCGTAAGAGTAAGGTCAATGTGCCCTGGGTTGGTATTAAGGTAGCGTTTCCGTTTTGTATTTGTATCCCACGTAAGAAATACAGCAGATTAAAAGACCAGGCAAATAGCGTACGTGAGGGAATTGAGCTCTCAGTCTGCTAATATAGCTGTCTGCTTAGAGCAGAGATTGACAGCACTGTACCAGGCTCAGGTTATTCCCAGGTCTCCACTGAAGATAACATCATGTGGCAGAAACTAAATGCTCAGGATATTGGAAGCCTGTCCTTATTTTGATATTGAGTATGCAGGTATGCTCTAAACTGTGGTATCTGTTTATTGCCAATAATAGAAGCATAAAAATTGGATGCTGATACTTAAAGCATGTATCTATGGGAGAATAAAAACCATAGCTATATTTAATGTAAATAATTGTGCCAAAAAGGATGCTTCACAAGAAGATACTTGCATTTCTCCATGGGGGTTGCCTATGATGCTTTATTTAAGTGGTTACTGGGAAGGTGAGATGCGTATTCAGTTCTTGAACATCTTGTTGACGTTACTGTGTATGTCTCCTCATATGGCATAATGTCTCTTCTGATAAATGATACAGGAAATTAAACAGGATGCATCAGTTTATTTTCCTGTATAAGCATCATCTGGTACTGGTGAAAATAAAACTGAACCTCAGTTCTTCAATTATGGCTTATCATTTTCTATTTAATTCTTACATAATATTATTAGTGCACCTGCTTTTAAGATTAATCCAGAAGATACATTTCCCACAGGAAAAATGATTTTTTGACTGTCTGCTAAAATACTAAATTACTAAAATAGTTCATTCTTCACCAGAAGTAGAATCATCTTAAAAAGAGAATTCAAATACTCAGTTAAATTCCTAGGTCATAACTGTATGCTTAACAGTACTGCTACTTAAGCATAGACAGTTTTTCTTTCTTGACTTCCAGGTCTAGTATTGAATGTAGATCTGTTTTCTATTAACAGAAAATTAACATCACTGTGTCGGCTCAAGCTGAAATACCTTATAAATGGGAGAATTTTGAGCGGGGGTGGAATCTTAAAGAAAACCAGAAATGCAGCAAAACACAGGAAGTCAGTGATCATAAGGCAGAAGGTGGAAAAATACAACACAATGGATAGTACATTAATCTTAGAACAAAATGTTCATTTTTATTCTGTGCACTGCAGTTCTGCCAGCTTCCAATCGTTACTACAGACTTCATCTCTTCTCTTAAATGTGAATGGGGCCAGTCTCAATTCCTTGCTATACTCCTGCCTGCATAGCTGTGTTCCATCTAAGATAACTTCCATGATTTTTGCCTTTAATTTTTTAACTGTGCACACCTGTGAAATAATGCTAGATCCCTCTTTAGAGGTTGAAACTATCTTTAGAAATAAATGGTTGTATTACAGTGTTAACGAATATAGCTGAGTTAGGAACCTTTGGGATAAAAAGTCTTGCATAAAAAGAGAAAGTATTAACTATTGTAAAAATTCCTTATGCTTTATCTGTATGACAGAAGCTAGGCACAGTGTAAGACAATCCTCTCATGATTATTAAAAAAAGAACTTTTCATACTTCTAGATTTTGATTCACTTTCTTTTCTTTAAATTGAGGAGTGTAAGATTTGACATTTAAGATATCAAAATGCTGGTCTGGAAAGTAGCTAAGTAAAAAGTTCAGTCAGTTTCATTCACCCTAAATTCTTCCTTTTTTGTTATTTAATATTCTTCCATGGGGAATAACTAATAGGGGCTGAGTGCCTTTAAGTAATCTATTTTAAAACTGCCATGCATTCTACACCTTCAGACAGCATTAAAGTTGAAAGGTTTTAGATACACGCTAATGGAGTAATTTATCTCATCTAACATTTTTTAGGTTCCTTTTCCAGTCAGTGGCAATGAAAAAGAACCTTCAGAGAGCAATTCTTTCTAACTCTTAGAAACCTCTTTTATGGTGAAATGAATTGCCTCTTCTCTCCCTGGACTAGGAAAGAATTCTGAACAATTAGCCTAGACTTAGATTATCTAAGGCACAAATTAATACAAGAAGTTGATGATAAGTGTCAAGCATGGACTGGTCTCTTGGATCTCTGTGTAAAAAGGCTTCTTTGTTTAGTCTTGCGTTCATGCTCTTCATGACTCTTGGAAGTCTTTTAATATCTTTGCACTTTGGTTCTCAGTCTTCAAAACTGTAACAGCTTTCTTTTCCATTTTTTCCATTGTTCGTCTCATTTATGTAGATGGAGGGTTTTTATGGTAAGGGCTCTTTCTTATGGGGTTCTTACCAAAGAATTGTTGCGCTATTCATCTGATTCCACTTCTCATGGGGGAGAAAAACTCCAGCTGTATGAGGCTCTGATAGAGAAGCCTAGCTAAAAAGAATTGGAAAGATGATAGACCGTTCAGTGCAAACCAGCAAATTTCTGGCAAGGTTTTATCGGTGAGGATTACTTAAATGATAACCAAAGAATGTTTTTAAAAATATATCATTTTTTCACTGTAGTCATCAAGTAGACGGCAGCATCCTTTAAATAAACATCTTTTCAAACCTTCAACTTTCATGACATCTCATGAACCTCCAGTTTATATGGATGAAGATGATGACAGATCCAGTTTTCACAGCCATATGGATACTGCAGTAGAAGAGGAAGTATCGGTATGTCATTTAAATCACTAAGCGAATGTCTTGCTTACTGTCATTTTAACCTTGTTTAATGAATAATATGAGAATTAAGCATCTTTGCCATAAAATAAATATCATCAAGTAAGTATTAAATTGTGGTAAGATTCATGAGCCATTTTGAACTATAAACACATCATTAATATAAAGGCCCATAATTGCAGAAAATTTAAACCAGTTCAGAAAGGAAGTATGTAAAAGAAGTAATAAACAGTTTAATCCTAAAACAGGTCTAAAAAGTTTTAGTTGCATATTTTCAGAAAGCAATCTGACATGAGATCAGTTTGAAAATCCTATAAACTACATAGTTATGACTCTGGTTAAAGATGTGTCGCATGAGAAAAGTTATATGGAGTCCTGGTAAAATTTGAATGTTCTTGGCATCATTGCTTTTTATCTTCCTTCACTGGCTGAATTGATTATGTTTTTTAAAAAATCCACTTCAAAGCGTGAACTAACAGACTGAGTTGTCATCAACCAGCAAATGTATGTGTTTTTAGAGGCAAATTCTAGTAGACATCCTAACCCAATGTATTGTTACATCATGTAGTGTTCCACTTTCCTAATTTATCATATGCGATAAAACTACAAGAATTTAAACATATGCCTTTCCCACTTCCATAGAGAGGGACTATATCCTACAGCCCAGATGCCGGGCACGATTCGCAGCTGGTGTGAATCACTGTGGCTTTACTGCGCTTAGACTGAGGAACCTGACTTGTTAGTTTGTTGGGTTTTTTCTGGTTGGTTGGTTTTTTTGGTTGTGAGGCTAGTGACATCATCTGTGTGAAAAGCTTGTTGCATAACAGAAGTATTAAGGCCACCCAGTCTAAGTCCATTCATTTTCTTTATTGACTTTTTTACGTGCACTGCATAATCTTCCTTAAATTATTAAATATGCTCATCTGTTACTCAGTCTTAAATCCCATCTTCACTCATGTTCTGTATTCTCTCTCTGATGGTCTTTTGGTTCATCTACAGACATTCCTGATAACTTTGCATATTCCAGTAAGAACCTTAAAAGGCCTGGAAAAAAAAATGCAGATTAGAAGAGATGCAGATTACTATTATTTATCTCAATTTGACTGTTTTTGAGCAAACATTCTTTCATTCTGTATTGTTTTTAAATACATGTTTTCTAACTGTTCAGAGTATTTTCCTGACACAATTTGGGTTTGCTATGGTGTCCTAACTCTAATAAATATAGGTGCCATAAATTAACTGGGATTTATTTTAATTTTGGTAGAAGTTGCTGGTTTAATTTTTTCCAGTGATGACAGTGGACTTGTCCTTTTCTTTTTTTTTCTTTTTTTTTTCTTTAAAGTTCGGCTTAATCTTTTCTTTCTTCACTAGTGCAGCATTTCTAGATGGATATATTTCTGGCTTGCAGTAATGTAGAAAGACATGGGTGAGCTCAGTTGCCAAAAAGATCCCCATTATCAATGTAAAGTAGAAGCAATTTGGAAGAAAAAGGAGATCATTAACTATATTCAAAATGAACATACAGGATTCTGTTCTAATGTTAAAAGTCAGGTCTCTTAGTGACGGTCACTGTCTAGGAGAAAAATACCATGCATCAGCATGGTGGAGAAGAGATTCAGTGTAGCAAGAAAATTATAGGAAAGGTTTTCTTTGAGTTCTTTGCAGTGGAAGTATCAGGTGCTGTTCCCCTGTAAAGACAAAAGATTTTGCCTGGATATTACCAGTCAGCTTGACTGAAAAATTGTTTCAGTTATAAATCAGTTATTCTCAAGTGAAGACTCTCGGGATCCCGACAAAGTGAGTTTACTTTTGAGTTATGATTACTTCATTTTGTGAGCAGTCTAATTATTCTAGAATACAACTACTTACTATTCCAGAATGAAGTGTCTGCACAGGGAGCTATTACCGTGTAGTTTATTCGATATGCAGTTATTATGTGCCAGGCAGATTTTCTCAGAATAACTTTTGAGATGGTCATGGAGGGTGAGTCCCTGTTTTATATTAAGAGAATTGTAGCTTATCACCACACAATTTAATCATGTCATTTAACCTTGATTTTTTGTGAACATTTACGGTATAGTCCTTTATATAGGTTCATAATTACAATTAAATAATTGATAAGGCCTTTAGAAATTTAACACTAAAGAGCAAGCCTCTTTCCCTCACTTCCTTTAATAAACTTGCTAAATAATACAGATTATTTAATCTCCATGGATTCATAAAAAGAATTGAAATTATGTGTGTGGGCTACGTTAGAAGAATTTTCATTACTATCTTGTAGTTGTTTTCCATAGCTGAGTGTTCCTATGAGCATAGGTTCTGAAAGACGCTCTACATCAATAAAGACTTGTCATCTTCAAAAACAGCTGACATCTACCAAGTACAGCTGCTGCAATTAAATAGCCATCTTGAAACGGGCATCTGAATCAGAATGAGAGCTTCTGTCTTCTCATAACACAGAGGCCCTCAGCCTTTGTTGAAGAAAATTGGATGAGAAAACACAGAAATGGTGTGTTTCTTGAAAAAGGGAGCACCATTGGTTACAAATCTCTGGCAAAGTTGTATGCAGTAGTCTGTAGGGAGACAAACTTTTTCATAATTCAGGAAAAATAGCAATGTATTTTCTTGAGCTGCTAAAAGACAGCATGAAGTAAAGGGATAAAGGAGTTGGTAACTCCAAGACTTCAACTCTTCCAGTCATGGAATGATGCTTCACATAAAGGTGAGAAGTTCATACTGTTAAGATTGACTGTCTTCAAATAAAAAATACATATAACGGAAGCTTGGTAGTGATTTATGGGTCTTTTAAAAATCTGAGTTGTGCAAAAATTCTTACAACAGTAAAAAGTTTTTGGGTGTTGTTTGTGTTTAATATTTTCACAGTTTTGAAAGTACTTCAGAACAGTGACTGTAACTATCCTTAGAACAGCATTATTCTGTGCCATTCCATGGAATAGGAAAGAGTATGATGAATTAACTTGATAAAACTGACCTGAAATTTCAGTTCTCAATTATAGTATTAGTCGCCACGTATTTAAAACTAAAACAAACTAGCTTTGTCTTAAACAAAAGCTTGGTCTTCTACTGCAGCTGCCATTTTGCCCACAGTGTATGGACAAGTGGATTATATGCAAATTGCAGATTGGCATCTAAGGTGAGAAGAAAACTCGGAATGAAAGTTAGGCCCTGCTTCTCTCCTTTATACTAGAGCTAAGCTCTTCAACAGAATAAACTTGTTTGTAGGTTTTTTTTGTTTTAATGCACATAATAAAGTGTAAGTAATACAAAATAAAATGCAAGTTAGCTGTATGCACGGTTTTGTGCTGTTTTTAAAAATATTTTCGCAGTACATTTCTTAGATAGAATATATTGCCAGCATTTTCTCAAAGGTAAATTGATCATACATAGCGATTTATGGAGTATATGTCTTACTAGTTGTTATATCCTAAATTAAAGAATGTTTCTCCTTTATTTTTAACCATGAACAGGATGAAGAGAGTATTCCAATAACATATCGAGAATTACCTGAGTACAAAGAACTGTTAGAGTTTAAAAAATTGAAGAAACAGAAACTCCAGCAGATGCATGCAGAAAGTGGATTTGTGCAGCATGTGGGATTCAAGGTGAGCTGAAGAGATGTTCCACTGTTATTCAGTGCATTGTAGAAGTTTTTGGAGATAAAATGATTTGGTTTTCCTAAAAAGGCTTTGTTTAATATAGCAAGTTTGGTTCCTTGGTTCTTGTTCACTGTGTCTGCTTTCTCTCATTTTCTTTAATAAAAACATTGTAAGGAAGTCACTCTTTCCGATAGCTCAGGTTTCACTGAATACTGATATTGTATGAAAATCAATAAGCACACTGCCTTTTCCTTATTCATATTTTGAAAATACAGCTTTAGAGCCAGGTTAAATCATTGTAGAATTCCCTTTGGCACCAGACTGTGTTTTGACCATGATTCATTGATGATGATTCTCTGATTATCAATTTGGAGTCATTTTGCCTCCACCAAAGAGGCCGAAGAAGGGACAGAGATTTTTAATGAGAACAGAAATAAGTTAATACCTTTTTTCACTTTGTAGCAGCTTCCTAATGCTATCAAGTAGTAACTTGCAGAAGTTGAAGCAAGGACATGAACCAATAGTTATGTGAAATTAAGAAAATAAACATTAGGTTAAACTGATGTGTTGTCCCAGTATCAACCATTAATAGGCAACATGAAAGAAAGGGCATTCTTTAAATTACATTTTCTGGTTCGCAAGGGATTTTCGGTGTGACTGGTTGCTATGTTGGAACAGTTTCTTCACCTTGCTTAGTGATACGCGGCTAGGTTTATTTACTAATAGACATTTATGTAAGAATGCAAAGATACTCAGTTTAAAGTTCAGTTCAAAATGACTGGAAAATTGAGATAGTCTCATTAGTTGACATTGACAGACTTAATCATGGTGTTAGACCACCAAGATGCTTTTTATTTTTGGCTTTTTTTTTTTTTTTTTTTTTACAGTCAGCATGGTGTGTTTGGTTTGGGGTTTTTTGACTTTGGTTTTGTTTTTAAGTTAGCATTTTCTTCCCGAAAATTCAAAACTTCTAGGTAACAAACTAGTTGCTTTTTCTACATAAAATTACTCTGAAAAGGAAGTTGGCATAACGCAGTGTCAAGCATTCCAAGTTTGAAAGTTTCTCTGCAATCTGAATGTGGTTTTATTATGCATTATAGTAAGCTATGAAATTACATAATTATATACTATTTTCCCTCAGGAGAGCTGCCTCGCTCGGTGCACGGGCTGGACGGAGCCCGCCTAATAAGCAATCATTCAGAACAGTTTTGGTTCTGCATGGCCTTCAGCCTCATTTACTACACATTATTGAAACTCTGCTTTGAATATTGAATTACTGAATCCCTCATGGGCTTTTTATGGCCGATTGCTATAATATCACAGCACTTTGCAAATACTTTTTTTTTTTTTTTTTTGGGAAATGAAAGGCATGGTATTATTTTTGTTTCACAGGGGAAAGAGAGGGAAGCTGGAGCACAGAAATTAAGGTCAAGGGCTTCCACTGTCTTGGTTCTCAAACTGAGATAACTGGAACCAATTTTTATTTTTTATTTTTTTAAAGTATTTAGCATTATGCTGAACTTGATGTTTTCAGAGAACATCTCTGAGAATGCTTAGTCTGTCCTTGTTATCAGCCTTCAATCTCTGAAAGCCCCCTGTGGAAGGAAGGGATGTGAATTTGTAAGGTGTAAAGTGTTTGTAACGCTGGGTGGATTAGTTGTGGTAGGGGATGAGCTGCTCTGTGAGTGGGTTTCACAGATGCCGTGAGAGAACTTGAGGTTCTGAAGGAGGATGAGCTATGGGAGCACGGGCTTGTTTCCCCCATTTCTTTCTCCTTTTCAATCCTGTCTCTGCAGCACTCTTCAAAGTTTAGATTTTTGAAACATTCTTCTTGCCTCCACATTGTATTTTCCAGTATTCCTTTTTTTATCAAATATTTTTGCCCCTCTTCTCTACCATTGTGAATTTTTTATCTGGTCTTGACGCTTCGTTTGCACTTTGTTTCCTCCTCTTCATGCTGCGCTCTTCTTGAACTTTGCTGCTGTGGTGTTGTCCCCGATTCTTCTCAGGGGATTAGTTTTTGTTTTCTTGCTCAGCTTTAGTTTTAGCCTTATGTTCCCTTCCCTGGATACAGTGTCCCACTTCCTTCCCAGCCACCTGGCTTTTCGTTCCACCCCACCCATAATGTGAGTTTGAAAGTGAATCGGTCTGACCTGTCGTGCCCTGATCTGCAGCCCATCAACAGCCTCCCAACGGCTCTGCTGGTCTAGTCTCACTGCTTTCTTCTGCCGTGGAAAGCGAATGGATACGTAGACATTTCTCATGGTTGGAGTTAAGCTATAGACAGAAACACCACGTTCACGCATCATATCGCAGCGGTGCTTACAGCCCTGTGAGGGTACGCAGTGACCGCAGGCAGGACTGGGTCTGCTTTTGGTGAGCAGGGGAATGATGTCCACATGGAGCATTTGGGGAGTGGGATGGAAAGCAAGAAAAAGATTAATCAATCCTGAGGGCTCTGGTAGGGCCTCCCTGCAGTATGAGGACTTCTTTATCCATGGTCTTTATCCATAAACCATCGCATTATGGTCTGTGATGAGGACTCAGCCGTGTGGGCTGGTAGCAATGGACCTATGTACCTGCCTTTCTTTCTATATGGTGTGTTGGTGTGTGCTGCTACTGACTCTAGTGATGACAGTTGCTGGTTTTTCAATGCTTGTCCATCTGCTTCACAGTGTGATAACTGCGGAATTGAACCTATCCAGGGCGTTCGGTGGCACTGCCAAGACTGCCCTCAAGAAATGTCCTTGGATTTCTGTGATTCTTGTTCTGACTGGTGAGCAGCATGCGCTTCTACTTGTTAGCTGTAATTAGCTTGAATATCGCTGTGTGGCTTAATTGCTGTGTCTGGTGGAAATCTTTGCTCCGGCGTAGAACGAATCACCTGTCTTGGGTGAAGTGGAAGATACTTTAGCATATATTTGTGGGAGATGATATATTTTGTAAGCATGTTATGGGTGTATATTTTTTTTTCTTAATACAGAGGACAGATAGGCTTGGTACTGTCAAACAGTGGGGGAAATTACACTTTATGAATTAATTGTATCAAATTTGGTATGAATCTGTTAATATGATCACTGTTTATGAAAGTTGAAGATAAGAAAAATATTTGACTTTTAAACTGTTATCTTTTTCTTTCCCTTGCAGTCTGCATGAAACAGAGATTCATAAGGAAGATCATCAGTTAGAACCTATTTACAGAGCAGAGACATTTTTAGACAGAGACTACTGCATGTCCCAGGGTACCAGTTACAATTATCTTGACCCAAACTACTTTCCAGCAAATAGATGACATGGGAAGCAGATCTACCATCTTGGGCTTATATCCTCTTTGAAAAAATAACAATGGCACCATTGTTAATTCTGTGCACATTTTGGAAAGACTCTGCTTTCCCTGAAATGTCGCTCACAGCATGACAGCTTCCTGGGTGTACTTGTCAAACTACAGCTTTGAGCTGTCATGGTTCTAGATCACTGAACAGCAGCTGAACATTCCTAGTGTGCGGAAGGTTTCACTGGGAGACTTTTCTTTCACCACATTAGTCGTTTTTAGGTGGTGAATCTAAACACAAAAGAAAAACATACAAAAGGGTGAGCCAGAAATGAGAGCACACATTAAAGATAGAGTAAATTCCAAAGGCTTCGAAGAACTTGGTTATAATGAGATCCAGAGGAGATGAAGTATTTATATAAAAACAGTTTAGTAGCTTGCAGTTTTGTTGTGAAATAGTTTTCAGCACAGTAACTGACTTCTTTAGGCAAGGTTTTAACCAATGACAGTGTTTGCTTCTAGGATGTATTCTTAAAAAAATACTCACTGTCTCAGCGATGGTTGGTTACAGGCCTTTATTAAATTGGAGCTGCTTAATCACATTGACTTTCAATTTTTTTAATTTTTTTTTTTAAACCACGATGAACTCTATTTACCAACAGTGAAGCACTACAGGGGGCAACTGTGGCATTGCTTCCTTAACCAGCTCATGGTGTGTGAATGTTATAAAATTGTCACTCAGATATATTTTTTAAATGTAATGTTATATAAGATGATCATGTGATGTGTACAAAATATGGTGAAAAGTGCCAGTGGTAGTAACTGTGTAAAGTCTCTAATACTCAACATTAACTCCTTTAAAATAAAATACACAGCCTTCTGCCTCTGTATTTGGAGTTGTTAGTGCAACTCATCAAAGAAAACTGCCTAATATAAATCATATATATGGTAATAATTTTTCCTCTTTTGTAGTCTGCACAAGATCCATGAAAGATTGTATTTTTATTACTATTTAAACAGTGATTAAATTTAGCCTGAGCAGTGAGCAAGGGTTCACATGCATTCTTTTATACTGCTGGATTTTGTTGTGCATCATTTAAAACATTTTGTATGTTTCTTCTTATCTGTGTATACAGTATGTTCTTAATAATGTTCAATTGTCAGGAGAACTGTGAGAAATAAACTATGTGGATACAGTCTGTTTATATATAGAATGCTTGCTGTGACTTCCTTTCTGTGTAGTTCTGACTTTTTAATCAAGATGGAAACACATTAAAAGGACGTTTTAACCCGTCATACAAACACTCACTATGCAGCCCTGCGAGACGCCCAGCGCCTTCCTCCGCTGTTAACTCACTGGGAGCTGATGGGGCTCTGCGCCTGCTAAAACGAGCTTCGCCTTTAGCAGCTCCGTTTGCTCACACCTTCCTCACAGACTGTTCTTTTTTCAGACGGCAGAGAATTCAGATTTTAGTAGCCTTGGTACACTGTACACCGTTGTCTGACAAGCTTTGTAATTACTGTGAGATATTTTAGTTAATATATTTTCTATTGAAATGTATAGCTTGTGATTCAGAAACACTTGATTATTTTATAACTGTAACAGACTTCCAGTCGCTTTGAAACTTGAATACTCAGAGTAATTAGCTAGAACAGAAACTTACTTGACTTTAAAAGATGGCAATAAGAAGGATAATTGGCTGGCTGCACCTAACAACTTTAATTATAAACTGATCAGTATTAAGTTTTGCAGTAAATTCAGGTGTCGTTATTTTATGCTTCAGAAAAAGAAGAATTCTAAGCGTTTAATCTCTTTAGAAGGTAATGCAGTACAGTTACTAAAACACTGAGCAAGTATCATATGGAAACATATCTCACATATCTAGTCTACTTTAGATAAATCTAATAAACCTTAAAAAAATACAAAAATTCACATGATGTATTTTAGTTTTTAATTGGAAAGGATACTGCTCTGAGAGGCTCTCTAATACGATAAAAAATGTGCTTTCCACATCATTCATGCTCTTTATAGGAAGCCAGAGTCGGGGAAGGTGTATTACCAGGGAGAGAATCTGTGGTAACCTTTGTTTACTGTTGATATCCTGAAAAAACTACGAGAAGGAAATAATGAAAGTAAATTAGTGAAAATATGATTAAGTGCAAATATTCCGTCGTCAGTTTAGGATAGGCTTGGGAAGAGCAAAAAGCCACGGTATGATTTGAGTGAGATTGGAAGCAGAAGGAGAATTTCAAGTCTGAATCACCCAAGAGAGAAGTGTCTCGGTTAAGTCCTCTTTTTATTGAATATGTATAAATATTTATATTTCCATATGCATGCATATACAGCTAGTCCTCTTGCATATATTATGAACATATGCAAATAGATATCTAATGCACATACACCCGATCAAGCATGGGAAGTTTTTTGTTTTGTTCCACAGAAAAGACCAGAAGCAGCAGAAAGAAAAACTAAACTGAAACTGTATGTTATATAATTTTTGTAATTTAATTTAAAAAAAAAAAAGAAAAAACAAGCAGCTGATTGTTGCCTTTGTTCCCATCCCACACAAGTATGATGCTCCACACTTTTTAACTTATGTTGTAATTAGAAGTAATAAAAAATACTCCAGAAAACCTACCCAGGTGAATTTGCAACTTCATGGTAACTCCAGAATATTTTACTTTCTTTTTTTTTTTTTTTTTTTTTTTTTTTTTTTTTTTTTCTCTCACTACGACCCCAGGCAGCCGCTAGTGCTTCGAGGCTGGGGTTAGGAAAACCCACCTGCTTGGGCTGGGGGGTTATGAAAGTCTCTCGCTTAAAGCTGTTGTGCTGCAGACGTCACCGGCCGCTTAATGGCACTGGTCCGGAGCTGGAGAAGCACCTCCCAGAGCATCAGAGGTAACCCGTGGGCTACAAAAGGACCCGGGAAAGAAGGAACATCCAGGATATGAAGGATAAGAAGGTACCTAAACCAGTCCCTTACCCTGAAAACGCTAATTCAATTATTTTGTAAGTGCCAAGGAAGAAAAAAAACCTAGAAGAACGTGCCCTGACTGGGAGAAGGCCACACTGCGTAAGCGTGCCGCTCCGAGCCGTATTCCCGAGTCGTGTACTGCGCTTTAAAAAGGATTAAACCCACATACCCTCTAACAGAAATCGTTACTCCTCATTTTTGTACATGTTTTATTTGTATTACGTCTTCATTACAAGAAAGGTAACTTTAAAAATACAAATCTGCCGCAGAAAGTACAACTTTGACAGTAAGAGCAATCATGCAACCCACTTTGACTGTGAATTCATCCAGTAGCTCCAGTAAGAGGATGCAATTACTTTACAGGAATGTCAAACAAGCTTTTATTTAGCTATCAGAATACCAAAGAAACTCCACAATGTTTTGGTTAACTTAATGGAAATATGATATGATTTTTACAGACTTTTTTGCAGATATGACAGATATAAACAAATGGCTTACTGAAGATGCAAGCAATAGGAATCAAATAATCTCTGACATTTTCCTTTTTTTTTTGTTTCTTTTTTTTTTCCCCCAAAAAAAGTTGGCAATGCCCCCACAAGACAACAGACGATGAGCTGAATTTTGCATTTGAAATACTTCCAAAGTATGATTTAAATACATCTTCATACATTCTGGCTCATAGTCAACTTTAAATATAGACCTTAATTAATATAGTAAAACTCCAGTTAATATGGATAATCACTGGATTGCACATTTAACTATACAAGACAATCATTCTTTTCACCTCAGCTCACAAAACTGGGAGGTCGTCATTCATAATACCCTACAATTCCCAGCAGAAGACAAGGCTGTCTCAGAAAGGGTGTCTGCTCCCCCATCGTGGACTGACAGACTGCCACAAAATTCAACCGTATCTTCAATGCGTTATTCTGGTTGTAATACTGTTCTGGGGACACGGGAAAAGTTTGTTTTAACCTCTAGCTTGGCTAATTCCAGCTGTTTCACAGCTGCGCGTAACAGAGAACAGATTTTAGTGGCTAAAACCCAAGAACAAGCTATGTGAAACCGCAGAAATTAATACTGTTAATTAAAAGAAAATAACAGCCAGTGGGAGAGTTGTGTGCAGTCATCCTAACACGCGAGGTGGCGAGTGATGCGGCCGAAGAGCTCGCTGCTGGCCGGGCGCTGTCTGACTCCCCATCAGTTGTGCGAGACCACGGGACACAACCCAGAGCTGCTGTTCACCATCGCGGCTTTTAACCCGGGGAGAGCAACCAACCCGGGAAACACCAGAGAGCTCTCGGTGTGGAGTTAGCACACACACCACTTCCTACCCCGTGCGTTGTCAGAACAGAGGGAAAAGAAAAAAAAAGAAAAAAAGGTTTCATCTGAAATAACATACCACATGCACAAATTCCAGGCGCCTCTCGAGCAAGCGGTATTGCCGGGAGCAGCATCGCCATCGTGACTGCCGAGCGCACGTGGGGTGAGGCTGGAACACACCATTACTGCGGTTCTGCTGAAGAAGAAAAGGCTGCCTCTTCCTTGTTCAGAAAAGAGTCAATTGTCTTGCAGATTTCCAGAAAAACATCCTCCTGCGTTCCTTCTGCATCAACCTGTGAAGCAGGCAAAACCCGTCAGTTTTGATTGCTATGAAGAATTAGCTCAGAATTTAAACGCTGGCACAAAAAAACGGTCAAATGTAAAATAAAAGTTGTTCTGTTTCATGTTATAATGATGCTAATGTAGAGGAGCAGCTTCCATAAACCGAATTATTCACTGTGTTTCCACAGATTTATGTGGAGATCCTGCAGGCTCCATCAGCGGGAGCAGAGAGCGTTAATCAAATGAGGGAGCTGACGCTCGCTCTCCCAAGTTCTCACGTTTTAAAGTAAAGTTACACCTTTGACACACAGAACGGTTTCCAAAGATTTTTGAATCTATTTTAACGTTTAATACCCTCCAAAAGAAACCTCACAGAGTAACTTCGATATCATACTGTTAATGAGATGAAGAGCACTGACTTGTTAATTTGTTTGTTGTCATCTAAAGTGTCAGCGTCTGTAACGCTGTGACTGACCCAAAAGCTTTCCAACGGCCGTAACTTAGCAAGGTCGGCTGTGTCTGTGCAGCTGTACGTGCAAACCTGGGCAATTAATTTCTTCTGGTTTCATGATGACCTTTGGGCCGCAAATGTTTTTTGCTTCATCGTACGAGAAATCACTTTCATTGAAGAAATTCTTTAACACCCCAAAGATTCTGTTTTGGCCAGGCTCTTCAAGTTTATTTTTCACGACTGAACAAAAACAAGACCAATTTATTCTCCTGTGCTGAGGCAGAGCGCGCTGCCTTTTAGCAGAGAGCAACAGTTTGTAGCCAGTAACACTTCTGTGTGTTCCCCAGAAAATGGAATGTAGCACCGAGCTTTTCAGAGCAGTGACTTTCACGTCCATCCCCTGCAGTGAGTGTCACACAGGTCGTTACTTGAGGAAGGAGAGCTCTCTTTTGCCTTCACAGTAGTGCCGGGAGCAGCTTTCATGCTGGCCGCGTACAGCTGATGGTCATTCGCTTCCTCTCAAATGCCTGGTGAGAGCCTTGATTCTCTACTCAGAAGCAAGCTTCCTCCTGCTTCTCCATGCCCGCGTGCCACGGAGCGTGCACGCATTTAACTGGACACATGACAACTTTGCTAAAGCCCGTTTTTCTGAGCTACGTGCTGCACGGTCACCTCCCAGGTCGCTGACCAGGATGCCAGACCGTTGTAACGTTTGAAGGGGCTGTGCCTGGCCACCGTACTTTCTGCCACCAATTTGTTCTGCAGGAGAATAACAGGAATTTCAAACTCCAAAAAACGTATTTTTGAAATAGGCCATGAAATTGTCCCCAGACAGGCGCTGGCTTGCAGCCAGCTGCGGCGCGCTCTGACCACGCTCAGGGCACAGTTAAGTCCCCGGTGCCCAGCCTGGCGCGGGAGGCGGCAGCTGCTCCTTGCAGGGATCCAGCCGGGGATCGCGTTGACGCTCCAGAGCTCGGTTTCGCTCTCGGTGGGTGGCATCCACAGACGCTGCAAGGTTTGGTCCCTTGTGGCATCCTGTTGGAAGCGCTGGCGCAGCCAGCCTGCCTGTCTCCACGCACAGCAGTTCCAGCACCGGAAAGGACCAGCCTGGCCGCCCTCTAAGGAGCCGTGTCTGACTGGGTTCAGTGCCTCGGACTCGCTGCAAGGGTGGCTCCCTGCCTGAGCTGAACTTCCCCCTCCCCTCCTGGGAAGCTTTCCGGAGGACAGGTCTCTTGCTTCCCTTGCTCTCTGCCCGGCTGCTGTTTGCTGACGTCCCCGCGGTAGGCACTGCTGGAGAACGCACACACCGGAATGGTTTGTGAAGCAGCAGGTGG
>JAOXNO010000004.1:21461337-21488006 GCA_028565335.1 Limnodromus scolopaceus
TGCTGTTTGCTGACGTCCCCGCGGTAGGCACTGCTGGAGAACGCACACACCGGAATGGTTTGTGAAGCAGCAGGTGGGGCCTTAGAAAGGTCAGTTCTCAATCAAGGGCTGCGTGTCTGTCAGAAGCCTTCTGTGCCTCGGAAACGAAGGGTTTAGGGGGGCTTTACTTACTCGTAGCAAAGAGAAAAGGGGAACGGTGAACCACTGGTGAACCATTCTGGATCAAATGCCTGCCTTCTCCAGTTGGAACAGAACTAGCAACTCCCTCCTCAGCTGCTACAAAGCAGCTTGCTTTGACCACCTCACCTGTTAAGACACCGATTTTCATAGAGCTATCCCACAGGAAATATACTTCACACAGGGTGAAGGCCACAGCCATTTCAAAGCTCTCTTGTCTTAATATGTATTTTTGTTATCTCTTTATTCCATAAACACATCTGCAGTGGATAACCAATCTAACCCAATCCGCACAGCTGATTGCCACTGGCTTTTCAGCGACCTCTTCTGCAACCGGGACTGACGCCCGGGTCTGGATCAAGGCAGTGGTGATGAAGAATGAGGTCTGTGAGCGTGGAAATCGCAGCCCTTTATGACTGGCTGGAACGTTGCCTTCCTAACAGCCACAATAATATACGGATGAGCATGACTAATGACAGCCCCCGTGCTTCCCATGCTGGCCTCCTAAATAACAAAGGTCCAATTCATAAAACTAACTTAAAGTTGTGGCACAAAACTAACTTAATGTGACAATAATTCACAGCCAGTGCCACAATAATTCAATGACACTCCCTGCAGCTCCAGAAAGAGAAAAACGTGTATTTCTCTTTCTCAGATTATAACAAACCTCATAAATTAGGACCGTTTTCAAGGTTATCTAAGCTACTGTCTTCTCACAAAAGCAATATCCAGATACAGCTTTCCATAATGCTTCCGGTTTTGAAATGCCACCATGGCTTTAGGTAACTTCAAACACAGAGAAATTTAATGAGCTCATGTGAAAAATGAGTGGACTAGTCATCAACCAATTAATTTTTCTGTCATCAAATCTCCATTTGTTGTAGGTTTTGGGATTTAGAACCCTAAATGCACACTGCCACTGAGAGAAACCCGACTGTCTGTAGAGAGGATGGCTGAGGACCACTGTTTTCAGAAAGACAGACTGAGACTCTGCAATAAACTCACTAGTTAGAAGCTTCTCATTGGAGGTCAGTCAAGCTCAGCTGTGTTGACATTAATATTTATAACTGTGTCATTAAAAAGAGTGTTAAAAACCTCTCAGACAGTGCAGTACCTGGTTCTTGAAGCAATAGATCAAGCCGTCTGGAATCCAGTGGAAACACGCTGCCCCAACACCCCTTCACATTTGGCATGAATTTACCGTTGTGTTTTCTCCATAATCCCCTGCTAATGGTTCTGATGTATCTTTCTAGACTGGTGTCTCTGCTAATGGGTCACAAGCCACCAACGGGGTGACAGAAACATTTGTTCCTTTGTTCCCCACCTACTTACCTATCAGGCTTAATGATTATCTGATAACCTTTCGAAAGACAGAAATAAATTACACACCTGCTATCACCATTACCACTTCCCGCAGAAAAATTGTGCACAAGCCTCTGGTCTGTAGTTACATGAAGGTCCATGAATTATTTTTTAAAAATCCATGAATGTAGATAAGATCATTTATCTTAAAGAGTCTTCAAATCAACACTTGTAAATTAGTTTTGGTGGCTTTGCCCGAAATGGATTCAGAAACATACACGCAGTTCTTTCATCGAGCAGAATTATAGAGGTGACAGCATCTTAATGGGAGCATCGACATCTTCAACCAGTACTGGTCAATGCTGGAGAGCAGTAACACCCACTTAGGAATGAACAGATTCCCAAAGTTGAAAACATGTGGTGTTATAATTTGCCATGGCTTGAGGCAAAACAACCAATTTTCTGTTCAAAAATTTTACTTTTCAGGTAAGCCTCTTCTAACTAACTGAATTCTATGGAAATTTACACCATATTTTTAAGACAGTGTTCATTCCCAGAGTGATATGACCTGATTGTTTCTAATTTATGCCAAGGAACGGTATGCGGAGAGGCTCTTGCTTGTACCTATTGCTGTTAACAACCAAGGTCAGCTCACTTTGTTATTTGCCCTGTTGGAGTGTCAGAAGAGGAAAAGCATAGAGGGGTCGCACCTTCAGGGAGGACTGGACAGGACAGGTGACCCAAAACTGACCAACAGGGTGTTCCATCCCCTCTGCCCCATGCTCAGTATAAAAGCTGAGGGATCAAAGCGGTCAGTCTCTTTCTTCAATGTCCAGCGTCCGAGGAGGACTGTCTGTTTGTCTGCCTTTGATCCTGATCCCTGCGTTCCTGAATCTAGATCTGGATTCCAGTTCCTGTCCATCGCTGAGTCCAGTCTGGGACTTTTCCCAGTGCCTGCTGGTGATGTGATCGTCATCCCAGGAGCTCGATAAGGTTTTGTATATATTTTATATATTTCATTATTGTCTTTTTATTTCATTATTAGTATTTCATTAGTTTAGCTTCTTTTTAAACTTGGAAGTCTCTTTCTCTCTCTCTCCTCTTCCTGGAGAGAGGTTGGGGAGAGCCTCTGTTGTTCATTTCAGTGGCCAGTTTGGCCCAAACCACGACATCATAATTAAAATCAGGAAGAAAAATATTAAACATGTTAGACTGCCTCTAGGTAAAGCCTCAGTCTTTTGTGTATACATATGACAGTATAAATAACAAAAACCAAAGACTATTTTAGCCTAGCCCATACTGAAAAAAAAATGCAGTCAGAAGTACTGATAGTTTTTCTGCTTTCCACCTGAATTTCCTTCCTTCATTCAGAGAACATCAGAGTGGCTGCTAATGTCAATGCTCAGCAGTCTGGAAAATACGTTGCTATAAATAAGAAACTAACCCCATGTCCTGGGAATTGCAAACCTCCCTTTTACTCTCTGCTTTCTTCAACACATGCAGCTCACACATATTCACTGCTGAAACAGTTTTAAAAGTGTAAACCTAAATGTCTATTTCCTCTTAATTCCCCAAATAGCTCACAGTTACACATTTTGTGCTATTTAGTTCTCTTTGTTTCAAAACAGCCGTTGGCCAACTCTTCACTGTTTGTTCTTTGTCTTTATTCTTCAAATTGTTAAGCCAAATAGTGTATAGGTTTGTAAAATGCGCATTTACAGGATAATAATACAGGTTGGAAAGAGCCTCAGTGGATCATCTAGTGCAACCTCCTGCTCAGAGCAGGACTGGGCACTGCAAGGACACCACTATGCCAGGCACTAGGCTTGAGTTGGGTCATTGATCGAGCGAGACCGTATGATCAAACTCTTTGAGTTCACTTGTGCAGGAAAATTGCCTAGAAAAATTTCCTAAACAAGCATTTCTTCCAGAAAAGAAATTACTTTGTTTCACAGTATTTGGGTATTTCCAAAACTGTTGGGTTTTTTGTTTTTTTTTTCATTCCAGCACTTTCCACTGCAGAACTGATAGGGAATATTTGGATCAGAAGAGCTATTGAAGTCAATTGCCCTGTGCAAAAAGGTGCTCAGACCACTTTTACTGTAGGTGCAAAGTAAGCGTTAAAATAGATTACCACAACTGTTCAACAACACTTGGCTAAAAAAAGTCATTTCTCTCACCCATGAACAATAAAAGGTTAACATGCTTCTTGTCTGAAAACTACATTTGCTTCTGCTCCTTGCTGTACAGGCACCAGGGCTGCAGGCTTGTACATGAAGCTGGCTGAGGGTGACAAGGACAGCCTGGGAGGATTAATTTTAAAAGCCTACCTCTGCTGAGCATTTTGGCAGCGTTCTCTAAATGCTGATAAATAACTGAACATGCATTGTCTACATCAGAAGGGTTGGGGAGGGAGCATCTCCCTACTTTACTTAAATCCATAATGGAATCACATCTTTGATAGCAGATGTGTATTTTATCAGTTTAGTAAAAAGCTGATGAGGTAGACATTTCAATAGAGAGTACCTGTGCTTAAGAAAAACAGAATGCATTTTTCAACCTTAAAAGGACATTTTACATGATAATGTTTATAAAGCTGATTTTACAGGGCTTTCATACCCAATAGTTCCACCCAGAAGATGGAAGTACGTTGAACACCTACATTCATCAGAAGCCAGTACAGACACTAGATAGACATTGTAAGAAAAACAGTGTGAATGCTGTTAAAGCAACGCATGAATAATTTCTAGCATGCAAACACACAGTGTCGGGTTCCCCCCCCCACTAATGATAAGAGAGTGCAAAGCATACGCCAGTTCTGACCTATAGACTAGGCAAGTCCCTTAAGGAGCTAAGGAGCTATAAGCTTTCAAGAAAAGACTATGGTTTGCCATTGTGTAGATTGCATAGGAGATGGAGCAGAAACTTGCAGCAGAAGTATTAAGAAAGGGTAAGGAGAGTCCACATAACGTGAAATAAGGCAGAACACGAATGCAAAATCTGTGTGAAAATGCTTAGTGGGGTTTCATTCTCTTTGGGGCTGTCACTTCCCTGATACTTCAAAAAGAGAAACACTATGGTAGGCACAGCTCACTGGAGTGAGATCTTAGAGATACAGAGAGCTCTGTCTTCCTTTGCATTGCACTGTGTTGGTGTATTGTGTATTGTACTGAATTCTTAATTAGACACATCCTTGCAATGTTGGCAAGGTAGCTTGTCAAAGAAAATACAAATAAAACCAGATAATTTTTCTTAAGCTTGAAGAAGAAAAGAAAGTAACAGGGGATTTTTTTTTCTGCCACTAGAATTTGCCTTCCGTGTACTCACCATGGGGTTAGCAAAGGACATGAATCAGGACTCTCCCTTTGAGCATCATTTTTCTCAGGACTGTCATTTACTCTGTTCTCGGGTCAGGATACGGGCGCATAAATTAGCTGCAAGTTTCTCTTTTGGGAACTTGGCAGAGGAGAAAGGTTTGGGATATGTGATTTGCATGTTTGCTACAGCCTCTAGAAAAAAGCTCCTATAATATTTCCAGAAACTATTATTGGATTCTTTCCCTTTTAGGACAAGAAGGATCAGCAGGAACTAGATCTTTCTGTAGCTGAACATAAGGGGTAGTTTGCCAGAATGGAGCAGAGAAATACATAAAACATCCCACAAAAAAGGAGTTTACAGATGTGCAAGCATATACATCACTTAATTGCACTGATGGAATTTTTCTTGCTTCTCTGTATTCATTAAAGAATAAAAAGAATGCTTTAAATTTCACATCCTCAGCAGGTGTAAACTCTGAATAATTTCAGTGTAATTCACTGAAATTAATATAACTATGTCGTTTGTTCTAGCAGAAAGATCTTTCTTGTGCGCAGGTCTGTTTTATTTCAGGATATACACTGTCAGTTTTGTAAATTTAACTCAAGGGCTTTGGATTAACATAATCTTTCATCCTAACTCTGAAAGTCCTTATAGAGAAATAAATCCTAATACTTAAAGAAAAGCTTTCCAGCATTAATGTTTAATAAAAGATTCTACACAGATGAGGTAGTGATTCAGGTTATGTTCTCAGAGTCAGGATAAATCTGTGTTTTTATTCTTTCAAATTGTACTGTGGAGCTCAGAATTTTGCAGAAGCTGCAAACAAACCAGGGAAGTGTAAGACGAAAACAAACTACAAAGTGCAGAAACTAGTACAGTTCATAAATCGTGTCAAAGTGCAGAAACTAGTACAGTTCATAAATCATGTCATGCCAGTATTTTCCAAATGTTGCTCATATAATGGAAGTAAAAAGCAATAATTTAATTAAAAAGCTCAAGAAATTTACCTTGCATAACTGTGTCTTCCTTTCGTAGTATGCAATCACAGGTTTTGACGCTTGGTAATAGCTTTCAATTCCTTCCTTGATGGTTTTGGCGTTATCAGAGTGCTGACTGCTCTGATTACTCATCAGGAGGCGACTACTCATGGTTTCTGCAGAGCAGTCCAGGCAGAACACAAGTTTTGGTTCCCCAATCTAGAGATAAAGAAAACCAATAAGTATTCAAACCACCGGCCTGGTAAAACCTATTTTCTTTGGACAACTTTAAAAAGAAATGCTACTGAAAGAGACATCACTGAGTTTATTAGCAAATTACTTTTGTATTTGTCTATGCGGAAATTATTCTTATTAACAAACACCTCTTATTTTAGTGGCGCTTGGAGATCCCAGTATTCAGGATCAAGGCTGTGCTTCATTGGGCTCTACACATACAGAGAAAAAGAGATATGATGTGAAAAATTCTGGCTACTTGGACTAAAGATCATCAGTTTGTTTATTATTTGCAATTCTTTGATAAAAGCTTGATGCAAACAGCACTGGACTCATGGAATGCCTGACACAGTTATTTTTTTAGCCTTTGCTTTGTTCAGTCTGTGAAGAGTATATTTTCATTCAGGTAAACTATAGCTTAGAATTTCAAGAGGCATTAGAAGGAAATGTCCAAAGTAAAGTGTGCCCACTTGAAATGGAAACGAGTAGCAACTGACAGGCTCAGAGACACCATCAAATGCTTGTTATTGAACGCATTCACAGAAATACACCTTGTGAATTACTTTGTCACACACACTATTTTATGTCAGTATTTGCAGTGTAACTCTACATCATTACTACCCATGGCATAAAGGAAGATTGTGATATCTCTGTATTTTCAAATTGGTGAGTAATTTCCAAATTTTATGAGAAGTCCACCACTTAGTGCTTTTTGGCTAGGGCCAAACTAGTCATAAGGAAGCGTATGACCTTTTCTATAAACAAAATAAATATGGATTTATTTATTTTTATTCCCAGGCCTTGGCAAAGACAGTAAATAATTGTCTCTATCTACATTTGACAGTAGATATTGCAGTATTTATGGGTGAAAAATAACTGGCAAGAAAGAACAAAGTGTTCTTTGTAATATTACAGGAGAAAGCCGGAGATTGTAAACACAAATCCCCATTGTTCTTTCCCCAAGATTCTGAAAAATATGCACGCCATTTAGCATAAATCTTGCAATACACCCTGTCATGCACCCTGCTCAAGCACAGCTCCATTGGACACAAGGTTTTGTCGAGAAACAGCTGCTGGGCTGAGTCTGAAGGGATACACTCCACTCTTTCAAGTAAAATCAAGGTGTTAACAGGATCAGAGAAAAGTAACGTGATAATTTTTCCATGCAGTTACATATCAAATCCTTCAATGATGCCCTCAGGCTTTTTCTCATTCCTTCCCTTTCTAGCAGGGATTTGGAGAACACCATTTAGGAAAGAGTGAGAAGTTTTGAGAAGAGACAGCTGATCTTCACACTGGTGACCCTTAGACATTCCTGCTTTTACCACAGCTACAGCAAAGAAAGTCTAAATGACTGATACATGGAAACTGCCATTGCTGCCTTTGTTGACAGCTCTTAAAGAAAGGGTAAATATTTCTAAAGGTAAATATTTCATGTTAGGCCTTCTGCATCTGACTGAGGATGTCTGGATTATGTTGACCTTTCTATTACCTTAATGACTTTCTAAGAGACAGCTGAATCCAAGGGATTATGTCGGACAGTTCAATGACAGGCTTTTATCCATCCATTTTTTCAACACAGCTCAGAAAACATTAATGCTATTAGCAGCAGCAGTATTGGGTTTTGGGATTAAAAAAGCCAACAAGGCAGTTTTAACAGTGCAATAGACTTAGATCAAGAAGTTATAAAAGATGTGGGCTTAATCAATGATTAAAACAAATGTCCTGTTCCATATAATTGGACTTGGATAGTGAGAAGTTACTTCCTCCCAGGTCAACATGAGGAATTCCAGGGTCTGTTCTAAATTGTAATAGAATAAATGAGGAATGATTCCTTTCATCATTTATAGTCATCTCATCACCTTACAATGAGGATATGAAGGAGACTAATGGCTGCAGGATCAGACAATAGTATCTTGTTTGACAGACCAGGTCCAATTTGCTTTTGAAAAATCTATGTGGTTCTCTTAAAAATTTCAATGTTTGTTGCTATTTTCTGGAATTCAAAAAGTTACAGAAATGTCATTCTTCTGAGTTAAAAATTGCAAAAAGTAAAAGTAATGCCCTACCAGATATTACTACTGTTGGTTTTGTTTTGAATTATTGTTTTCCTGACACAATGTAGCGTAAATAATGCACGCTCCGGGGACATCTGCAGGAAGCCAAACAAGTCTAATGCATTGGGTCTTCACTCTGTCTTAGTGGGTATCTTCCACTGGGTGATGTGGAACTTGTAATTTAACATTGTATCACTTTGGGCCCTCCTATTTTAATCCAAAGGCAGCTCAGGACTACACAATCTTTTGCTGCTAGAGCAGCTCCAGGAACTGAAAGGGGCTCTGCTTTGCACTGGATGCGTCAAGACTTGTTTGCCTGGCAACGCCTCAGTCCAGGACACTCCAACCTCTAAGTCCTGCTTTACAGCACACACCAGTGTTCACAGGGCATGACACACATGCCTGCCAGAAAAGCAGCACTGCTGAAATAGTTCCTCCTTCTACACAAAATGAAGGAAATCTCCAATGTCATTTTAACAGTCTGTAGCATTTCAATAAAGGAACTGACAGGTCAACATTTCTGTGAATGGCTTCTATAGCAAATCCTATTGCTCATTATTTTGTCCAACTTCTGATGCCTAAATCCTGCTAGGCTTTTGTGGTAATCAACTAGACAAAGCAGCCGAAGGTTCAGGGAGAAAACAGATGATTCATTTAAGTTTTATTACCTTTCAAACTTGTATAGGACACTTGTGGAGTGTAATATGATAGAATATATACTTAACTATTTCTCCTAGTTCACCACTTTTCTTCTAAACCCTGGCAAATTCATTCATAGTGCTTATATAGAGTATTTTCTGCAGATTGAGAAATGTACAGCTGAGACTTCTCAGTAAGTTTTAGCACATACTGAGGAAATCGATAACACTCTGAACTGCCATGCAGTCACTTGAAAAACGCTCTTTTTATGGCTACGCCACCTGTTACTCATTGCAAAAATTTAATCTGTGTTTTGCTGTTTCAAAGTGGCAGCAAGCTTTAGCAGAGCTGGCTCAATGGTAAGAGATATTAACTGTGAAGATACATGCTCTCATGAACCTACATCAAATAGCGTTTGATGAGATTTTCAGGAGAAGTACAGCAGCCATCCACTAGAATTAGAAAACGGATTCTAAAAACGGTGCTTTCCACTAAATGTGAATTGTTCCTGGTTTATATTAAACTTGGGTAAAATCAGCCCTTTCTTCTCCTGGTATTACAGAGTCTGTGTAGGTGAGGGGAAAAGTTGGAGCTGCTATATGGATGGGGGTGCCAAAGTTTCAGTGATCAGCAGCACAATGCTGTTGATCGGCTCTTTACACATCCCCATTGCAATCAGCTGAAGATGGGGACCCAAGCAGCATCAGGAGTACAGTCGTATCTTAATGGGAATTATACCAGCATTACAATTATACAGTCACCTTGCTCTCAAACTCTTCTGCTTCTTTCAGTTCCCGGGGATACCCATCAATCAGGAATCCTTTTGCGTCCCCTAACTTGGAAACCATGGCTTCCTTCAGTAGCTCTAGGACAATATCCTGCATTGGAGAGAAAGGGAGTTAATTTGTTAATTAATAAGAAAGATTGATACCTTTGTTTATTACATTGACTTTAGTCCAATTCCCTTGAGAACTGCCTTATTTTTCTAAAAGTGGGTCCTGTGGATGCAGGTTTTCTTTCCCTGCAGATAGCAGAGCACCCTACTT
Source organism: Limnodromus scolopaceus (assembly GCA_028565335.1). Classification (NCBI taxonomy): domain Eukaryota; kingdom Metazoa; phylum Chordata; class Aves; order Charadriiformes; family Scolopacidae; genus Limnodromus; species Limnodromus scolopaceus. Next base: position 21,471,088 of record JAOXNO010000004.1, read on the forward strand.
TTTCTTCTCTGAGGACCAGCTATGCTATACAAACCTAGTGTTGCAAACCATTCCAAGAGTTCCCAAAGTTTCCTATAGATAGCTGGGAATATTTCATAGTTTCAAAATTAATCTTAATACCTGTGAAACTTTGGAGTACTGCTGCGGCATTTTCCAATCTGATTGCTTTTTGCTCTGTCATGAATATAATTATATTACATGAAAAGTGATAAGAGACCCCTCTGACCAAACACACCGAAGAGCAAAGCAATCAAAATGAAGGCTCAGCACACCTCTTAGTTTCCCCTAAGCAGCACTTCCCAGTATCTTTCATTAACAAATGCATCCTACAATCTAGCTGCACTTGCTGAAGACCCATGAAGAGTTGGGGCTGGGGACCTGCCATGTAAAAATCAAGTTTAGCTGAGAACAACACACTCTGCTTCTGTTAAACTGCAACCCAGCTACTCTGGGATGGCAGCCAGCTCTTCAGGGAACTGCTGCAGGTATTGTAAATTAGAATAGCTGCCAGGAGGACCAGCTCTGAATCTTGAAATGTGAAACTATAAAATGGGCAGAAAGTTTCTGTTTCCTGCACTTACTCTTATATTTTGCAATGCACAGCACAGCATCTGTCTCACTGTATTTCATGACTACTTTGTCACTTACGTGAGTCTGAAATGTAAAGAAATACTGGCATAGAAAGGGGAAAAAAGCGTCACAGATCTAGCAATGAGGAAACTTCTCCCTCAAGTTGCAGATTAACTTCACTTAAATGGGAATCATTAGCTCTAGTCTCTTATTTCCATGCTTTTAGACAATCTGCCTTTGTTTAACCATTAGGACCCCAAATAAAATTGTCACTTACACCAGGCACAGGTTCACCACATTCCATGATGTCTTTGATCAATTTACTTCTCTCTGATAATGACAATAACTCATTTTGGAGAAGGTCACCAGTGGAAAGGTGAGTAAATCCATATTTCTTGGCTAACTGTTCGCATTGGCTACCTTTGCCAGAGCCAGGGCCACCTTTGTGAAGGAAAAATATCTAGAATTAGAAAAGAATAAACATCTGCCTTTTCTCAAACTATAGCAACCATGAAAATGCGAGGAAATTGATGAAACTGCCTATTTTTGCAATTTTTTTTTTTGCAAAGGCTCTCTGTACAGTAGAGCAAATTACATATTTCCCTTCCAATACACTATACTGATGACTCAAAACCATGTACCAAAGTTGAAGCAGTCACAACAGTGTGAAATCTCGTGCAGAAGAGAACCTGTTCTGAAGACACCATGACCATGTAAAGGAGAAACATGAAACAAACGGCGGGTGGGGAAGGGCATTTGACTCGGGACGCGTTCAGCTTGACAGCCACAGCAACTATTAGCGAACTAAAGTTCACTGCATCCTTGCGAGGGAAATATTTTGCCCCATTCCATTTAATGGCACGGAAAGGTATAGGCAAAGAGATGGTGAAACCTGCCTCCGCGCTGTGGGGTGCAGGGAGGTGTACAGCAACTAAACCCTTTTGCGCTGTGATAAATGTTAAGAGCTTTCTCCCTTTCCCTTTGAGCTGGAAAGCTCTCAGGTGCTGGTATGTCTGCCGCTGACCGGGCTGCTAAATGCTGACCAAGGCTCGGTCACGCCGCTCCCTGCAGCCGCGGTACTGGCTTGCTCTTCGTGCACACTGCAGGGGAATGCAAGAGTAAAGTGCTCACCAAGGAAGGGCACGTGGAGACCACCCCACTCCTCTACACCCACAACCACACTCAGTCAGGAGCTGGAAAACCGCCTCCGAACCAGGCCCAGGGCCAAAGACCCAGAAGGTGAAGGGCAGCCTCAGGGGACAGGGCGCTCAGGGGAAGCTGCTCAAGTGATTTTTCCACAGGCTGAAGGGAAGGCACCTGTGGCCGCCCCCCATCTCACCACAGCTGGGGCTGGGTTCTCGCTCCTCCCCGGGGCCTGCGGGGAGACAGAGAGGGCAGGAGGGGAAGGGCAGCTGCTGAGGTGAATGCTGCAGATATCCCCCCATGAGAAATGGTGCCTCAGGCCTCCCTGCTTCCCTCGGCAGGTGAGCTGCCACCACCTCGAGTCCCAAAACTCTTGGACACCTCTCTGGCCAGCACCCTTATCTGGGGCCATCTCAAAGGCTCTGGACACCTCCTTGCTCAGCAGGTGCTGGCGTTGCCCCGTCCCACCTCCCCAGTGCGGGTATCTGCTTTTCCTTCCTCACCCTGAAGGCTGTGAAATGCCAAATGCCTCTTCAGCCGCTCGCTGAGCTGCAGCAGCCATGCCAGCCTGGCTGGAGAGACAGGAATTCCATGGAAAATGCTGGAAGCTGCTTCTTGGGCATCTCCCTGCTGCGGCTGTGGCCTGCGGAGCTGAGGTGAGCACCCTGCGAGGGCTGAACTGTGTGGGGAGGGCTGAGGGACCACCTTGGTGCCGGGGGTGGGGGAGGCCGGGAAAGCAAATTTCCATTGTGAGAATATTGGGATTTGGGGAGAACTTTCAAGGTGCGTAGCAGCGTTTTTTACAGCCTTTGATGGATCTATTCAGAAGATCTGCTGCAGTAGGAGGTAATTACACCCTTGCAGGGAGACAGTGCTCAAAAATCAAAAGAAGAGGCAAGACTAAGATAATAAAAAAACCCAACACTTTTCAACAAAGCTTTTTAAGCATGTGATTTGTGTATTTATCAACTGTTGGGACCTGCAAATGTGACTACACAGCTCTATTATGTGAATTTAAGATGCTAGAAAATACGTGATTTTCCTTTTTATTTATCCTTCCTTGAACAAACATAGGAATAATATGTTGACAATAGAGTGAATCTGGCACCATCTCCTCCTGACTTTAACTTTCTTCTAACTTTTGGATTCGATTTAAGAAATAATTGCTCCAAGCATATAATTTTCAGCGAAGTTACAGTACTGTAGCTGAGAATAAAAACTGGGTCATAAGGCAGTAGCATCAAAGGAAGAGTTTTGTCTACTGTAACGTGGAGTCTTTTACTTCAGCTTCACAAAGATAATTATCAGCCCATGGTGTGAGAATCACACTTGTGCTACAATTTTAGCTAGAAATATCTTTGTCACAGTCTCATTTTCTTTTGAGTGTGGGTTGCATGTTGGTTTTCCATTGCTTTAATAAGAAGAAAATTATTATTTTGTAAAAGCACCAATTGAATGAAAACAAGGACTAAATAAGAGTGGCTACAGACAAATTATAGGCAAATTATCTGTAATGAGACTGTTAAATATCTGTAGTGGCAATTAGTTTTGTTTCTAGTCTGTTTTGGTTTTTTAGATGAGTAAGTTTGTGTGTGCATGTGCTTGTTTACACATTCTGTCTCCTGGCCTTGAATATACTAACAGTGCAGTAATTTCATCCTATTTATTTGGTGTATATACACAGTATTAGAAAAAAACGGCTATAAAGATTACTTTATCCTGTTTCTTATATAACTGTTTGTCTTCTGAACGTAGAGCCAGAACACAAATTTCATAATGTCCCTTTATATACTATATAAACTAGAACTCTCTTTAGAAATAATAATACAAGGACAATTTTTGGATGTTCAGCTAACAGGTAAATATTCAGAAAAGTTGATATGTTTCTCCAATGCCTTTATCTGCTGTATTTTAAAAGAGAACACTGTCAGAATGACCCATTATGCAGGGCATACACAAAATGAGCATCACCATGCCTCCAAAACATTAATTAAAATTGACTGTGTTTATTTTTTATAGAAGGGTTCCAACAAAGCTGAGATTAAAATGCTGAGCTCTTTAATGAGGAAAAGACATAATTAAATAACAGTTATGTGTTGAAAATGGTAATTTTTATGGCCACTGCTATTAACTTAGTATCATCTGATGAGTAGCAAAGCATCCTACTGCTTGACGAATGTATATGACCCGCTTCACAAAGTCTTGTGCTTTCTTATCGACAACTGAGGCAGAAGTTCTTGCTTGGCCTTACCTGAGAAGAGGCTGAATGCCCCCCAAGAAATTCAGGATTGAGGGCCAAACACATACTCAGCATTTAGGCCAGTATTAATTTTCATGCCTAAAATTCAAGTATTAGTTCATCTATTGTCTCCTTCTGAAGGCCATTATTTAATGTGACTGAAAAAGAGCTATTCAGGTGGGAAAGAATGTGAAAGTGCATTTCCTTGCTCATCAGATAGTTCCTTCCATCTCACGGTATATACTCATAGAACTACTACATAAGCAGCTTTAACAGCAAATTAACCCTGCAGTCATGAGGCTTATTATCAATTTGTAGTGTTGGAAAACCTGTAGCTCGTTCTTTTTAGAGGGTCTCTTTATTAAATCAATGTAACTTTCTAAAAAAAGAGTAAAATTTAATTGAAGAAAGTTTATAAGGAACAACAGTTGCATATTAAATATAAGAAAAGCTAGCATAAGTTAAGAAGCCTTCACTGCAACTTGTTATGCTGTTTTTCAAACAGAAAAAGTTTGAGATGTTGAAAAAGGTAGTGAAGTTTTCCCAATGGCTCAATTGTTAGAAGGAGGAAAACATGTCCCTGCTTTTGTTGTAAAGGCATAAGATTCTTTGTGAACAGTGTCATTTTTTCAGTATGCTGTCATCTTTTACTCTGCCTACGTATATTTTGAAAAAAAAAAGAAGTTCTAAGTAGTGACAGCCTGATTCACAGTAACTTGCTTTTCAGATTAATCATGTTGTTTTCTGATTTTCGTATATGACGTGAAGATAAAGCCTAGAAAATTGCCAGAGGAATTATCAGTATGCTGTGACCTGTAGGAGGATGTAGAAGAACTACCAGCAGTTCTTCAACATTAGCATGTTGTATTGTGCTGGTATTGCTAAATGCAGTACATCTTTCTTTAAAGCTCATTCATTAACTTAATAAAAAGTTGCAGATTCAGAAATTAAGCACATTGTATCAGTCAGTGAGATTATTCTTGGAAATCGAACCCTTTGTGTGTCCCCTTCTGCTTTCTGATACAAACAGCAAGCAAGTATCTGGAACCAGGGTACTAGACAGAGCATAAAAATCCAATGCAGTTCTGCATATTTCTTTTCTGGAGACAAGGCTGGATTAAAAGCTCTGTGCACTCCCCTAGCCCAGTTTTCCCTTTCATTATGTTGATTCAGCCGCCTATGAAACTGTGTAAGGGGATCTTCTGGTAAATAACTTTCTGGCAGCAGTGCTGACTTAGTGCTCACCTTTCCCCACTTAATTATTGACTGCAGAAATGCTTCGCAGAGAGCACTTCAAGGGCAGAAAAAGAGTAGTCTCAGTGGGTAGGCAGAAATGACAACTGCCCAAGCAGCGCTTCCGTATGTTTAACTTCAGCCTGCCTTAGATCAGTGCAAGATCTCTGCTTAAGAAATCGAGTCTCTTACACCTGCTCTCCCTCGTGCCCCAGTTTCCCCAAGACGATGACCACAAACCTAGGCACATGATTCACATGCAGCGGTCTGGCCTAGAGCACAACATCACAAGCAGATGAATTAATGATGCTGGAGGGAGCTGGGACTGCTGCTGGGAGTGAGCAGGGACAGGAACAAGGAATGTGAGCAGTTCATGAACCGGCTTTGCTTCCAGAAATATTAACAAAGCAGAAGTGTCATCCAGACAGACTGGGTTGTCTCTATTTTAAACTTGCCAAATCTTATGAGTTTATCATACACCAAAATATTATGAACATTTACGTAAAATGCCAGCAGCAGGATTTACAAGAGAGTCCCACCATTCATTTTAGAATGTTGCAATTTCTAGACCTTATTTTCATAATGAGTATCATCCCTGTATCATGGAAAAGTGCTTGCAGGGGAAACCTAGCTGCACAACGGAGCCTCAGAAGTCAGAACTGAAATAAAAATAATCCCAGTCAAGATATTCTTATATTCAAGAAATGACTTTGGAAGACTTGATCAGTTTGGCAACTCTATCAATGCTACTTGGATTATTTATACAAATAAAAATAAGCCTTAGTTTCAGAATATGGCGCTTGAAAGCTTCTCGATAGCACCTCATCTGTTGTTCACATATGATTTTAATTTGAGTGAAACCATATAGGAACAATGCTGTTATTTAAAAACAACAACAAATCCTCAATATTTTTTTTTCTGAAAGATGATTTTAATCAGAAAACAACCTGGAGCACACATTGGCAGAGTGATGCGACGTCCTGGGACATCACTGAGTTTTCATCCCTCTTAAAGAAAACATGGAATTCATTTCATGGAAAGTCAGAGAAAGCAGCCTTCATCAGCTCCTGTAGATAGCACTTGGACTGATTGAGGTTTTAATTATCAGCCCTGCTCATCTTTTGCCTATCTGTAGAACAAGCTGTAATGCAGGTATTGTAATAATTCAGGTTGGAAGGGACTTTGGTAAATCCCTCTGCCCAAAGCAGAGCTAAATTCAGCATTAGACTAAGTTTTTGGAGGTCTGACATACTGTGGACAAATAAAGGGTTTCAGGTTCTGTGGTTTGGTTTGGGGTCTTTTTTTTTTTTTTTTTGTACACACAAGAAACTAGTATTTGCAGCTGACAATGTTTTACTTGTAAGTGTAGGTGGCTGTAATATCTTCAGGGTGTCAGCTGAAAAGCTGGTCTTATTTACACTGAGCTTAAGCCATTATCAGCTTTAGTTCCTCAGTGAGAATGACAAGGATTCTGCAGAGGAAATTGGTTACACTAAGTTTTAAACGCTACATCTAAGAGTAAGTGGGGAATTTGTCTCTGATCCAAAGCGCAGAAAAATTCCCAAAAACTTTCTACTTTGGTTTCAGCCTCAACCAAAGCCAAATGTGGCTACGTTTTATGAAAATCCCGTAGACAATAGGGAGGGATAATGGTCCCAGTAACATTGATATGTATGATAACTTTCTGGATGTGATACAGAGTATTGAATTAGTTAAGAATGATAAAATCATACATTGTTCATCGTGGTTAAGACTTTACATTTCATGTTGCTCTGCTGAAAAAGGCTTTTTTTGCTTGGTGGTGGTTTTTTTGTCTGTTTTGTGGGGTTTTTATTTTTGTGACTGGCAGTAATTACATAAGTCTCAAATACTAGAGCATCCCCCATATTTATCTTTGCATTTGTTTATTTTTTAATTTTTCTCTTGAATTTTACTTTGCAGGCCAAATTTAACTTGGTTTTGCCTCTTTTATTACCCTGTTGCTATCTCTCATATTTTTGACTTGCTGCTTCCATGTCTCTGCTTTGCTGTCTGGATAAAACATTGACATTATTGCTTAATTAATCTAAGTTGACTGTTATTCCAATTAATTCCTACATTAGCTCTGATGTAAATCTTTGCTAATTAGATTATTTTTTTTCTTTCCCTTTTTGGACAATTTTCAAGGTAAATTAGTGGGGGAGGGAATTGTCTGCTTTTTTCCCTTTGTCTTATAAACAGTATCTCAATTTGTCAGCGATGGCAGATGGTGTATTTATTTGAATTAGTTTGTAAACCACTTCAAGCGCACATCTTTAGAACTCTAGTTTTAAAACATTTTTATATGCATCTTATTCTTTCCTCATGAATACATCTGTGTAATGAGTAAACATTCCTACTGACACCTGAGACAATTTTTTCCATTCAAATACGCACAGCAGCATGCTCCAACCTGTCTTTTCTGCATTCTTTCTAGCCAAGGTATCATGGGCTGAGTGTTTCTAGCAGTGTCCACTGCAATGGAGTACACAGCCACAGAGAATTTGTGGTGCTTTTTTTTTCCTTTCCCACCCACCCTCCAAGTTTGACAGTTTTGTTCTGCTCCTGTGAGCCTTCTTCAAAGTTTTCTTTTGTCCTTGCACAGTGACTGGACTTCAGCTCCTGACTGACACATAAGACAACTTTACTGCCAAGGCAAAGTTGGCCACTCCAACCCAGCACCAGCAAGAAATCTGTCTCTAGGAAATACTATTTACCTTCACTACCTAGATGAAGTAAAATCAAGTTTATGCAGCCAAATGACTAGCCATGAAGATCTCACAGTGATCACATAAAAAAACCAACCAACCAACCCAAAACCCCAAAATAGCATCCCCAAAAAACAGAAAGCAAAAAATAAAACCAGAAAAAAAATATATCTTCACTCTTCACATCAGACTTCAAGAAGCTTTTTCAGGGGTAGAAGGATGGGAGTATTTTGGGAAAAAAGTAAAAATCATTCCACATATTTTGTTGACAAGTAACCCAGGCTTGAACTTAGTCAAACTTTTCATTATAACATTTTCAACAAAGAAAATAATGGACTTTTGATTAAGCAGAATTTTCCTCTGTTCCTGCAAAGCATTTAGTAGTGAGTTGGATTTTAGTCTGAGAGGGATTTAAAAGTAGGAATAAACAAGGAAAAGGTGTGTTTTCAGTTTTAAGCTGGAAGATGGCTAGTAGACGGCCTATAAAATATTATAAATGAAAATTAAAAGCCATTCTTTGAAAAAGAAAAAGCAGTCCAGAGGTAAATGAAAAATATGCCTTACCATGGGCAATTTCAGAGGCAAAATTCCTTGAGTGTCTTCATATTTTAAAAAAATCTGTGTTTGTACAAACTGAAATGTAATTTTCCAATAAGATATGTGAGGCAGAGAGAATGAAAATTTGTCATTGAAGCAAGCAGCAGGAAGATGTATTTCAGTAAGCATGGAGTTACCGTTTGCTTAAAGACTGAAAATTAAGTGTAATGCATCTTTCCCTTAAGAAAAGTCTCCAATGAGCTCTTCAGTAACCTAATTTCACTTTTTCAAACACATAATATCCACCATAGGTTTGCAATAAATTGAGTCAACTTGTATTTGGTATAAGACAGAGTGAGATAAAAGTACAACACATAAACATGCTGTCTTCTCACAGAATCCTTTAGGCTGGAAAGAACCTCTTGGCATCATCTAGTCCAACAATTCAGGGTCAGCTAAAGTAGCGTGCTCAGGACTGTGTCCAGTTTGGTTTTGAACATCTCTAGGGATGGAGACTCTACAGTCTCTCTGGGCAACCTGTTTCAGTGTTTGACCACCTTCACAGCAAAAACAGTGTTTTCTTGTGTTCAGATGGAATTTCATGTGTTTTAAGTTGTCCCCACTTTCTCTTGTTCTGTTACTGGGCACCACTGAGAAGATTCTGGCTCCCTCATCGTCATTCCCTACCATCAGGTATTTATACATATTGATAATATCCCCTGGAGCCTTCTCTTCTCCAGGCTTAGAGTCCCAGCTCTCTCAGCCTCTCCTCATATGAAAAATGCTCCTGTCCCTCAAACGTCTTTTTGGTCCTGTGCTGGTCATGCTCCAGTAAATCATAACCTTTCATATACTGGGGAGCCCAGAACTGGACACAGTACTCCAGATGCAGCCTTGCCAGTGCTGAATAGGAAGAAGGATCATCTCCGTCAACCGGCTGGTATTGGAATGTTATTTGATGCTTCCCAAATTCTGAATGAAATTTCTCTTCGTTTATGACTAATTCCAGAAGTCACTTTTTCTCCCCCACCCAATGAAAAAGAATGCACAAAGTGACTTACTTCTATGTAAAATTACACTTTTGGCTATCTGTCCTTAGGTCTTTAGAAAACTGTAGATCCTGCTGTATATCGTAAAGCAGTTCTGAAAAACTCTGCTTGATGCAAACCCAATTATTCTTTCAAAGTAATTAGTACCAAGCATTAAGCTGAAACTTGTAAATCTTCACATTATAATTAATTTGTTTTAAAAGGCTGCTCAAAGTTTATGCTAATTACATTAGTCACATTTATATAATAACAGGCATTAACATGGTGCTTTCCCTCTGTGGACTTCCAGAAAGCAAATATAAAGTAAACCTTGAACCTGCAAAGCCTCAGTACTTGTTAAGCATCATGGATGATGACTAGCACGTTGACTTTTTAACAGCATGTTGAGCATGTGCAGAATTGAAACCTGTACTTACAAAAGTTGTTTCACAGATGAAGAGGTGAAGAGACCTGATTTTTTCACTAAACCTCAAAAATCTGAGTTACAAATCCAATCTAGTAACGTTTTAGCTAACGCTGGTGAGGCAACTTTGCTGTGGGAGATCACACAACACTACTGTAACTGCACAAGAACCAAGGTCATTTTGAATATGTTCACACTTAAACATACCTCCCACTCTGAGCTTTACACAACTGTTATTAGCATGGTCAGACCCAAGTTAATAACTTGATATTAAATCCGAACTCCCTTTCAAAAGACTAAACCGCCATTGTAGTGTAAATACTCTGAACCAAAATGTTCTGCTAAACTTTAAAAGAAATCATATGCTTATAATCAGAACTAAATAACGTGGGGATTTTCAACTGTACCGGTTAAATTAGGAATCCTACTTACCGACTACAAAAATGATGTTTGATTTCCTTAAATCTTCTGAAAAGTCTAAAATGAAAATAAAATTTCTTTAGTTGGCAAGAGCTAGTAATTTTAATAGATATTTCCACACTGAACTGTGTAACACTTGTGCAAGGTGACCTGATTTTACGAGATTTACTTTCTGCTATAGTACTCTGCATCCTGAAAGCAGCTATTATCCTAAAGCTTATTTATCTCCTAGATTTGTAGTTCTCACTGCAGATATGATAAAACTATTTTACCTGAAAACGAGACCTTGCACATAGACATCAGTTCTTTAAATAAAAAAAAAAAAGAGAAGCAGATGCATCTTGATGCCATAACATGCCTCCTGAGCCATTGCATTTTCCTTTGAACGTGTTATTACATAATAATTGCTATAGAAGTTTGTCCACATCCCATTCAGATTTTATATTTGGTGCACTACATCAGAGATGCAATCTTAAACTCCCTAAGCCTCAAATTCAGCCAAATAAGAACAATCTTAACTGAAATCCAGATATTACTGTCATTTTAGCACCAAAACTACTGTATGTACTACAGCTTTGACTGAAATTTTGATTTTTTAAAAAAGCAGTTCCTTCTGCTTTTTTCTGAGCCCCAGTCATTGGCCTGATTATACCAGTACAGAAGCTGATCTTGCACCATCTGAGCCTGCTGGAATTTTATTATGTCGGTGACTTAATCACTTAAAAGACACATACAGTTTTGGTTTTTATTCTGTGGCAGGTACATCCCTTATTACATAATATCATTAGCTGTAAAAGGTTTTGATTAATCCTTTCATTCCTCTTAGACTCCCAGCAGCTCATACTTTCCAACAAGCTTTTCATAACTGACAATTTCTGAAAACACCTATGAGATGTGAAGCTGATAAACAGTAATATTTTCTAATAATTTTGGATCTACTGGCCTAAAGAGTGTAAAAACGTCTTTTACAAGCTTTAATTTCCATTCAAAGAGAAACCACATGATAAAATCCTTTAAGACATAACTTTTACAATATAAATAACCTGAATTCACTTTACCTTATAAGTAACTATTTAAATACAAGGGGAAACCAAAGGTTTCAAAATTAAATGGCAAATGGTACTGAAAAAGAAACTCACCTCCTGTGCTCTCATAACCAGAAAAACTTGACTGATCCTCCTCCTGTTAATTAAGCAATTGACACATTGAAATGGATATTCTGCATAGTTTGCATTTCTTCTTATACCTGCTTATCTGTATATCTTAATATCTTCTCCATATTCTAACCTCTCAGTTTTAGTCTGTGTTGAGATACAGTTAACAATGTCACAGAAATGCTGTTAGTACTGTTCCAATTGGTAGAACATGAGTATGGAGAGCCCAAGATAACTCGAGATGATTAACTGGCCCATATTGGTTTTGTGAGGAACAGTTCTTTCGGTGTCCAGCTGCAAAGTTCCAGCACGATGAGTAAGCAACCAGTGTGCATGCTCAATTGCTTCTGAAGTAAATACGGTATGATAAGCTGTTAGTAGTGGAAAGGCAATATTGGAGTAGGTTCTAGAAGTGGGCTAGTGAAGAAGTGAGATGAAATTCACCTTTGATCTAAAACAACTTGAATGTGGCTACCTTCAGACTGCAACACAAGCTACAAGTTGTTACAGAGGCTGCTGAACTTAAAAGAGTGATTCCACCAGCAAAATGGGGAACTTAGCATGTTTTTTCTCCTGATGCTTGGCCATTTAGAATTATTTGGTCATGTACTCTATGGTACAACCAATGAGGAATTAGAAATACTGGCCAGCAAGGGTGTCAGAGTGGGAACTCTTTGTTGTTCTTATAAATCAGAATTACATATATGCTGGAGAGTCCAGGTTATGTAGCGTCATATACTCACACCATCAATACTTTAAGCTAGTCTATAAAATATCAATAATAGCACTGACAGTAACATGCTCCTCTTACATCATCAGCGCGTAGTATCAGCATGGAATACATCATGCTAGACCTCGCAAAATAGCATAGGGTTATCAAGCTGTAGTTTCTTACAGTTCTGCTTCAGTATGCTGTCAGAAATAGCCACTGTTAGCAATTTGTATAGCTGCGTGACCAGACGAAGTGAAACATCCAGCCTGGTGAATAGAACGGGGAAACGGCTGGCCACTGTGATTTGCCAGGCTCTGGCACTACCCTTGCAGGTTTCTGCTTGTGTTCCCATTGTCACTGAAACAGAAGTGCTCTTTGTTAGGCTGAAGTACCATCACGTTGGCTACACAGAACACTTTCATTTTTTGATTCACAGTAATTCTCAGCCTATTAAACTGCAGCAGGAGAAGTGCCATCTTAAAAAAAAAAAAAAAAAAAGAAGAAAAGAGGGGAGCAAAATGTAAAAAAGCAACTGGTTCCACTAAGTTTGCAGGAGAGTATTTCAGGGAAAGAAAAGTTTTCAAATAAGACATTAATCTCTTTCCCACAATTGAAGTGACAGTAGGACCCTACAAGCTTTTTCTTTGATTTAATAATACAATAAAATATTTGACCCTGCAAAGGATATATTACATATAAAAGGCCTGGTTTTAGACTCAGCTTCTTATCATGCCTTTGAAGGTTTATGGATGAAAATAATTTTAAGCACAAAGTTTAGAGTAAAGTTTCTTTAAAAATCAAGATCACAGTCACAAGTTTACGATCAAATGAAAGAGGCATTACTTCTTCCAGGTAATGCTCTTTGTTCTCCCCTATAATTGCAGAATGAAACCACCTCTGTAACTGGTGGGCTGCTCAGAGCAGCAGGTGACAATAAAGGTCCATTTTAGAGAGGAAAAACTCTAATTTTTTAGAGCTGAAATACGCAAAGGCTAGAGACAGAACTGAAGCTAAATAAGTTACCAGCTGTTTTTACTTGACCAACCATATCTGCCTTAATAGAACAACAGGTTAACTAACCAACAAGCCATGCTCACATAAGGAACAACTGCTATGAAAAGCCATTAAAGTGAATTCTAACTACAACTCAAAAGCAGGTAAACAGGAAGTGTGACAGTGACAATGACCCAAACCCAGAACATCAAAATAATGAATTCTGTTTATATCTGTACCTGCTCACTTTTCAGGTGCAGGAATATTATTTTCAAAAGAATTGCTTTTTCTCTCAGCTTTTTTCCACCACCCACCCCAGAAGCATCTGTTTCATAATTCTATAAAACAACTGAGCACACAGCTTGGTATTAGGGGGACCACCAGCCTTGCTGAACTTCTATGACAAAATAAGCTTCCCTGTATTTCAGAGAATAAGTTATTCCATTTTCAGACAGAACTGAATGGCATCCAGTGAGGGGTGGAAAGAGGTCCTGAAAGGCTGGTCTCTTGGGGAGCTCTAAGAAAAGTCTGGAGGAACAGATTAGAACAGTGGGGCTACAATTAATTTGGTTTTGATGACAAGGTATTCCTCCAGAGTTTTTGATATTCTATACTTAAACCTGACCTAGAACCATTTCCCTTCACCCTTTTCCTCCCAAGCTCTTCAAAAGTACAACCAGTTTTTCTGCTGATCTGGGTGAGGAACTAGACTTGCTGTTTGGCTTGTAGTCCCTTGTAGAGAGTGGGAGAGACGGGCATCCTGGTTAATGCCAGTCCCTCATATTTACATTTGTCAATACCTATTTTTAATTGTGTTTTTCTAGTAATTAGGTCTCTAAACTGAGAATGATTTGACCTACATCAGCTTGAAAGCCAGGTTACTAAAGCACTTGGAAAAAAAAACTGTTAGATTTAGCAAGTGATCACATTAGGAAAAGTCCCACCAATTACTAGATTGCTAATAATATTTTACACTACATTGCCACCAGGAATACAGTGATTTAACAGCAGAACAATCTCTGTATTCTCAGTATAGCCGTTTCCATTTAGGTGAAAGACAGGTGAGGAAGATTATAATCTTATATGTAATGACCTCTGACAAAGGATGGGTAGTCTGTAATATCAGATGCCAACAGACCCAGGTTGTATCTACAAATATTATCTGGAAATATATCAATTAGTGGGGCATAGCTGACCATGTAACCGCTTAAACAGTATCAATGGTACATTAAAATGATTGCTAAACAGAGACGTTTGCTACCTGTAAAGAATCTCTTATCTGACGTTTGCCCTTAAGAGTTCAAAAGTGCAAACTTTTGACTGTATTCTGACTTCTTGTCATTTAGCTCATTATTAGTAAATATCTGCCTAGTAATAGGTACTTCATAGGTTAATGAGTTACTGCGTGTCATAGCTAGGTTGTGAAGTAATTTCCATAATAAAACAAACTGGCAGTAAGTCACAGCATATAATAAGGAAATGATACAGAATTCTCCAGATCTTTGAGTCTTGCTACTAGTGAATTAGGACTCTTAAATTGTATCACTTCAAAGAAAGCAATAAAATACCTTTTTTTATTTTAATTTAAAGATGGGACATTTTCTTCATTGGAATTTAATGACAACTGTTGTGAATACTTATTACCTGATGAAATGAGAAAGCTTTTCTGTTACCCATTAATAACCCCTGCTCTAGTCCTTGGTGGTTTGTTTTTTCAGTTTTGGGGGTTTTTTTGTAACATGGAAAAGAAAAAAAGTATCTCTCTTATCACCTTGTTGTTGCTTGAATACTTCACAAAAATAGTGGTGAAAAGTGCCTGATATATTTTATTCAGACTTCTAACAGATATAACAAGATTTCCTCCTAGAAATTTACTGCAGAGGATAAATAATCACAGATTAAAAAAAAAAAGAGGCAGTAGAGTGAGACTGAATTTAAAATATAGCATGATTGTTGTCTAAAATTATGCTCAATTTTCAAGATTGGATTTGAGAATGTAAACACTCAAAGGAACATGTCAGGCATAAATTATTTAAACAAATAAAAGCTACATTTTCTCTGCCTAAAAACATTTGTTGAGAATTGAACTTAATGTGTAAGCAAAAAAAACCAAAACAAACCAGCACAGACAAACACAACTTTAGTACAGAATGACATAATGTATACAGTAGAAAGTACAGGTGTCATGGTTTAGCCCAGCCATCAACTAGGACCATGCAGCTGCTCCCTCACACCCCCCTCCCTCCCAGTAGGGTAGGGAGAAGAAGAGGGAGAAAAGGAGGGGAAAAAAAGCCCTCATGGATTGATATAAAGGGAGCTTAGTAGAACAGTAATGGAAGAGGAAAAAAAAAATAATAATGGTAAAAGAATATACAAAACAGTGATACAACACAAGCTGCTCTCACTACCCAATGATCGATTGCCCAGCCCATCCTGAGCAATGATTATGGACTCATGCTCCCCAGCCAACCCTCTTTATATGCTGAGCAAGACGTCTATGGTATGGAATACTCCTTTGGCCAGCTTGTCCTGTCTGTGCTCCCTCTCAGCTCCTACGGGAAGCTGAAAAAGTCCCGGACTAATGTAGACATCAGCAACAACTAAAGAGTACGTATTATCAGCATTCTTCTCATACTAAACCCAAACCAGAGCAGCTACTAGAAAGAAAATTAACTGTTCCAGCTGAAAGCAGGACACTGGCAAGAACTGACTATGTGGATTTATTATGGTGATCTCATCAGCATCCCTTTGATGGGAATGTAGGTATATAACCATCAATTTCTCAGCACGCTGTAGTTGTATAATTCTCCCTTTGCTGCTGTTAGGTATGCGAAACACTGGTACTCCTGTAGCATTTTATTTCTTCAAATAACACTACAGTTCCACATAAATCTTCCCTGTGTTTCCTTTTCGAATAGAGGCGTGGGCATTTCCATTTTAGCAGAGATATTAGGTGACTTGTTGATGTAAACACAGTTATAAATGGAAGCAGAACTAGATTTAGGACTTAGATTTCCAATTGCACCTCTTTAGCCTGTAGTATATTTACTTTGAATTCTTAGTCGTCAATAAAGTAATATTACATGAAATCTCAGATGTTTGCAGATGATGCTTCTACATCTAGTACCCTTAAGATCAGCTTTTGCTCTCAATTAAATAAACTGTCTCACTGATTAAGTATAGTTTAGGGAATCAGAGAGCAGTACGAGATGTCTGTTGAGCATCGTCTGGATATACAATTTGTCTGCTTCAGCATAGTCCAGTCTGTCAAATCTGTGTGGTTTTAGAGTTTGACATGTGTTTGCAGCTGGGTTTAATAGGCATATACCTAATCACAGATGACGGTCTTTCAGATTAGATATATGCAGCCTCTATTTATAAAAATGTGGTTATCACTGACTGGTTTCCTTACATATATTGCAAAAAGTAAAGACCCTGAGCAAGCTTAGCTAGGCAAAGTTAGACACTGGAAGAAATTGGGGCTAGTCAGAGCTCATCTTTGGAATTTGTCTTCTAAATTCCTGTTTTCTTCCTGTAAGAGCGAATGTTTGGGTTTTATGAGATATGGTGGGTTAGCTGCAGGTTTTATGTATGGGCAATGGTCCCTGGGAACAGATTTTATGAGCCATACAGTCGCTTGCCTTTAAATTTGATTTATGATTCAAATCATTTTTTGAGGCTGAGCTGTTTTCTGCAAGCTGAGTGTTAAAGCATGCCTCTGGAAAGCAGGGGTGGCTGTG
>JAOXNO010000004.1:21488106-21552858 GCA_028565335.1 Limnodromus scolopaceus
AAATCATTTTTTGAGGCTGAGCTGTTTTCTGCAAGCTGAGTGTTAAAGCATGCCTCTGGAAAGCAGGGGTGGCTGTGTTCTGACCTCCTCTGGTTCAGAACTAATGAATATGTGTAAATAAAATAATATAACTGTATAAATACATTCAGATTTCAAGGCTTTTCTTTCCCCAAAACACATATCTTCTTATACAGTTCATACTGCTTAGCAGAGTGGAGTTATTTATGTCAAAAGCATCTAATAGGAATTAAGATCAGAACAGTGCTGATGCTATTTGAGGTGATTTTTTTCTTGTTTGGAGTGCATACAATATGAAAGTGCAAAAAAATCAGTGTTTGTAACAGCATTTACAAAATGCTGATGGATTATTAGATCACTGTTATTCCCTTTTACTTTTGGGTTTCTAGCAAAGTCAAGAATCTCTGTACTGCTGCTCTTTTAAAATAAACTTTATTATCAGTTCTGAAAATAAAACAAATTTCTAGCTATAAAGCGGTAGAGATTAAGTAATTTTTAACACTTGTAAACCAAGACAGAGTTATCTGTCTTTTAAAGATATGCATTGTTTTTTCAGATTTTTCATTCTTGTTCTTTGATAGCATAAGAAGAGTATCAGTAGTTTAGAGTGGAAAAATAAAAATCTGCTTGCTACAGTGTGGGGAGGTTGGGGTTTTGTTAACTTCTGTAGGTTTTTTAAATGACAAAAAATACATGTAATTATTACCCATGAAAATGAAAGCAGAATTTATTTAGATTCATATTGATTTCCAGACACTAGAAAACTGGAAAAAAAATCAAAGAGATTAATTTGTAGAGGCAAACTTACCAACCAAGGTATGCAGTAAGAACACCCCTCCCAGCATGGTAGCAGCATTTTGTATGATCAGAGCAGCCTAAGAGTGTTCTGGTAAGCCAAATACTACTTTTGCAGTTTTTATATTGGGTTTAAAAGGCTAAGCTAGAGGGGAAGCATTATATGTAGCTTGAAGAAGAACTGGCGCTTGATTTTTAAATATCTTTGTGTTTTGAAGACATTTGAGACACTTGACACCCAAATTACCAGTTGATACTTATTATCTATCGCTCATTTTAAAATACTTTTGTCACATACAGTATTCAGTTACTTTTCAGTAGATCTATATTTATTAAAAGTTCTCAGTGCCTACAAAATTCTTCCCAAAAGTTATCACTATTTTTCCTTTCCTTTTTTCTTCTTTTCTGTAAATTGCCGTCATTCCTTAAATGATTCTTCTCTATGTGGCCTACTTCTGCTGCTTGGTATAAATTCTCCCAGGGGCTTTTTGTTACATCGAGCCACTGCGGCAGAGAAGTGCAGCAGGGGACCTTCCAGTACATTTGAACTGCAAACTTGGCATCGCTTAGCTCCTTTTCTTAGACTGCTAACGACAATGTTAATGAATGAATCCCTCAAATCATACTCTGTTGGCACCATATGCAGAGTCTCTCTGCCCTGAACTTTTATATTGCTTTCTGAGGGCTAGAAATTCCGTGTTTTGGGGTGGTTTTGGGTTGTGGGATTTTTGGTGTTTTGTTTTTTGGTTTTGGTGTGCAGGTTTTTTTTTAAACTTTAGATGAAAAAGGCTTTTCTGTAGGCCAGTCTCAATTAAATTTCCAAAAAGAAAAAGATGCAAACACTTTGATAAGATTCAATTGTGATGGAGCTCAGCAATTGTTCCTCTTGGAAGAACTGAATGTTCAAGGTGTTACTTTCCACAGATAACCTAGAAAATATTATGCTGCTACTTCCATGCATCACCACGGCACCACCCATTTATTTTGTTAACATGACTGCCATTATTTTATGAAGATCAAACTCAATGACAGGTGCAGTAACCTGTAAGTAGTAACCCATCATTAATTTTAAAGATTTGTTACAGGAATTCAAACTGTCTTTAGGAATATAAACAGCAAAGGAGTCAAGGGGAGAATGTAATTTTCACTTGTAATCTGATTTTTCTAAGGACGTTTAGATATATATATTCTTTTATCTCATTCTTTAAGATGAAAGTATTTGTCCTCTATTATATATGTCTACAATTGCCAGTATGTTCAAAAATGGCTTTTCTATCGCTTGCTCCCCTTCCAAGGTCTTTCTAAACCTAACCCAGTGTCACATGTCGCAGCACTTGCCCAAGTAACTATACACATTACTGTATAGTAATGTGTTTGATATAAAGCTCTGTTCTTTATCTTACCAGTCATAATTTAGCACTGCCAGTGAAAAAAAGAGAGCGAGCTTGTTTAGTTTCAGGATGGCACCACAAAAATGAGTAGATGCCTTTCCCTTGTGTGGCAGATGATCTGGTCTTGAAACAGTGAGTAAAGGCTGCTGGCACTGCTATGCCCTGACCACATTTGCCGTTTACTAAAAAGACACATGCACAGATACATAATTCATAGACATGTAACACACAGAATTGCAGCAGGGGGAAAGACGGAAGAAATGTACACCCAGGAAATGTAGCTAATGAGAACAGACCTTTTAAAATATGGAAGTAGAGCATCATATGACAGAGCTTGGTACAGAGAAGGACAAGAATAGGATGTTTTAAAAATAAGACAAGCATGTGGCCTCAGACCCTATGATTTGCTGCTATTAAGATGTAAGTTGACAGCTGTGTTCAGTTTTATCTCTCAAAGACCTTCTCTGCTTAACATTTCACTAAGCATATTCTAGGTTTACTGAAACACCTATTTATGTTTTATTAGGTAGTTTTATAACTTTAAATGAGGAACTTTTACAGTATTTATAAAGAACTTCTCTGTTAAGAAAGAATTTAATAATGGGAAGAAACAGTCCACAAATCTGACATGCACTAGTGTGAAGGAATTCTAAAACTAGGCCACCTCTCACTCCTTACGACTGGTATTTAAGCTTAAATTGACTAAAGCTGACTGCACAATCATGGGATACATAAGGAGGAAAAGGACACCAAATAGGAACCATATGGCTTCTTGAAATTACATAGAGAATTTTTTTTTTAAATGTTTCCAATGTACCCGGCCAACCCATCCTTATGCTTCAATATAATATAAATAAGTTATTTAAAGAGCTGTTTTGTACCCCATATAGTAAAACTGCATCCTTGCAACCACTGTAGTTTAAGATGTAAATATAAAAATCTATAGTATGTACTTTGGCCGTGATTAAGAAATATTAGTATTTTCTATAAAAAGATGTTTCTTCTTGAATGCTTTAAAATATAGGAATTGTCGCTACAAATATTTTTCAAGTAAGGCCTTTGGTATCTGTCTTCAGCGACACCGGGCTATGTGAACAGAACCCATCCACAGCCCTGAGTAAGGTGTCTAAATCTAGGAGGCAGGGAGAGGGGGATTTAAAATACACCTTTGCATTTCTTTATCAGCTTTAGGTGCAATGTGAAATGTTCTGATGTGGATCCTATTTGCATCAACTGTGTGGGATGCCTGATATGCCCTAAGAATTAAGCAGGTTCTCTGCGCTATAAAGGTAGACATGTAAAATACAGAACTCATAAATTTAGTTGCAAAGTGGCAGAGGGGCAAGCTGGTGTGAGGAAAGGAGGTATACTATCCTAGTGCTACTGCCTAGAAAAATGAGGGTGAGATAGTGTAAGTTGTAATGCTTTTTTCTACACGCACCTTCCACAAGCCACAGAGAAGAGCTTCTTAAGTTACTGCAAAAGTATTCAGTGGAGCATAAATGCAACACATCTTGAAGAATAATGCTGTCGCTGTTTAATCTCCAGCAACTCACATGAGCTCACCATCCTTTTAACTGAGTCTTCGTGCCCTGTACTGCTCACCAGAGCTGCAGGCAGCAACTTTGGGTTCAAACTCAGAAAAGGAATGGGGATGCAGACTTCAACTAACCTTGGCAGTTCAGTTCCCCCTAATATCTGTATCATCAGAAAGTAAACCCAAACAGTGTATGTGAAAGGAGGAGCAAACAACTGTTTCTGGCATTCCAAAGAAAAAATGCAGATTGAGCCTACAATCTTTTTTTCTTGCCCCTTTTGCCATGGTTTGCATGGGTGGACGTAGAGCAGTAGGCTTTCTTTCACATGCCTTTACTACAGTGTACAATAGTGATTTTGAAAGAGAAAAATAATTCTTCAAGCTTACAAAATGATATAGAAGCCTCAAAACACTTGGCTTGAGCTTATTAAGGGAGCACTTTGTAACAGGCAAACTGTAGTACTTTGTTTCTAGAACTGATTTTTTTTAAAGTATTTAATAGGATAGTTGCCATGGCGACTTGAACTGAACAGATTGTTCATTGACTTCAGTACATTTCTATTAAACATCTTTTCTCTGTAGTTAGGCCTGCCTTTCCAGTTCTTTCATCTCTTTGGATGCTTATGCATTACCTCTTTTTGCAGATATCCTTAAACTAGATTGGACTCCACCTTTCTGTGCTCTTTAACAAAAACAAACGTTGAGGGTACAGAGTTTCACAATCATTCTCTGAGCTTCCTAGAATCTGTTTTCTTTTCTATTGCATACTCCCATTTTAATAAGTTTTCCTGTAGAATCAGAATCTGTTATTCAAATTGATACCACTATCTATCAGCAAAAGAGAAATGGCCATTGCAGAAATGTTCAGCATTAAAAGCCCAAATGGCTTCTGGATACTCTTGGTAAGAGTAAGTACTAAGACCTGTAATGATTAATGCTGCACAGCATATATGAATGTAACTGGTTTTATAATGGAAGTTCTTTATGTTCTCAAGTAAGGAGAAGGAACATGATTAAGCACGTTCTAGATCTGACCCCTTAAATAATTTAATCAACGTTTATCTGATTTTGAAAGGCAGGTTTAGAAGTCCCAATGAAAATTTCTCCAGCTAACGGAGATGTGCAGTTTGCTCTTTGTTGTATTGTAATGTCAATCCCTGGAGCACTGTGTCTGAAGGGTTAAATAAATTGATTGTACCTTCCAGGTAGAGAAAATGGAGTCAAAACACAGTGACAACTGATTTGAAACATAGTAAATGGAGGAAAATGGTCTTTGGTTTAATACACAGAACTTTAGGTAAATAAGGCTTTCAATTTGCTGTTGCCCACTAGTTTTTGGGAATACTTGTGTTCTGCTTCTGCATTGAAAAGACGTTCAGGGTCTTTTCATTATCTCTCCTGAATATGTAAGATTCAAGCTATGATAATCTGTCAGGCCGGAAATGTTGTTACAGTCTTGGTAGCAATAGAGTCTGCTTTGCATCAGTTCACTTAAAGCTTTCCTCCTGCTCCCCTAAAGCCTGCATCCGTATGTGCTCTGGGTGGGAAATGACAGCAAGCTGTAAGAGGAATTGTCACCACATGGCAACAACTTTTAATCAAGAGCTTGTTTCCTCTTGTTAGAATGAGAGTAAATCTCTTTGAGTGCTTTTTTCCTCCACTTCATCTTGGTTTTGCTTGTTGCTTTTCAAGTGAGCTGTCACATTTTCTAATTATAAAACATTCTGCACTTGCAGCAAAGATTGGGTTATGCAATTTTCTTAATTCAATAGATTGCTTGTCACTGCTGAACAGAAAACCTTTTATTATCTTTCAGTCTTTTTTACATCTACTTTTCCTAGGTCTTTGACACATTTGGGGGGAAAAAAAAAAGGCAATTTGCATGTGCCATTGCATAAATAAATGCAGTCTGACACTGGAAGGACATGGAGATGCCTCAGTTATGAACTGGTAACTTCCTTTGAGGCACAAAAATGCATTTCCATGTTTTGTAGATATGAAATAGATTCCTCTGCAGTTTACCTGAAGTTTACCTGATTTTCACGTTTCCTAAATTTTAAAGTTATCGATTCTATAAGCACTTGTTCGGGAGTGTATTCGTTCTACAGTTGTCTGACTGCATGTCATAACTTCCTCTCTAATTAGGCTAAATATTCCTCAGACTAGCTAAGGTTGTCTTGAAATCCTTGTTTCAGAAGAAAATAATTGGATGCTCTTTTCTTCTGCAACTCTTTGATGGGATTCACCGATGCCAATTTTTCAGTACTCCCTTTTGGCCTGAATGGACTTGAAATAAGCCAAATGGTAGGTTTCTAATTTAAAAATTCAGTTATTTAAGATAAAACTTGACTGATCTCTGGAAACAAGTGGCATTGTATTGACAGCCTCTCTGGGAAAGTTGAAAAATTGAATGGCAAGTATAAATGAACACAGTGAGCAGTGAAAACCTGTATCACAGTTCAGAGCATTCCAGCAGCAGCAGTCAACCCTTATTACACTAAACAGGCACTAGTCACGTCGACAGCAAGTTCTGCATATTGAGAATATTCTATAAAGCACAGGTCTTCCCTCATTAGAAGCTACGCTGTTGCACTCAAAAATGAGTGGCCCAAAACACACTCTGGGTGTCTTAAAAAATTTAAAAATTATCTGTTTACTTATCAGTGCTTTTATGTTTTCCAGTCAAGCCATGATTAATGTAATCATTACTCCAGTCTATAGAGATTGCTACCACGTCAAACTTTGGCTGGTTCTTCCACAAGCCATTCTCAATGAGAGGTACTGTCTGCTTTTATTTATATTTTTTGGAAGAATATATTTTGGGCAGTCATTTTAAAAAGCTAAATTATTCCTTCTGTAATACATGATCTGACAGCTACAGATTTAAGAAAGAACAGAAAAATAGTTGTTACTGATGTGGAGAAAAAAATGTTTTGGTTTGTTGGGTTTTTTTGGTTTTTTGTTTTTGGTTTTTTTTTTTTTAAAGGGAGTATTTCCCTCCTGGCTTTCAGTGCTGTAGTGTTTTAGTGATTAGAAGTGTTCTAGTTCTTGAAGCATTCATGCATAGCTGGTGCTTTTAATGTAGCTTCCTTTTAATTTAGTTACATTAATTTAATTGATTGTTCATTTATAAAATGTAGAATACAAAGCTCAAGGTTTTTCTGAGTTATTTTTAATTCAATTTCCCTTGCATACTCCTCCAGAAAAGCCAGATCTTAGGATCTTAGCTTGCGTTAGTGTTGCTTTGCACGGTTTCAGTAACAGGTACCAAGTGTTTCTCAGAGCACTTTGCTGTATTTTGGAGCGCTCCTAGATGAGCTGATGACTACATTGATAGTTGGAACCACACCACTCATTCTCCTTGTTCCTGACTGCCAGTTAGAGAGGTTATTCTGGAAGAAGTAGCATAGATCTGAAGAACTCAGAAACTTCTTTGTTGGCTGGAGGTTTTCCTGGCTCATTCTAAGAGTGAGAAAATGCGAAGGTATCTCTGTATGTCCTTTTCAGTTATGCCCAGTGATACTCATCCCCAGCTGTGCCTTTGTCTTCAGTATATGTTGCTCTAACCCCCAACTCCTCTTGTTCACTGACTACCAAGATGTTCTGCTAAAATTCAGCCATTTTTAGCAGCTCAGCTGTGCAAGGTTGCTTAGAAACGAGCCTTCTTATCCCCCACATTCTCATGACAGATTTCCTATGCAATAACATCACTGCATGACACATTTGTATCCAGACACGCGTTCCTTTCCCACTTGAGATTCTCTGAGTAAAGAGTGTTGGTGCTTCATGCAATTCGTAAACAGCATGTGGTAAATCACTGGAGTATTAAATCACTGCCATACTCAAAATGAGCTGAAGTTTCAAATGTGAGCAGTTCCTCACTCCTGATTTTAGTTATTGATCTTTTCTTCCTGAGAGTAATTTTCTTTTTCAGACTGGGTAGGTAGATGGTATTATGACTTTATGGCAATCTCCACTCCCTTAGTTGCTTCTGTATATAATACTTCCTTGCACCATTTGCAAATTTAGATGGTAAGGGCTTTTGGTTGCAATTGCTTTCTCCTTCATATTTTCTTTATATTTGTACAAGGCATTTCATATGAACTGGGTATAAAAATATTCATTAGTAACCAAAATATTTATGTTTTTAAAAAAGTCACCAATAAGTATCAAAGGTATCAACTTGCAGATGAAGAGAGTCATTATCAGCCACTTCATATTTATATATTTCTCTTTGACTGAAGCATTTTTAGCACTACTTTTACTTCATATCTCCTTCTCTGTTTGATAACAGTATTGCACTCTTGCCAGAATGGCAATGTGTTGGTCTGGCAAAATGATGAGAAAAGCAAGCTGCCACATCTGGCAGAAAGAATATTTGCTATTGACAAAGACAATAAGGTCCCATCGCAGTCTTCTTGTCTGGTCTCATGCCTGAACCACATTCAACTTCATTCAAAACTCGTCAGTGCTTTTGTGAACTGTGCAACGTGTCATCAGTGAACCATAGAGTTTGAAATCATAAATTACTATATGATTTTCATATATTTCTTCCTGTTAATTTTATTTTGTAACTATAAAACTCGCGTTTATTATTTGAACAGCACTTCAAACATTATGAACCAAGAGTATAATTTCTTTAGTGTTCATACTCTGCCAAAAGAATGTATTTAGAATGTGCAAAATTTAACATTAACATAATCCAAACATGATTTAAATATATATTCCGATTTATAGGGCATAAAGGCCTAAACTCTGCAATAAAGAAGTAATACAGTCAAGACAAAGATGACAAAAACCTTAAGAATGGGATTTAAAATGAGATTTGGAGACAGAGGCGAGCTGTCTCCTTGAAAAAAAGCCAAACTGAAATAAATGAGCCAAAAAGAACAGTAAGAGGATCATAAATTAACAGAAATGAATAGGGCTAGAACGTATAACATGTTGCAGGTGAGGAAAAAGCATTGTATTGAATAGCATGAAAGAAAACCAATGAATGAATGGCTGATACTGAATAAAAATTCAGTTTTGTTGGTCCTGATTTTGTTACTAGCTTTGAAATTTCAGAAGATATCTTTTGCAAATAATGAGGAAAGAGGTGAGAATATTTGCAACTGCATTTAGTTGAATGCTAAAAGAAACACAAAATAACATTCTTTGCCAAGCTGCTCACAAATTGAGAGAAGCGTTTGTAGTATTCTTGAAGAAAATGCAAGCAGAGTTGTGCAAAAGCGAAAGGCAGAAATCAAAACATACAAAACCACCACCCTTAGGAATGGCGGCATGACAGGCAGATGGCTTTAGAACTATTTTTTTTTGCTAATTGTAAGTAATTCTTTTAAAGCTTATTCACACCACAGTAACAATAATAATATTTATCCTTAGCACAGTATCCAAGCCACAGGAACCTCCTGTGTTTCAGTTTGTGCCCATTGCCTCTTGTCCTGCACTGCTGAAAAGAGCCTGGCTCCACCTTCTTTGCACCCTCCGTTCAGATTTCTGTACACATTGATGAGACACACACACCCCCGCCCCGAGGTGAACACTCCCAGCTTTCTCAGCCTTTCCTCATAGGAGAGATGGCCCAGCCCCTTAATCATCTTAGTCGTCCTTTGCTGGACGTTCGTAAGTAGTTCTAGATGTTGTACTGGTGAGCCCAGAAATAGACACAGTACTTCAGATGTGGCCTTATCAGTGTTGAGGTGAAGATTAGAGGGAAAAGTTGTATACAACCTTTTTTGCCCTCTCCAGCCTTCTTTCTTCCTATGTACAAGGAAAACACTATCAAAATTTAGTTTTTAGATGTGGATAGAACAGGATCAGGAGAAATGCTGGTTTCAACACACTGTAAACACATTTGTTGTTCTACTGTTAAAAACGCTTTTTCAAGGGGAAAATGTTTGATTTGGTTTTAAATACATTTAACACTTTTTTTACTTCCATGCCTCTCCATTGAAAAATGTTTTAGTCCCTCTTCTTAAATATACAGTAGACTTACAGTTCATTCCCACAATTCTGTTTGCCACTTTTGCCAACATTTTAGAATTTGTGGAAGCAACTCAGCAACGTACAGTAATGGAAGACATGGGTTCTTAATACCACAATATTATTCACTCTTTTCTCATAACCAGAAAGCAACCTCTGTGTATCACGAATTTACTTATTTTACTAATTTATTTAATTTTACTTAAAAAGCCCTTTGGCTTAGGTACCCTTAAAGTTTCACCACCTTCTTCAGTCAAATGGTATCGCACAGTATGCACATGAACTAGAAAACTGTCTAGAGAGAGGCCATATAATTACCTGGTCTTCAAAGTCAAATTCTGTATACACAGCATCTCCAGAATCCATAATCAGACTGCAATCAAGTTCATTTGGCCCTAAAATAGGAAAGAAAATGGATTGGAAATTTTCCATTTATGTGATGGAACACTATAATATTTCCAGTTGTCTGTACATATGCAAAAACTGTGATCCAAGGAACAATTCACATGTGCCAGAGTATCCGACTGAATGGTAATCCACTAGCAAAGCCTTTGAAGCATCCATAAAAGCTACCACAGATCTTAATTGGGAATGGTTATACTGAACAGTGAATTGTATCAGCTAGATTGCAAATTTATTGGACAGGGTATTCTGTGTGTCATGACTTGCAATTGCAAAGTTGCCACGGGGATTTTGGCTCAGGGAAGAATACAAACAATGTTTAGGAAAGAGAAAGGAAATACTGACTAATTGGTGATTAGCAGATAAGCATCTTGGAGTGATGTTGGTAGGGGACAAAAGCAGCATTCTTCCAGCAGCCACAGTCCCCACTGCTATCCCACCACTTTCCAAGGCGACAATGTGTCTCTGCGCCTTCTCCCTGTCACCTTCCTGTGGCAGGATCAGCAAGTCATGCAGCCTTTTGCACTTGGAATGACAAAATTCAGTTGCTGAGAAGCCTTGATCTGGTGGAGCTTCACAGTTTAGCTTCACCTGAACTGCTGAAGGTACAGGATAACAGAAACTGGGCTTGGTATTTCAAGAAGTCATGTAGGGAGGTGGTCATTGCTAAATAGGAATGGGAGGGTAAAACACTAATCACCTTCCTATATAAACATAGGAAGGGTGTAGTATGAGCATCATATTCATAGTCTGGTGTTATCACCCCACTCAGATTATCTCACTCCTGGGCAACAAGGAAGGAAACAGTCTCCTGTCCTCCAGATGGTGCAGACCTAAACTAAATCCTGCATGTATTCAACACACATTAAAATGTCAATAGGCGTGTGACTATAGGAGTATTTTTCACAGAATTACTAAAATGAGAATAACAAAAATACTGTAATGACACACAGGGATCTAAAAATTGTAACCAGACAGTAGCCACAGGTGAATCCAGTCACTGTCTTCATGTGGGGAGCAACAGGTAACACCAGGAGAAGTAAAGGTGTGCTTTATTTTGTGCCATCATGACCCCAGTCAGACAGGATCACTGATGAGGAAGAGAAAACAACTCTGTCCCTCCTGGGTTACAAGTGTCTCTACCTGGTTTGATGTTCCTGCAAGCACTGGCATTGAGGAGATACAGTTTTAAGAATATTGCTGACCTCGAGTTGTTTTCTCGCCATCAGAGATGTTTGTATGGGTGGCTGTCTGTAACAAGCACTACCAACAACAGATTTTGCAGTTCAATTTGCGCCAGATGCATTTATGTATTATCTGCTTTTGTTTGCTTTTAAAGTTTACATAGTAATAATCTATGTAGGTGGTGAACTAAACATCACTAAGAGAGAGAACAGAGGAGAGGAACTGGATGTCACGATGACTAAAACCATAACTGCTTGGTAGAGATGATGATTCCAGGGTGTCTTAATTCACAATCCATATTACAATTGCTGCCAAATTCATCTTTGATGCAACTCTTTGGACTACGTAAGAGATACCAGGGAAAGACTTGGGTCTACCATCTGCTGGTGTTTTTGTTCTCCCTCCCCACCCCACAGTGTTCACATATACTTCATCAGATTGCTATAAAAAAAAAACAGAAAAGGATTATACTGTTGCTACTGTAGAATGTCACATGTACATACGCAGCATGTTCTCTGGCATATACACTTTACCATCTTCTGACAATACCTGTCTGTAAAAGATATATGCAACCAAACAGATTTACAACTGCTGAGAGAACCTTAACTTTTTGATTTATTTTACACAGCTGACATCTCACTCTCAACATTGTATCATTGTTGATAATATAATTTAACTAAGCTTCATTCGTCACCAGCACTGGCCTACGTTGACACATCAATCACTTTTAAAGGCACTTCTGTGCAAGTATTTGATTAACTGTCACTTAACTACCAAGAGCAGTATGTATCCTTAGCTTGAAACATTAATATGAAATATGGTGCTGCAAACTTAAATGTAAAGGTCAGGCTGAAAATGAACACTCGTGCATAATGTATCTTAAGCGATAAAAGCTAAAATGGTTTTACAATTTTAATATGGTCAAGCTTCTTAAGGCCTTTTTTCTTGAATTAGGACACCAGTTTCCTTGGGGAAGCATCGCTCCTTTCTAGGGTATATTCAAGGGAGGTAAGGAAAATTGAAAAAGTCTTTTCTGTCTTGGTTCAATGAAAACTAACAAAACCCATAACCATATATCACTGAGTAGTATACAGACTCCTCTACCCTTCTCAAATTGCCTAAAGACAAACCTACCAGAAATGAATTGAAGCAAATGGTTACTCCCAGGACAAGATAAGGGGACATATAAGAGTATTTCCCTGGTGCAGTATGAATAAGCATGAGTAGTTTGCTATCCTCCAGCTCTGTTTGGTTTTGGAAGGAGCATATTTTGCTGAGTTTGGACTAAACCTTGCCAGAACACGGCCTCTAGGGGAGGACAACAGGCTTGCTAACTAATTGGTAGTATGCATGGCAGCAGAAGTGTACCAGATAGCCACCTTGCAAGGTCCTGGGAGTCCGTAACCCTGGCGGCAGGCAAAACTACTGACAAGGCTAAGGCCAAGCGCAGAGTGTTAGAAAGAGTGGGTAATTAAAAATTTAGCTCAGGTTTTCTAAGACTAAGTTTCAGTCAGCAGCATTTCCCGTAAAACTTGTGGCAATGTTCAGCTGCCAAAGGAGAAACACAAAACGTTGGCTTAAGGATACGAGGAGGGCCGGTTAAAGCATTTGAAAGCAAGCAAGCCTTGCTGCTTTCAATGAGTCTGCAGGCTGCACATCTCATGCTCTTGAGAACAAAACAGCCGATCATAAGTAAGTTTCATTGCCTTTTCTGAGTTGTGTTCTGAGTTTTCTGAGTTCTTGAGAACTAGGCTATAAAAAAATTAATACTTATTTACCATTAGGAGGAAAGTCTTACAGTCTGAATTGTCCTAATTCCTTTCAAAGGGATGCCCCGCTCACCAGATAATCTCAGCTCTTGTTTAACTTAGAGTCTTCGTGTTCTTGTATGAACCTATTGCAAATGATCTGAGTAGCGGTATCAATTTCAAAAGGGGAAATTCAACAGCTAAAAAAAAAACCTAAAAAATTAAGAAAAGGCATGAAAACTGTACTGCCATGAAGAAGTAGCTTGCAAGCACCTGATCTGGAAAGGTATTCTTATTACTTGAAATATGCTTCCTCAATTTCAGAGCACGCATACAGTTGAGGTAAGGGAAACCTGGTCACTTTTATGTGCCCTGTGTTTTCCTTAGGGAAAAAAAACAGAATGGATTTTATTAGGTAGAGTACTGCACAATTAAAAAATAAATCAGTTGGAAGTTTTTATTAAATCCCCGCTAACGGAATAATCAGCTCTCCAGGGAGGAGCAGGCTGCTGAAAAAAGAAACAGCAGATCAGCTAGAATGCATTCCCTTTTTTCACTAGGCTTTGTATCTTGACACTGAAGGCATCGTTCATCAAGACTTGTCTTGCAAGGAACCCAGGAGGATCCAGTGACACAGCACCAAGGGACAAGCTGAATTAATGGGTGGCTGCAATTGTACAAGGGTGTGCTGACAGGAGCTGCTCCTGCCAGGTCTGACAGTCACGGAGAATAACTACCCTGCCCCAGGAGGGGTGCGGGGCTGTACTCAGTTGCTTCCTTCACCATGAGGCTGTGCTTATAAATTTTATGCTGTATTTTATGTATTGTTTGTTACTCCTAAGCTGAATTGCACAGGCTTGTTCATGGAAAGCTCAGAAGATATGGCTGTTAAGGGCAAGTGTGTGATTCCATCTGCATAAATGCAACCCAGGACCACCATGGCCATAAATGTCTGATCCCGTAAAGCATTTCAATACTCTGGGCTTGGAAGGTCACTTTCTCTGAAAGTGTGCTCATCCTTAAGTTTTCATGAATGCAAATGTCAAGCATTGCTTTTTCACAGTTCACTAAATTCATTTATACAATGAAACTAAATTGTACTGATCAGTCTAAATTTATCTGCAATTGATTTAACTTCCTGTTACAAGGTAGCTATACCCCATCATGTGAGTTAATTAAGTCTGCTCCTTGGACCCTTCGTGTTTTGGCAAATCAGCTAATGTATTTCCAATCCTTGCTTAAATCTGTTACTTATTTCAAATCGTGGTAGCAATTCTATTCAATATGGTTCATTGGCTCAAATATGCCTGTACTCATATTTTAACAACTATAGTATTTGCACTGTTCAACACTGACTGTCATAAAAGTAATCTAAGATTATCCTGTGAAACACGCTACTTCTCTTAATAGCATGTTTAAGCTCAAAAATGTTTTTTTTATGTTACAGAACATGCTCTGAAGCACCGTCTAATAACTCAATTAATACATGTTGCATATAAGCACTTGGGCAAGACAAATGCTTAGAAGATAAATTTCAAGTGGAATATAACAGAAATAATTTACTGAAGGACTGATTAGCATTAGAATTATTACATTTTAATGTTGCTCTCAGTAAGCAGCTTCTAATACAAATTTTATTGCAACCTTACACTGTTGAGTTTCATGACAGGTTGTTGCTCTTAGCAACAGTCTTAATATGTCATAGAAGGCAACAATGAGAAAGTTGTATTTTAATCTATAAAAATATTCAGTTGTTTTCTTTCAGCATATATTGTTACACAGTTGATTACAACTGGATTTTACAGGTATAAAATATGAATTAGATCAATGCGGAGGCATGAAAATATTAGAAATACTATTTTAACATTAACCACCAGGAACTGAAATATATTGATAAGATTAAAACACAAAAAGTGAGATCAAGGCAATGCCGGAATTGCAACCTCTAAAAATTAAATATCTGGTCCTACAGGATCTCTAGAAATCCTACTTCAAATCTCTTGGTGCTCAGGTTAGGCACCAATTAAGACAATCATGGCATGGCTTCTGATAAAGCTCATAGCTCTCCAATTATTTTGTTGAGAAATTTATTAAGTAGATCAGACTTTCAAGGGACTGACTTGAACTCATCCAGAATCACAACCAATTTGTGCAAATTGTTTAACTTTTGTCAATCTGTGTGTCAGAGCTAGCACCTTCATGCCACTTCTTTCCTCTTCTTCCTATTCAGTACTTAGCTCAGTTAATCAGCAAATCCACAGGTAATTATCAATACAATGATATACAGTGGGAATGTCATTTTAGGTTTGGAATCAATCTCTTGCCTCTAGGAATAAGGCTAAGCACAAAAGAGGTAAGCATGCCACTTAATGGAAAAAGCTAGTAGCCTTTATTCTTGTATGCATCTTATCTCAAAGCTGCCCAATAGAAAACTAGTTTTTTTAGCTAATGCACTTTTTATCATTCTCAAACCCACTCCCACATCCCCTGGCCTTGGTAATTAATCTTTACCTCATTTTGAACTTTATCAAAAATAGCCTTATGGGTGGTTTTTGTAGGTTAGCTGGCTTGGAACCTCCTTTCAAATCTTCAAAATGCGACCTAATCTTTCTGTCTGAACTACTGCTCTTTGCAAATGTCCTGCTAGTAGAAAAAAAGTAATCCCCACTTTGTCAAAAAGAGATAATAGATGTATCGCTACTACTAGACTTCATTGTGCTTCATCAGTTCCTCCTTCCTTGGCAGCCCCCAGATGATTGTTCACAATTACAAATAACTGAAGCTACACTGTCAGCTGATTTATGGCAAGTGAGTTTTCCTTAAAAGAGATCAGATACATTATTTTCTCTACTATTCATATCTAATAAGATTAGTAAAATTTACAGAAAAATATTTCACCAAGAATTTTCTTTTTCTTCTTGTTTGTTTCACAAGACACTTTATGACCCCATCTACCTACATAACCCTCAGAGTCTACTTGGAAGGCAGCCAGAGATGTCATCTGTAAAAAGAAGTTGTGAAGTCACCAGAAAACCTTCTGCTGTTCCCCTCAAGCAAAATATTTCTGACAGATATTTTGGACTTTCAGTGCTTTGATTTTTAGCTTCAGTTCTTTTGCAGTCCTTTGTCCCTCAAAGGCTTTTTCTTTGAAGACATTCAAGCGTCAGTAAGCACAAATAATAAACATATAAATAAATAACCCCCCCAAACTCCTGACTTATACTCACACACAACTTCAGAATTAGTACCAACTATTAGGAAGGAAATATGAACATTAATCCCATTCAACTGGTTTTCTGGTGAACACCGAGGTATCATCTGGAACTGAAACAGATAGCTGACAACTGGAATCAATCAACTTTGAAAGTTTTGTGTGGACTGTCAGTACTATTTTAAGGTCAGCTTGTAGATAAACAAGATATTAGGTGAGTTTGTATGAAGTTTCCAAGTGTGAAGAGGGTTTTTTTGCCCTTGGTTGTGCAAATGTTTGATGTCAATCAAGATTTTGCTACCGCACATATATCAATACTTGAGGAATATGAAAAAGGCATCCCAGCAATGTCAAATGCAGTACAAAAAAAGTGGTTCTTTAAATCTTATATTAACTCACCTGCTGCAGCTTCTTTGTTTGCAAATAGTTTATTGTCAACTGCTGAACTTATGTCAAAGAACACTTCTTCTTCATCTCTGTCTGCATCAAACTATGTATAAAAAAAAAAAAAGTTTGCAATCAGACACTGGTTATTACTTGGCTGAACATCAACATGTAACACGACTTCTCACCCCAAACCTTACTAATAGGAACCTTTCTATTTTTCTGAGTGCTGTCCATTGCTTTAGGTATGAATCATTTTAATTTTGACTGAAAACTGAACTAATTTTGCAAACCATTTTGCCTATTTTTAATAGCTTGTCAGGAACAGAAGCTACAGTAAAACTGACTTGCTATCAGAGAAAGAAGTTTCAAAGCAGAACAGAAAATTAGTAATGCATATTACCTTTTCAACCATTGATGGATGAAAAAAATGACCATGTAGAGACCAGATATGTGATTAGTTTGTCACTTCTTTTCAGGGATTAGCATAACTATTTAATTTGCAAGTAAGAAATTTTCAGCAACTTCTGAATTGTCCGAAACCAATTTTGGTGACGTGTATGTGGGTACGATTTCTTCAAGTAGGTAAGCAAAATTCTTTGGAAAAAGTAAATTATTTTTTGGAAGTCCCCAATTATACAGGAAAAAAAAGCTTTTCTTGCTCTCGCACTAGCAGAAAGTGTATTGGCTCAGTGATAAATTAATAAAATCAGGAAAGCAAAGCTCCTGTAAAGTGGCACATAATTAATTTCTTACAATTTTAAACTTTACTTATTCTACCTTTTGCCTGAATTCTGATACTGATTCTCTGAAGTTTTTTCTCAGCTCTGTCTGACAGGTTCTTTTTACAGCCAGGTGACATGATTGACAGTGGGTTTGTGTTTTTTCTTATCATATTTATCAAGCTTCATTAGTTTAGATCATCACTTATTGAGGTTTTCTTTGGGAAAAAAAATCGGACATTTTATTACTGATGCTCTGGATCTTCTATTATTTCTTGAATTGAGGTCAGGTGCACTCTATGGAAAAAGGGAATACTGTAACCTCAAGTTACAGGAGAAAGCAAATAATGGTCACATTAGATGGCTGTCATCTAGTGCATGCCCTCCTGTATAAGAGTCATTATTTTCAATTGTTCTGTATCTTCAGCATAATATGGTTTAGGATGCAAAATGAACCCCATGGCAAAAAGCATTACACAGCAATTACAAGGTCATGAACTTCAGTGGGCTCTTTCTTCCAAATCCTAAACTGTTGAGCATCTTTTCAGATGTCTCACCGATACCTGCCTGTCTCATGGTAAAAATAATAGGCAGGGAGAAGCCTTGGAGAAAGAAGTTCAAACCCTACCAAGAACTTTGCTGCAGGACCTAATATTTATAGAGATGAAGCTGTTTTCCAAATTTCTATCTCAGAACATAACATGATACTTAATGAGTTAATTTTAGAGAGATACTGAATTGCTTGTCTAACACCCACCATTGCAAAATCAGTATCACTCTTTTCATTATACCTTATGATGACTTATGTATTATCTAAATTACTTAAGCTGTTCTGTCACTGGTAACAAAATTCGCTTTCTTGTGGAATTTTCCATCAGTACCTCAAGGTAAACTCAGAGGCAAATATCAGCCCAAGAATAATTATTTAGAGTGGCAGATGTCAGAAATAGTTCAAAAATAGGGAAAGAACATCAAAGATACAAAGAATGGTTCTACACACTGGGTCTGTGAGAATGAAACAAAATGTGAGCTTGTGGGAGGCCAGAGTATACCAGAGAGAGGCAACCATTGCAGAAAGTTTGCTGCTTAACAAAGCTTAGTTCTCAACACCTGTCCGAATGCTCAAATCTTAATTGGCATTAGTCCTGTTTTAAATCTTTAAGGTCTTAATATTTAGCTTCATGCTTAGCTCTGCCCTAGAGTTCATTTTCATTGTGAATAGGGCTAATGTAATTATCAATACATGGAATTTTCTGACTGGTTCTTGAAATACGAGTTTCTGGCTCCAACCCTGAGGACTACTCAAGAAGTTCATCCTGTGATGCAGCACAGTTGTCCATCTGTCTGCACAGACATTTATCTGTTCTTGAGTAGTTCTTTTGCCTTTCAGTGCTAATTAAAATTCAAAGCACTATTTTTCATTTATAGAGCATAAATTTCTTTGTATTTACCTATTAGAAGGACTACAACTTAACTTGTGTCAAAACTGAGGCTTGTGGAAGAACAGGTCTTAAATTAAGTTGTTTGGCTACTGTTGGGCAATTTATTACCAAGTGCCAAGAGCAGCTTTGGAATTTCTTTGTTGATAAGAAAAAAATACTGAGTTCTGTGAATTCTTCTGCACTGGTCTGTCTCCAAGGAAGTGTGGGGATATGCTTTTCTTCTGACACTTCTCAGCAAAAAATGCACACGTTTCACTAGATATGCCAGGGAAGACATACCATATAATATGATGTTTGTGGGTATGTGTACGCATAAAAACCAGCAAATTGTAATCAGGTTGTGTCTGATCATTACTGTGTAGGTCACACTACACTTGGAGAGATGGCAGGCTTGCTTTCTCATTAGTAGCATTCCTCTGAATAATCCAGTTTACCATGAAAAAACATATGATCAATCTCAAAACGTTCTGAAGGTTCCAAGAATTTGAAACATCAACTTCCCCCATTCAAAGAACACCAGCTGTGCTTCAGTACTCTGAAAAATCTGGTCTTTGTAATGAAAGCCTATATCGTCACCCAAAGAAAACCAATTATTTGAAGCTTGCACATAGACTCAGATTTCCCCTCGCAAAATGAGAACTGTAACACCCTGAGCAAGGTAGCTTTCATAGAGAAAACATTTTTGAAAGAAATCAAGTAACCGAATGAGTTCTGTACTTCATTGAATTGCTGAACATTTTAAAATGAAATCCTTTGATAATGATTGGAGGCTTGAATAAAACATAAAAGGTACTCAAACAACCCTATTCACAAAGAACAAACAGCAGTAAAACTTGTATTTTTAGCAGAACATGTCTAAATCAATAGGTTGCTTTCCTTACTGAAAACAAATCCCTATTTGCTTCAAAACACAGTTCTCTGCAACTAAATTATCTACTGGTATCTTTATGGATGTCTCAGTTTAATTATAGTCAAGGCCTATGTTTTATAGAAATATAATTTTATTAAACATGCCACTGAAAGCATTTGCAATACACAAGACACATTAACTGTACTGTTATCTGAATTGATACAATCTTTACCGGTGATGCAGGAAGAAGCAAAGTATCTCTTCCCTGTGACTTCAGCAGGGTCTGAGGTCTGAACCCACTCTACAGTGTTTCCTTCAATGAGACACTAACAGGGTTTTTGTAGTTCACTGTCTCTGTTGTGTTGGGGAGGACCCCAGCGGACAGGAGTCACATTACTTCAAGAAACCAGACTAAATCTCAAAGCCAAGAAAGGTCTCACAAACCTTTCTGAAGTACATTTGGGGGTTGTATTTGGTAAGAATCTCATCAAATCCTGCCCCTGCCCAGCACATACATGTGGAAGCTGTGGGGCAGCAATCTCCACATCACTTCTATAAATGGTCCTGCCTCCAAGATTTATGTCCGTGTGATGAACGAAAGCACGAGAGGCTTTTTCTACCCTCTCTCTGCTTAGTCAGTTCAATAATGGTGTTTCTGTGGGAGTAAGAGGTAATACAGCATCATTTGGGAGAATGTGAATTTACCACACCCACACACTGTAGTTTATTACAGTTTCACGTGAACACTGTTGAATTGGACAATTTGATGCTGGCAGAGTGTTACATATAAAAATGATGGAAAATATTTTCTAGATCTTCTGCCTTGTAAATATTTTTTCTAGGGAAAGGAGGTTGTACTTGCTGCTCTCAGAAAATGGTTAGTGTTTCTAAATAAGCACCCAACAAATCCTTACCAATAGAAGAAGCTTCACAGAAAAATTGTCTGAGATGTTGAACATTGTGAATCTCACTGGTCAATGATGAGAAATGGAGGTTTGGTAATATCACATATTGAGTTAAAGAAAAAAGTGCACAGCTCTTTCCTCACACCTACTGGAAGCATCAAGGAAACTGCAGTTAACTAGAATTTTGGGTGAGGCTGAAGTCATTCAGCCTGGCACTGCCTATTACAGACTGATTCACCTCCAATGACACTGTTGGTCCTTGCAGGTGGCTTATCCAAAATTACAGCCCCAAAATACGGGGACGTCATAACTGCCTTTCAAATTGGAGTACAGGAAAACTAGAAAGAAATCTGGTTGCAGCAGACTTGCAGGGAATTCTTGTTTCTCCACTTTGAAATAAAGTCAGAAATAGTGAAAGGATTAAAAAAACCCAAGCAAATAGGTGTAGTTAAATAGTATTTGCAACAGTGGATGAAAATATCCTCTATTTTAGAGCACGATGGATGTCAATGAAAAGAAAATAAGCCGTCTCCAAATTAAAATAACAACATTGGGCTAATTGCTCTATGGCAATAGTCCCATCCACCTCAAAATCAAATAGGATTACAGGAATTGGATGATGAATGCTCTATTTGCTCTCTTTATAGGCAAAGACTCACACAATAACTGCAATTCATAGATGTCTGAGTCTTTTCTCAGTCATTGAAACATGTATTATGCCACTTGAAATGCCAAAAATATTGTACATTAAAGGTACAGGTGATCTGATTATCAGACCCACTTGCTGCAAGCAAGATGGTATTCATATGTGCTCTTTTGACCTCTTGGTTGTGCCTTGGTTAATTGTCACTGGTCTTCAAGAGCAGGAGTGAGTAGAGTGTGAAGCCTCTGACCATTACAGTCAGTGCTGGTCAGGAAATAAACCAGAGTTGCTTTGAGTTGTTCTTTTAAGTCACATCCTCAGCTATGGACCTTTCTGTGGTGTTTGACTGATCTTTGGCTGTGGAAAATAAGCTATAAGACCTCCAGACGTATAAATAGGTGGCTTTTTTTTTTTCTCAGACAAAGCAACTTCTGAAGGGAGATTTATAGTGAACAATTAAGTGAACAGAAGTTGGGTTGTGCGGCTTAGTCAGAGGGTCTAATTATATGTGGGAACAGGAATGCTGAATCTAAGACAAGTGACAGCGTAACATCGTAGTGTTTGGTGGAGGGGTGATAGCTCCTGAATGCTCAGCGCAGTCCCAGTATCCACAGCTGATAAACTGGAGGGATTTCCAAATTGGTTATGAGAATGATTACTTGATTACCATGTGTAATAAAGGAAGAATTAGGGCTGAGAGCAGAGAAGGCTGAAAAATCAATCTGTTTCCTGTACCTTTCCATGGGTAAAAGAAATTTTAGAAGTTATTACATCCGGTAGACAAAATTGTAAGATACAAGGATGAAGAGCAAGTGAGAATTGAAGGAAGTAGCACCATTTATTCTGATGCCAGATTCTTTACTACTTAATTAATCATAATTCGGAATGGATTCCCCATGTAAAGATTGTTCCTAAAAAGAAAAGTAGTAATACATTTATATTCAAAGAGGAATGAATTCAGGAAAGTCTGCAGTCTAAAAAATGCTCTACATAGCCATAGCTGTCACTGCTGGCTTTTAAGCAGCTATACATGGAAGTGAAACACAATCATTGTTTAGGAAGCGGACAAATCATCCATGCGTTATCACCCGCAACAGAGGAATAATTTCTTTTTAAATAAAAGAAAAAGGAGGGTAAGCAACAAAAAGAGAGGACATGGCTTCTTGTATCACAGTTACCCTATGTTTTTAAAAGATACCTAGCTTAGAAGTCAGATTGTACCACTGCCCTTGAAGTACTGGTATATTTTGGTTGAAAAGCTGACAATCCTTTAGCTAGTAACATAAAGAGATTCAAAAGATTGAGCAAGTTATAATGATTTTCAGGTGGCAGTGGCTACAACTGTGACATGAAGAACTCACTAGGTTTTTTCAGACTAGTTTAGGCAGGGGTTTGTTCTTGAAGAAGTGAAAACAAATAAGGACTAGTTTTATTTTACCCTGTCGGGTTCTCACACCTTGGTAATACCAAAAGGTGAAATGAGAGACACACTTGAGTGCATAGGTGCTGCTTTATGATTTTCAGACACCCACACAGAAATCCCTTTATTGTTTCTGTTCCGTCCCTAGTTTGCTTTTCATAATAATTACAAGCTAATTGACTTGTGCAGTTACTTCTAGAGAACTGTAGAAAAAGCAAATAAAAAAAATAAATCAGTAAATGGGAAAACAGTGAAGAAACATGTGAGGAAAAATATATAAGGTAGAATAATAACCACTGGGAAGGGTGGACAGGAAAAAAGAGCTGAAGCTTTGTATAGGAAAAGTAATAAGCAGAGGAACTGAGGAATGAAGCTGGAATGTGCAGACTGGGACCTCAGCGAACATTTCCCTTATTATAAAGTACTTTTAATGATATCACAAACAAAAAACCTTCAACAAGCCACAAAATGTGGGGAAGGGGATATAGGGGAAAGATATTTAAGATATTTCTCTACAATCCATTCTCTAGTTTTAGTATTTTCTATTTTTTATATCAAATACTCCAAAATCTCAGATTAACTTTTTATACAATATTGTATCATGTAGAGAAGAAAAATGACAACTGAAATTACATTAGAGCTCACCAGTGATTTATAAAAAATTATGCAATTAGCAGAGGTCATAAATTGGTATCAGACAGAAATTTAGAAAATAAACTGAATTGGAGATTTTAGCACCATTATTAAAATCCCGAGGAATACTCTGGGTTATCTCAAATAAGCCACTTAACCCCTTATTTTTTACCACAGGAGTTCCACAGAGGATTCATAAATCATGGCAGAGTCCCCATACTTCTACTATTAGAGTTTCTCAAGTTCCACTTGTCATCCGAGTGTCTATTGCTGTAAGTGCTACTTGTAAACAAGCACGAGGGTGAACGTTCACCAGTCCTGAGTGGAGCTGACAGTTCTGTAGGAGCTGCTGCTTGCTTCTGTATATCCAAACTCCTTCACCCAAAATAGGTGCAATTTGAAGCCACTAACTACATTATTTTTGAGCACATTAGGTGCATAGACAGAATCTAGTATTAAACCATCAAATGATGATCAACATGAAATGCAAAAATTATGTCAGAGTCTGGCCTGTTTCCAGTTTAGTACATAAGAGGATATCTTGGGACACTTGGAGTTCAATTGCTGATCATCTCCCTTTTCTATTAATTTGGCAGTACATAATGCGATTACTACAAAAGAGAGGCATTGGGGTTTTTTTGTTCTTAAAGTGATTTTCTGTTATTTCTTGCTGAACTCAAGAACTTAGTGCCATGGCACACAAGTGTGGAGATGTTCTGACAGTTTAATTCCCTTCACAGTAAAACTCTGTTAAGCCAGCATCCATACTTGTAATATGGAACAGTATGACACCAAGTAAATGGTATGTCTTATCTGAAGAAACAATTAACAGTAAGCAGAAGTAATAACCTGTCTTTGTAGGTTTATGTGGAGTAATAGCTTTTGATAGGCAGAAAGAGAAAGAAGCCCTACCTTTATGCAGTGATCATGTTGAGCAACACCCTGGCTTACATCAGTTTTCAGCTGCTAAAAATGAGTGCCTCGGGCAATGTGGTGGCGAGGGTTGATGGGAAAGACACCATGCAATTACGGGCCCTTGTAGAGCAGAAAATGGGCAAATTGGAGGAGAGCTAGATTTGATTGGGGGTGAGGGGAGCATTCAATAGTTCGGTGGTGTGGTAGCTAGAAAATTAATGAACTGGAGGGAAAGCAATTACTTGTTTGGTAGGGAAGCTAATGGAGGCAGAGAGTGGTACCACAGAGTGGTTTTGGAACATACATACTTTTTGTAACACTTAGATGCAAAGCCTTTCTGTCTGAGCAGATATATAAGAGCACTGGCTGGTTAATTTTTTTTCCCACTAAGGATATTCATCTGGATGGCTGGTGACTATTATGTGAAAAGCAAATATATTGCTGTTTTATTTCTAAAATAATTTTTGGATCATGTTTTCCATTTCCTCAGAGGGGCTCTGAGCCTCCAATAGGCATTATGCTCCACTATATTTGTATCTCTTCACCTTTTTAAAGCTGAAGTCAGTTTAACATAGGCAGTAATAAACAATTCAAAATGTTTCAGCCGTTTCTCTACACTGCTATAGCCCCTACAATAAATATTCTATTTCTCTCTGAAGTTGTCATCAGTCATCAGAACTGAATTAGGCAGCATATGCCTTAGTTCACACAGTATTTAAGGGACATTATTTCTATGTGTTTGTTCTGGGTTATCTGACTTGTTGACTTCTTCTAGAAGTAACTTTTCAAGCTATAAATACAGCCAGCATCTCAACATACAAACTCTCTATACATACTCACTGTGCAAATTATTGAAAACTTGCACCTTGACATGTATTGCATCTACCCAGCAGCTTCTAAAACAGTCAACTATATTCATTATTTTTGAAGATTAATTAAAAACAAAGAGATGCTTTAGCACAAGCACATCTATAGACCTATCTTGAAAGCACAAACATTTTTTTAATTTTAAAAATTATGCATTCCATTGTTCGAGTAATTTTCATTATGCATTTACTTTTTAAACGAAATTGCCTTTAAAGAGACAAATGATATTACAATGAAACAGAACAGTGGGAACAAGCAGCAAGACAGATCATTATTGAAGAGGGTGAATGGAAAACCGAACTACAATCTGAGTTAGGAAATGCTCCATGATTTATTTGTTACTCTGTTCCTGTAGAACCCAGGAAAACATTCAGCCTGAAGGAGAGATCATCTTACTCTCACCTCCACTGGGTCTAGAATAAATTGCTTGATTTTCACTTTAATGCACCTAACCCTAAAGGTGGGGGAAAGGCATTATCGATTACAGAGAG
The DNA here is from genome assembly GCA_028565335.1 of Limnodromus scolopaceus. NCBI lineage: Eukaryota > Metazoa > Chordata > Aves > Charadriiformes > Scolopacidae > Limnodromus > Limnodromus scolopaceus. The sequence goes on from JAOXNO010000004.1 coordinate 21,513,651, forward strand.
TCAGATATGATTGGATACTGTCCAAATCCTCATACAGCTTTAACAGCCCTCTGTGTCTTAGCTTGCAACAGCCTTTCTTTCCTCTTACATTACTGAAGCTCACAGTGATACTGCAAATTATGAAGCATTAATGTAAAATTCAGTATTTTGAAACCTAGACAAAGGGCAGAGCAGTACAAGCAAGTTGCATGAGGCTGAGTCAATAACAGCTGTAGTTGTCAGTTTGCTGTATACAGCTCAGTGACATTACAGGAAGATCTAGAATCACTTGACTCTTCCCCAAACGCCTTTGTTTTTTCATTCCGTAACAGTAATGCTTGTCCTCCAGCCGTTTTTGTTCCATCTTTATATAGGAAGACTTCCAATGGGTCTTGGATATGTCCTCATTCTTCAGAAGTTCCTGGGAGCTCACCCTATTTCATATAAACCAAGAGACTCCTTGGGAATAAACTAGTTAAGGACCAGTTGCTACAGTGTAATTCCCGTATCTCCTCCAGTACTGCATGAGACAAGTACTGGAATGCTCCCGTTCCCAGAGCACCCAGTTCAGTGAAACAGCTGATTACTAATATGTTCAAATAAATGCTTTCCTCAATATCTTTAATTTTTAATATTGAGTAATTCTCAGAGAGAATGAGCCCTAAAGCTACAAGATATTAACAAATATGTGTGTGGAGAGATTTTTCCTGAATGAAGCTTAAAAATGTTATGTTTTCCCCTGCCTGTAGGGCTCCTGGAGCTCCTGTGTCACTGTCCCTTTTGTTTAAAACAAAACCAAATTGTTTTCTAGCATCAGCTCTCACAGCATGTACAGATTGTAGACAAACACCCCAAATAAATATATAGCAACACCAGTTTCCCAGAAAAGGTTCATACAAGCAACAACTGTAATTCAAAGAAGGCAACTACAACAAATTTTAGAAATTATTCAGAAATAAAAGACATTTCTTCCTACAAATACTGTTTTCTTCCAGTGATAGTTTGAACTTTGCTTCAATGAAAAGCATTGATACTGCTGCCAAATACACCAAATATTTCCCTCTCAAGATCAATAGCATTTCTCCTGTTGGCTTTGGTGGCAGAAATTCTGAATGAAAAATGCTAATATATTGCAGTCCGACCTTTAACCATTAGATGATGTCATAATAACCAGCACCAAAAATATTATTCTTGCCTATGTATCATCACAGTTTTCGAAGGAGGAATGCTACCAACTGAAAGCTAACATGAAAAGTCCTGCATTAATTTCAACTGCAAATTTAACTAGTTAATAAAGCACAAGAACTAATGACTCAGATGCAAGAACAAGCATAGGGGATACCATAGGCCTGAACATTAGCTGCTGTGGGGTTTTTATATGCAAAATTTGCATTTAATTCAGGAAATACTTTGACATTTGTAGGTGCCTAAGGCCTTAGCAATATAGATCATCTCATTTGCAATAGCTGTAGTTACTCAAAGTGGGATTTCAGACTGTAAAAACTAGATCATTTGAAAATTATTAGCTTTTCTATTTTTCTTGGAAGAGAAGAATAAATTTTACTTCCCAGCTAAACAGTTCCTATGTATTTAAATAAATTCTAATCCAGTGTTTCCAGTGGTGGTCTCTATATTAAATAACTCTGTAAATGGCATTGGAATCCTTCATAATGAGCCCTCCCTTGGTCATCTTGAGCTGAAGAGTGCTAAATTTTGATGAAATAAATTATTTATCTCTAGAAGCATGACTCATACTGAACTTGGGATAATATTCAGCAAATGCCAGTTTGAGTTCAGGATGAGCCCATAAAAGCAACTTCCAATTGCGCTGCCTCAGGAAGGACATGAATTTGTTTCCTGCAGCAAGAAGTGAGTGTACTGCTATTTTAATTTCTGTACCAGAAAGTTCTGTTTAGCTGTCTAAATTATTGGGGCATGTTGTTTCAGAGCACAAAGGAGATTATTTGATTTATAAATGAAACCTGGCAAGCTAAGGAGATACTGACAGAAACTATTGCTTTAGTCATCATGGAGTATGACATTCTTGCATCTAGCACATATTTTTTGGAAACAAATGTAGGACAAAATCCCACATGATTATGTAGGCTGAAAGCATTTTTAAAATACCGTAACAAAAAAGTGGATGAAGTGGAACTGATTGACATAATCAATTTAACTTTTCACAAGCTTTTGACAATATTGCTACCCAGATGCTATTAAATGAAACATGATTTTAGGGAAGTACCAAATAATATAACAGGTTTATTAAAAAAAAAAAAAAAGCTGGAGAAATGTCCAAGGGATGTGTAGTACAGAAAATGGCCCCTATATTGATCACGGAAATAGAAGGTACAAATCAAAAAACTAGAGCAGCTCACTTACCCTGACTAGAGAAACGAAGTCCAAGAATAGACAGGGATATTGTCAAGAAAGGCACATAATGCGACAATAGTGTATGTTACAAGAGAAAGATGAAAAAAACCCAAAAAAACTAAGAAGGATCAAAACGAAGCTTCCACAATCTTTCTTTTAATATAATTTCATAACTTTACCTTTTTCTGTCCACTACCTGCTCATTTGAGCTAAGTGAATCACAGAATACCCCTAACTCTAACACCTGAGGTCTAATACCATAGTATTAATACAGTGTTGAGATAGCAATAATTTATTGCAAAAGTAAGCCAAATGACCTATATTATTTGTACAACATCATCTATAAAAACTGCTATAAATGACCATTGCTTCAATTTACACAGAAGTTAGAACTTTTGATATACTAAAGGAGAATCAACCACTTTACAGTTCCTAAACAGTAATTGTTTTATAAACCGGGGGTTTTCTTTGTATTAAAGTAGCTTCTGGCTAGTATTCCCCAACACTGCAGGTCCTTCACCATTCCTATATTTTTCTGTTGGATGAGACTACATCATGGTGTTTCTCACACTATAGTTGTTTGCAATGTCATCTTGTGAAATGGCAGAGAAATAAATATCTGTGAAGCTTCTACCTTTCCATTTGCTGGCTTGTGCTAGTATAGGGGGTTGGAGGGTTTTTTGGACTATTCCAGCCCTTGATTATTTTAACAGAATAATCTCAATCTTACAGCTGTATGGTGATAATAATTTCTACTGGGATACTGGCAAAACATGGATAGCAAATTACAAAATTAAGTGTTTTCAAAGTGTCTGCTTTTGTAATATAAGTCAGCTCAGAACATGCGGAAGGTGTCCCTCTTTCTTTCAACATTCACCAATGTTGTAATACTGACTAGAACTCAAATGGTGACTAATAGCTATTTAGAACATTTAACAATTATCCACTAGTTTTCATTTATCTTAATATAATGACTATTTCACTTAGGTTTGCCGTTCTCTTATTATTAAAATGTTACTATTGATAAAATCGTTATTAAAACCATTCATGTTATCCAGACAGTGAATGGCATAGGCTGTCACACACTTACGGACCTTGGAAAACATGTTTGGTTTGGGTTCAGGATAGGCTTTAAGAGAAAACACAGATTTGATTGCATTTTCTGCTTTAAACCAGTTAAGGAACAGATATACAATTATAACTAAGAATTAATGCATGTTTATGTTAGCAATTAAAAATTAATTCAGTATAAGTTTATGGAAGCACTGTTAAAAGCAACTCAAAGTGTAAACAGATACTCTTGCGTGCTTCTAAGACACAAAAATCTAAGAAATTAGATATATATAACAAATTCTAAAATTATCTATAGTTCGTATTGGTCAAGATACTCTGAAAAGTTGCAATGTGAATCGGTATAAGCAATGTAGTCTTTATTTTTAATATATTCAGTAAATGAAGGAAGTGTTAAGATGTAATTTATTAGGATAGAACAAGTTTATTATCAGGTTTTGTGATGGTTAGTTTCAATTTGTTTGCTCCTAGGCATAAAGATATCTTTTACTGCATTTTTTCTTTTTAAGATTCTAATTAAACAAATGACATTCAAGAAAATAAAGATTTCTTTACCTTTACAGTGAAATTACTTCAAGTGGAAAAAACGACAGTGTGAATACATTCCTTTTTTTTTTTTTGGCTTACAAGAGGGATTGGGGGGGATTTTAGGTTCCCATTCTCTTTTCACATGGTTTAAGCTGTAGTGAGGTAGAAAACAAAGTATTTTAAATATTCCTTTCTCTATATCTTTTTTGTTTTAATTCTAAATAAGATAACTTGGATAATCTGACAGTAAAAATCTTCTTAAACAAAAAATATTTTCAGATGATCTTAAGCCTGAACGTGTTACGTTAACCCAGTTTTCTGGATACCTGTCTTTGGATACCTTTGCATTCTTTGGATACCCGTCCCATTTTTAATACTACAATATAGGGCAATACACTGTGCGGACAGTCAAATTCAGTTGGCGGGTCTCACCAAGCGTATCCTTATTACTAATCATTAATACCATTCCAGTCCCCTCCTTTTGTATCTCGTAAATCCTACTAGAACTTCTAACTCTTATGGAGTATTATGTCAAAGGTAATTTTTTTTTTTTTCATTCTAAGGGACAGAGTCTTCTCCAACAGGCATGATAAATATTAAGCAGGAAGTATCAACACTTAGACTAACTCTAAAAGTGGACTTGTGATAATTAAAAGAACAAAAACAAGATTTGCAGAGTTTTCAAGACAGTTCAGATATGCTAGTTCTTAAAACTAGTTTTCAAAATATTTAATTGAAACAATGACTGCATTCCATACAGTTATTGCTGCTAAGGAGGAAACAAAAATTTTCTTTAGCTAGGACTATAGTGTTCTAGTTCCCAAAATCTCCTTGAAGTCACTGTTTGAACTTCCAGAAAACTGTAACCTCTTATTTGATTCTATTAGCTTTAAGAGTAGTCTACACTGTCAAAAAAGAAAAATACTTTAGAGGCAGAATCTAATTATTTGTAAAGCTTACTCTGTATTAAAATTATTAAGGGAGTAGGGGAACTGATGAAATACAAATACACCATCCAACAAAAGTTCACGTGGACCAGTCTACACTGAACAAACTAGATCTCATTTCCATTAAAAGCCCTCTATTGGGTTTTAGGATGTTGTTGACTTCCTCCTTCCTCCAGTGTGGAAAGTGAGAGCCTACAGAGAGCCCATTTATATATGCTGGCTCTGCAAGCAATTGGTTTTGCACACCAGCTAATTTTTAACTGATTCCCTGATGTGAACTCAACACTCTCTTACCTCGTGTAATGAAGATCCTGGGTACTCGCCTGTGACTTAATTTGCAGGTTTCTTACATACCCTTCTCTCAGAGCTGTACAACTTTTGTAAATACATAAATAGTCACTGAGGTAGAGAGTGTCTACATACTTATGTCCCATGATTGCTCCAGTGAATAAATTATTGCAAGCTTCTATCCTTGCTTAAGACTTTTTGCTTTTCTTTTTTCATCCCCAAGCCAAATCACGCGCTTGAAAAAGGTTAGATTTAGGTCTTGTTTCATGCCTCAAATGTCAGTCATTTTCTATTAAATCCTTTTTTGGGGCTTTTTTTTTTTTTAAATCAGCAAAGTTCACCATGCTTGTGCAATTCATGGGAAAAAAAAAAAGGAATTTTGCATTTTTGTTTGAGCTTTCCTGAATGTAAAAACAGCAACTGTAACCTTTGATATTTACACGGTATGTTATCAGAATGGGGTTATAACAAATTGTGAGGCCTTAACAAGAAGCTATCAAGTAAATTCTATTGAAAGTTCTCTCCAACTTAACCAGTTGATAAGCTAAGGGGTTTAGTAGTAACATCTTTCCAAGAAAGACTGACATGGTTTCTGTTACTGAGTCCTAACTCTCTCTATGAGAGAATATCCAGATACGTTTAACTTATTCTGTATTACACTTGCCCTACCACATTTAGTGATTTTTCTGAGGAGTGGTCTCCTGGCTGTAGTTCAAGGGTTTAATGAATAGTTCTTAAAACCAAACTCGTTTCAGAATTCACATGGCTCCTGACCCTCTTTCTAAAGTTCAAGAGATATGAGAGAACATGAATTGCATAAATGAAGAAAAGCCTCTGTTCACAGTACTGGAATTGAGCTCATTTGTGTCTTGCACCCCATGAACAGGGTCAGAGATGAAAGCTAAAGTACCCACAAAACCTTTAATGGCCATCACAGCAGACTGAGGCGACATACATAGCCTGAAGGACAGCAGAGAGAATGTTCTTGTAAAAGAAACAGAAATGAGCTGCTTTGCATTTATGTGGGTCTGTATTATGTAGAATCTATATAGTGAAATTCTTGCAATAAGGTGCAGATACAGAGAGGATTACTGGATTATTTTTTTTCATTGTATTAAGGACTGGTAAATTTAATAAGCAACTTGACTAAAAACTGTATTGCCCACATTCTAGGTTCCCTTTTAGTAAGGACTCTGCATTTATACAGAAGTCTGTTCTTTTCAGTAGAGCAGACCAAAAACACACAGAAGGCAGGACACAGTATGAAACTAGTGAAAAGTGTATTTTTAAATTGCCTAATTGGCATCTTGCAGTGGTAGGAGAGGGAGATGACCTCAGCATTACAAAAACTATATTATTACCAAAACACAATGGATGGTAAAATGCAAGAAAATACAAGATCTGCTAGACAGAGCTGATAATTTTGAAGTACTGATATTGAAAATGAGAATGTGAAGCTTCAATTTGACATTCTGGTTAAAGACAGGAGGAGAAATCCAGTGGACACAATGAAAAAATGTTAAGATTTGCCTAAAACCAACGTTTGAACACAGAAAATTACAATGCTAATTGTGATTGCAGTGTTGTAGTCATGTCCTGTGAGGCTTCTTGTCCAGTTTTGTTATTTTAGTACTGAATTGCAGAATGTGATAGGGTGACAACAAAGTGAACAGATAGTTATATTCATTGGCCATTAAGGAAACATACTGAAGCCCTCGATCAGATGGAAAGGTATTAATGTTAACCTTGGGAGCAGGAAGGATGGTAACTGTGCAAGAGGATAAAGGAAGTGTGCTCAGGTATAGCAAAAACAAACTGCAGAGGATCCACAAGGGAGTCTTTGACAATAATTTTACATTACTTCTACATGATACAAGGCAACGCTGTGCACAGATGTTTGTTCTAACACTAAATGATGTACCACAGTTACAAGGAACAAAAGAGCCGTATTAGTGGCTACCCAATGTGTAAGTATCAGTGAATTTAAGAAGCAAGGATATATTACTTCAGTGAAGTGCTGAGTTAACACAATAGCAGTGTTTCCTGATTCTGAAGTATTTGAAATATTCAAAAGGATATTCTGCAAAGGGGAAAATGTATTAGGGGAAAGCTATAGTTCTCACTTTAGTACTGTATAGTATGGTGTGTTCCCTGAGTCACGCAACGGATGACTAGCTCTTCAGCTGTCTCAGTTCTCCACCAACACTGTAGTTACATCTAACCCTGTCTTGCTGAGCCTAAATGCTGAAATAAGGCTACAGAACGCTAGAGAAAAATGCCAGAATAGGTCCAGAAGAGTAACTGCATCAGACTTTCTGCTGACAGTCTGAGCATCTCTTCTCTATTTTGACATTTAAATGGCTTCCATCATAAAATTATCTGAGCGTTGACAAATGTGAATAAATTTATGATGTATTAAAAAATAAGGAAGCATAATCTTTTGTATCTCCCCTCTCTTTCATGCAATACATCTACAGGAAAGGAGGAACAGCAGCAAATGCTCAAATAATTGCAGGATGATACTGGATTGTATGACTAGAGGCCAGTCCACTCAGTCTCTTTTCACCCATTTGAATCAAAGATGAGTACAGTTGGTATCAGAACAAACATCCAGTTGCCACGTGCATAAGAAAATAGAAATGTTTAACAGTAGCTAATGACACAAACTTGTGATACAGGAAACAACGATGTTAAATACTGGAGTTGTAGGGAACAAGCCACCAGACACAGTAACATTTTAATAGGACTGTGAGAGCTGAAAGACCATTCTGATTTTACTGATGTAGCAACTTGCATGAGTTGATATCCAAATTTTTTCCATCAAACGGCAGCAAAATGGTTTTGCCATAAAATCAGGAAGTCAGTGACTATAAACTTTTCACAGGGAAGGTCCATCAGTGGTAATCAGAGATGGAAATCACTAGCAGAACTTTTGTTAAGAAAGTGGTATTTTTAATGTTTACAGCAAAGCATGGCTGAAATGCAGGTTTGGTTCTTCTGCTGGATATTCATCAGGTGTGGTTTAGGACAGGAAAGTTTGCTTATGGATGCTAACTATTCCTGATTCAGCATAAAAGGACTTCCCAGAGATGAGCTATTTTTTCCAAGATGATTTCTTTCCTTGAAATAAGAAAAATTAATCTTTAAGCCTCACTTTAACTACAAAAAGGCAATTAGAAGCTAATATTCACCCAAAGGACACAGCTTAATTACCTTAAGATGAACTGTTTAAAGTAACTTGAAGAATATGTAGGGCACATTATTTTAAATATCTCTAACAGTTCATTTCTCTGCATGATAACTTGGCTTAATTACTTATCTCAGCTTTAGCTTCAGATCTGTAAAAAAAGCTTTGTTAATTTTAAACATGTATCAGCTTTCACAGGGCCAGAAATGGATAAATCTAGGATAGTATGGCTGCCAGAAACAGCATTCCCTCTCTCTTTCTGAAGTTCATAAATCAGATTGGCCCATGCGTTCATCAATGGCTAGTTCTATAGCCAGACTTGTCAATGTTTATTTCTTTTTTCAAGCTCTACTTACTCATTCAAACTACTGAGGGTACAGCGGGCAGGGCAGATTTCAAAAAGCTGGTATTTATTTAAATCATCATGCTTCCAAAGGTAAAAAAGGACACAGTGTCGCCCCAGTGCTATTCACCTCAGCAAAGAATTTCCACCCTCAAGGTTTCTCTGCATGCTTGCATGTATGCACAGATGGCAAGCTTCCAAGCTTGGTCATTCTCTGGCAGACATTAGTATTTCTGATATACTTAACTTGTTGACGTAAATCATACAATCAGAGGCTGAAAATATCTTGAAGCTTGGAAAGTGTATACGGTGCACATGCTTCCACATATGCACAGATTATTCATCTATCTTTCCCATATAAAATGTGCATGTATTTACAAACAGTTTGTTTAGGCGCATTTCTACATAAATTTCATTTACATACCTTCTATTGTATGCTCTTCAAAATATCTCACAAAGCAGTAACACACAAATGGTGTTGAGACACAGTGTAAAACCTAGCAGTGATGAGAGCATGCATAAACTTTCTCTAGTTCAGTAGTTCCACAGGAAACAGTTCCAGGTTCTTTCTCGTATCCTATTTTTTCTGCAAAAGAGCTTTCAAACATAGGAGAGATAGAGAGACCCTTAATTTGCAATGACAGCTAGCTGACTTTCTGTGTCTGCAGAGATCTGGTTACTTTCCAGACTTCAACTTACCTTTGATTGCTCTGAATCACCAAAAAATGAAAAAGTGATAGTAATTATTTCCCATCTCACATCTCATTTTCCCTGGATAGAAATCCTTCCCATTATTATATAAGCATATACATTCATGGAGCCAGATAAAGATTTAGGCACCATACAGCAAAACAGAGGAAGGCTCATGAATCTCAAACAAAACCTCCAGCCTTGAGGTTCCCACAAATAGCTGCCTACATTCCTTGTCCCACAAATAGCTGCCTACATTCCTTGTTTGATTTGAAAAGTTCCTAAAACATTGAAGTTTTGCTCCAGTTGACATTCAGAGCTATCTGAGTTCCTTGCACCCTTACTTGGTCATGCCCAAGAAACCAGAAGTACCCTGAAAAGCCAGTGTAGTAGTCATGTTAAAAGCACATCTAACATGTTGCTACAAGACTGTGCTCCTGACTGCTGTATTTTTAAAACTGAGAGGCATTTCAAAATACATTGGTGGCACTGGGCCAATCAATGGGAAATCTCAGTTCAGTACCCTCTACAAAACAAAGCAAAGAAAGTTCAAATCCACATCTATGACTTGTGTGGAGAAAGGCTACGCTCAGAAACAGACAGGCTAGATTCGAGTGAAACCATTCCTGCCAAGTCTGTATCACTTTGCAGCCAGAAATGCAAGATGCAAGGCATCAGATGGCATGTTAATGAGAGCCTCTGCCTGCAGCACAGAAGTGAGAGCACATGGGGGAGGTGGTGGCTGACAGTCTCTATTCCTAGCATTACTTCTGGGAAGGGGGTGTGGGATTTTTTTAATTTTATTTTTAAGGATTGTTTAATGCAAAACTGCATGGATGAGAGCAAGTATCACCACCTTAAAAACAAGAGCAGCTAGTCATTCTGCATTCTGCCAAACCAGATGCATGTTCCTCCTCTGACGAGAAGATTCTTGGAGCTGGATTCTGGTTTGGGAGAGGTGCCTGGCAGTGGCTGCCATCAGGACCTGGAAGCAGGGAGGAGGTTCAAATCATGCCTTTGCGTAACAGTTTGCTATTGGTAAGATCTGGACTGACCTTAAATGTTGCTGAAAGGACTGCAGGACCCACATTTCTCTAGGGAGGAGCCCAGAACTAAAGGAGTAACAAGTAATTGAAAGTCCTTTGGAATCAGCGCTCACAGCTAAATAAATAAGTAAATAAATAAATAAAAAGCCTAACCCAAAACCTCAAGTTGGACAGCTATATGATAGCACAGAAACTTTAGAAATGGATTATAACTGATATTTTCATCAGCTATTGGTAAGTCACAGCCTGTAGCTAAAGTTCATGTCAGTATGTAATGCTATAGGAAAATCCCTTTTTCAACCAAATCACGAGAAAAACTTATATAACGCAGTTCCATGGGGAATTTTTCTGTGACAGTTGACAGCCATTAGGCTTGTTTGATGCTAATGAGGACAGACAGCTATATAAGCTATTTCCCTTACCCACAACTATTTAACTTCTAAATTTGTGCTCATAATCCATTTCCAGCTTCAGTGCTTTTTCTGGGTTCCCTTTACTTCTCTGACTAATCTGAATGTCATTTTAATGTCTTGTATAGGCATGGTAAATTCCCTAAAAGGACAAGTGAGACAATGAAGATATCAGTGAAATCAGCATTTTATGCCACAGGATGCTTTCCCATCCTGGATGGTTAAATAAGGTCCAGAGCCTTCTTTTAATGTTTAGAATTTTTGTCTCACTAAAGCCAGTCTCTTTTTTTTTTTTTTAATACACACTGACTTATTAACATAACAAGGCTGACACTGAAGCGCTATGCCTATCCAGAATTATTATAAATAAGGTAGACTGGGCTTAATCCTGTCTCCAGTAAGTAACTTCCATTGCTACAATGATGAGCTCTGTGAATTTCTTTTTCTGTCTAGACCAACGGATATGTTCTACAAAGAACAGCTAAGCCCCCTGAGAACAGCTTTAACAACTGTGACTGAAAGATTTTTGTAACCCAATGATCTCCTCTCCAATGACTATACCAATATCTATACCCGATTAGAGTTCAGACAAAGTGGAGATTTAGAGACCCTTTCCAAAATAATCAATAGCTGGGTGATGGGTATCACTGGGGTGAGAATAGCGGAGACTTAAAGTCCATCTGAACAAGGCAGAGTAGAGACTTGAGGTTTAATTGCCTTTTCCTTTCTACTCAACTTCTCTTCTATCCTACCATCTTCCCAGAATTAGTTCTGGTTTGATACAAATAACTAGTTTCTGAAATACAGATTATCCGAAGATACAAATCCTGCATATCATCTTGCCCTCCTCACCTCTGATAATTTTTTCCTCTGATAAAAACGTAACAGCAATAACCATAGCATGGTTAAAATTTTTACTTTACTGGATATGGCTGATTGTTACCAATGGCTTCATTTTATAAAAAGAAGTAGCCATATTTTTTTCTTGCATTTTCCTCAGTGAATTAGCAGTAAAAAAAAGTACAACTCTGGTATTTTTCACTAAGTGGGCACTGTTTACTATCCTCTGAATTCTCATTCCTCTCTCTCCAGAACCTAGCTCATCCCTACAACTGAGAACAAATTAACCGAGTCAGCTGAGTGGAAAAAATCCTATTTCTTGTAAGCAAAGAGGCTGGTTTCTGGGGCGGGGGCTGTTTATGATTTAGAGTTAGGGACATTATGATACAAGTGCTACCACCATTATGGTCTACTGTGCTGTATTGGTGTGTTCTTTAAGCTTCCCTGCAGTAGGATGAATTACCTCTGATGGGGTGTAAATGAAAAAGTTTCCTAGTTAGAATAATTTTATATCGCAGTAATTTATTCAAAGGTCAGTGAATGTGATTTTCTTTAGCTTTATCTGATGGTTCTTAAGGGCTAGGTAGTTCACAGCAGCAGGTCTAATAATGATGAAACATCAATATAATGTCCAGAAGAGAAATGTACTTTTAAATTAACAAAACAATAAACCAGTTTGCAGTTTAATTTTCCAGCTGATTCTTAAGAAGCTCTTTTAACAGTAATCTCCTTTAAGAGTAAATTCTCATTAGACAACAAAGATTTGCTGGACCAGAACTTCAGCTAACACAAACCAGTTTTCTCCTGAAACACAGTTTATCCAGGCTGGGGTGCCGGGGGTAGGGAGAATGATTAACTTATTATTATTTATAACTCACAGCATATTTTTTGAGGGCAAGCTAGCTTCCTCTCAGGACAGCAAACACATTAAAAGCATTAAAGCACATTAGTTACATAGGGATTACATAGGAACGATCTAAATATTTTAAATTAACAACAAGCACTGTCTAGAAGTTTGCATACAGAGACCTTTTTATTTTGAAGTTCTCTACTCATGACCACACCTCAGTAGTAGCCTTGGTTTACTGGGCACAGCTGTGTATACATACCAATTGTCATGTCAGCACCTGAGACCAAATATAATAATATTCTAATATTTGCTAGGTAGCAGGAAGGATACAGGAATGGATTAAACTTTATTCAGAAGTGAAGTTCTCTGCTAAACATTGGAGTACTTGCAGATAATCTATATTTTCTCCCTTTTATAATTTAATCTAACATCTTCCCACACACACTAATTTGTGGCTTAGTTATTGCCTAGATAAGCAATAGATAATACTGTAAGATTTTTAAAGTTAATGATACAGTAAACACCAGCATATGCATCTATTTATAATGCTCCATGTCCAATGTTGTGATATCTATTACTATTGTCTTGATACTTTCTAAAACCAAATTTGACTTAAGTGAAGTCAGGTTCTGATTTTAGACCTACTGAAAGATTGCTAGAAAGAATTTCATGAAAATATCAGATATTTACTTCTCTTTCTTAATTATAATGAAGTTTACAGTTCTGTTCAATTTGAACAACAATCCAAAATTTTGGATATTCCAACTTCATTATTCCAAAGAAGGAGTTTTTCAGAAGGGACAGAGTTATATCTTCCTGTTTCTTAGAAGTACTGTAGCTGGGCCCTCACTTCTTTCCTTGAAAACAGAAATGAGGATCAGACTCTGACATGTATAGACTGAAAACATACCGCATACAGAGCAGCTAACAAGTATAAGCTCTGTAGTGTGTAAAATTATCAAAGAAGAAGGGGGGGAAAAAAGATGAAGGGAAAGAATTACACCTAAGCAACATAAAACCAGTAAGCTCTGAAATGAAGAAGGTGGGGTTTTAATTCTATTAACTCTATTGACCAAAATACATTAAAAACAGTATGGAATAACTGCTGGAGCAGGAGTTCTTTGGGAATTTAGATTTTTATTTTCTTGCTCATACAGTGTCTAAGAGTAGACTATAATTCTATCAAATGTCTGCTCATTAATCATATTTAGTTAGTTTTCAGTGAATTTTTCTTCTGTCTTTTAGTCTGTTTATTGATGAAGAACAATGTTTTTAAGTAGATGTTTACAATTTGAGTCGTGGTTCTAAAATTGTAACTCTCCATAAGACAAATGGCTTCATTTCTTTTCCCTGAGTAGGATCATGATGCTGGCTAGAAAAAATGTCTGAGATTTAGAGGTTTGAATAGCAGTGACAAGGTGCAGGTATGGATTTAAGAAAAATGTAAATCTTTTTTTATCCACCTGGTCAACATTGACCTTGCCTGACCTTGCCTTATGGATTCACTCCTCTAAGAATTAGGCTAGTGTAATTCTATTTTATTTTATCTAGTTCTTACACTGCTCTCATCCACATAATATTTGAGTGCCTTCCGGGTTCAATGTAATAATCAGCAGGATAAATGTGATTTTCTTTCTTGCTCCCTCCTTCTGTAGGGAAATAGCACGCACAAGTGCATCAAGTATATGTAGAAGTGTTAATATTACATGTGTATTATACAGATACATACTAGTAAAGGCAAGTTGAAGATACAAGGCTTCCTTCCACCAGGAGAAGGTGGTGGTGAAGACTGCAATGGTTCTTGGATCCTATGGCTTCCTAAGAAAACTGTCTTTTCCACTCTTGGAAAGCTATGAAAAATTATATGATTTGTGGGGTCTTTTTCAAAACCAAAAGAAAGCTCAAGTTCATCAGTGAAGAAGACAATGGGATCAAAGCCATTTGGAGTAAGAAAACATCTGCTATCTCCATTGACATTTGCTTAAAGGAATAGGACAGGAAGTTGGCAGAAACAGATTTCTCATTGGACAAATGAATTTCCAACAAATGAACCTATTAAAGAAATTACATTGTTAGAAGAATATCAAAACTCTATAGATAATGCTGATCTATAATTTGAGTACTGAGAAAAGGAACAAATGGTGACAAAATAATAACTATTTTTTAGAAACGCTAATTTAGAATTTATAACTTGCCCTAGCAGTACGTAGACTTCTATGTGGAGTTAGCGTATGTTTCCTCTGTTTCAAGGTCGTGTGGTTTTTAAAAATGTCCTTTTGTAGAAATTTTCAGTTGCTTACATGCTCTGGAGTACACATGCTTAATTTCTTTTCATGACTCCTTTTCCAGTTACTCCTTTTGCTCATTTATCCCCCACCAACTTAGTTGTCCTAGGCAACTGCAAAATATGTCTTCCATATGCAATGGAATTCTATGGGTCTGCCACATATATTCTTTATCATCTACAGAAATCCACTGGCCATGAAATTATTAATGCGTCTAACTCTCAGGGCTTGGCTTTACTAATACATCATATTTTTGCAACAAGGGAAACACAACTGCACTGTAGCAGCTCTAATGGCAGGTGAACAACAGACTCTCCCTTCCAAAGTCTAATTGTCTTCACTTCCACACTGATGTAAATCTACAGTAATTTCTAGATCTCTATGAAATTATGTTAACACAGTTTGAGTAGATAACCATATAGCCAAGGAGTAGATTCAAATCTTACAGATTTTTTCATATTAAAGACTTTTTTGGCACGTTGCCAAGTCAGTGTTTTCTGCATACTCTGTTTCCTTGTCCTGCAGTGAACAGTAATATAATGTTCACATGCCATGTTATCACTTCCATACCCATCACAAACATCTGCTTTATTTAAAAAGAAAAGAGATAGCTAAGGTGAACACTGCAATTTAAATTATATTTAGAACGGTACAGAAACAGAGCTAAAAAGTAGAACACAAAACCTCAACATGAAAAACATCCTCTGTTTTACAGGTCTAATCACAGAAAAGGAATTCTATCCAGATGCCCCACATGCTTTATCTACAAAGACACATTTTCTCTGAAGAGCTGAGCATCCTTTCTATGGGAGAAGCACTTGTAAAGGCTATAGAAATGTCACAAAATACACACTTCCTCAATAATGAAGAACAACTTCCAAGAATTCTAGTCCTCATCCTTCCAAAGAGATTTAATCAAAGCCCTCAAACAGAAAAGATACTCTCTAGAGAAAACAAAGTAATCATTTCCTGTGGTTCTGATTTTTAAATTCAGAAGGATGTTGAATGCATTATTAAGGCTACCACATCATAAGATGACTTTGCAATTAAGGGTGCTTTGGCCCTTCATGAATCTGACCAGCACATAGAATTAGTCACATTTGCCATGAGGAGAACATAGCAATGTGAACTACCTAGGTTATTTAGGCTATCAAAAGAAACAAAGTGAGCCATCTGTGCTTTCATGGTACCACATGCGGTACTAAGTTCCGTGCACTATTACAACCAAACACAGTCTGTAATTTAGAACATATCAATAATGCAACCGTTGTCAATTGCTCATTGAGTTTGTCATCATTAAGCACTTAAATATTTCAGCAGCACTTGCTAGCCCTACTTCTATAAACTATTTCTGGCTTTATTTATGAATGCAGCTTTTGGTATGTTCTGTGTTTAGAGGTATTTTCTCTTGCCCCAAATACTGCAGAAATCAGTATTCTTACTGACATCCAAGTGGTCAATTTACATTGCAATTTTATTGTTATAAAAATTTTATCTGAAATGTTAAAGCTTGTAGAAGACCACAAGCTAATGCATATTTAACCTATGATAAAATAATCTATGGAATTTTTATTAACTGGAGTCAGTCAACAGCCAGATATATTTATTCCTTGAAGAACCTGTATTCATTTAATCCAACTCAAGATATGACTTCTGTTAGAATGTGATTTTTTTCTGCCTTCCTCCCCTCTCAGGACAACCATCCAAAAGTACATGACTATTTGCAAGGGATGAAACTGTTGACACTGGAATAGCAACCAGTGTTTCAAAGCAAGCTCTTTCATGCAAATAATTTCTGAGCAAAGGGTTTGCAACTAGTTGGCAAAGCAATTTATGCCTGCTGCAAAGAATTGACATGGTGCTTACCATGTCATCTACATGCACATGAATTTTTCTCTGTGTTACTGAATTTTGCAGAAAATGATCTCTCAGCAAATGGAAAGTCTGCTTTCAGTAACCATGGTATATAACAAAAACATAATTTGACTCATCTAGCCTATCTTAAAGCAAAAGATCTAAGAAGCCAAGTATAACCACAACAGCAATTAAGTTTTCAGAGGTATATACTAAAGGACTTACTGTGATGATTAGCCCTTTTTCCTGGAAATATTTAACCAATGGGACGGCATTCTGCTTGAAATTCATTAGTCTTCTTTGAGTGGCTTTCAGGTTATCATCAGGTCTCCCTTGCTGTTCAGCACGCTTCAGTAACCTTTCTTTCAGCCTTTGACTGGAACATGCCAGAAACACCACCAAATCTGGGGTACAGATCTGTGGAAAAAGTAATTCAATAAGTCTGTGATTAAGTTGACTATCCAGCACTACAGGACTCAGCAATTCCATTATTAGGAGAGGCTCAGATATGCTATATTTGCATAGGTTGGAACTTGACGAAGTCATTCACTTTCTGTGTTGTTTTTTTTTAAGGGAAATTTGTAGGCTTAAGGAGGGGCTTGTTTGTCTTATATAAAGGTTACTCAATTCGTTTCACCTCAAATGCTAAGGAAAAAGTTTAATGACAGATTTTTACTTTGCCCCAGAAACCTTATCTAGACTATGTTCATCATTTGCATTACCAGAAGGTTCTCCTAGCTAAAATTAAAATCTTTAAAAAGAGCAAAATATAAACGTTTCATATTCTGCAGGAAAATGGTTGTATGGTTTCCATCTAAAAAGCCTCCAAGTAAGGTGGTATTTAAAATTAAGCAGCCACTATGAAGCTAACTGATGCCTAGGATCAGGTGAAAACAGATCTGTCCCAACATCCAGGTTTTTATAATACTTTCTCTGTGTATCTATATCTCACCCAAGCTTCAGGGCACTTTTCAAAAGGTTGGGTGTGGAGGCTGAGAGGATTTTAATTTCTCCTGACCGCCTTGGTGTGTGTGGTAAGCACTGTTTTCTCTCACAACTATCCTCACACTAAGTTCAGGTAGTACAGCTTTATGGCAATGAGAAAAAAGATTTTTTGGAAGTTTAGCTCTTTCTCAGTTAAATTCAAGTTGCCTTTGTGGCTTTCAGTGTTCTTCATAACTTTCGGTTACTCATGCTATCAAACAGTTACAGAAGAGGTACCTCTGCTGCTTGAGCCGGGGGAAGCCCCACTTTCTTAGGAATGCTGCTAAATGTTCATAGGCAGCCTTAGAGGTCACCACTATTTAGTACATACAGTGGAAAAGACAGAAGTCGCTCAGACAGCTGAATTAACATGATTTTAAAAATGGGGCTACAACTATATGTTAACCATATTAATAAGACCTGATTTTGTTCTTTCCTCTACCTGGTTGTTACAAAGATATCTACCTCTCCTTAAAGACTCACCTAAAAATCTTTTTCTCACTAGCTTAGTGTTGCCTTTTAAAACATACTGCAATTCTCCGTAAGAAGCATTTGAGAGAAAAACAAACCCTATTGTATTGCACACATTTTTATCCGATTGCAGATTGGAAAGGATTTATTTGTTCTCACATACAAACACAAAGTTATTTCTGCTATCTCTACTTACCTGAACAAAAAAGTTCATACTTTAATTTTAACTAATATTAGTAAAAAAAGTTAGCTTACTATTCTAGAAATGACACAATCTAGTTGCATTACAAATGATTGGTGGATGATCAAAAAAGCTAAATAGACATTTTTCTCATGATGTTTCCTATCTACAGAATAATTTTGTCTTTGTTCAACTTGATACTATGTAAATTTGATAGTCAAATTTGAGTTGTACAAAAGCATTACCAAAACATCTACATGTATTCTAACTACTACTGTGTAAATAAGGAACTGATATGTATCTTTATGTTCATTATATAGTTTTTAGCAATACACTGTTATTGAGGGCAGAACAAACCCATTATGCTTCTGACTACTCTGTCTAGGACCCTTGACTCGAGGATGTTAAATTGCCTGAAGACAACCACATACTAGACTGAATACTCAAGCCTTCACAGGTAGACGATCTGGAAAATTAATAACCAAGTTGAAAAAAAAGAGGCCCATGTAGCTGGGTTTCCATCATTTGAGGGAATACAACCTGAAGTACAGTCTGGCCTTTTCTCCTGGCAGTCTGACCACAAAAAGGTTCTTCAGAAGTCAAAAGAAACAAATACAGCTTTTGAAAACTGGGATGATAGTCATTCGCCTTTACAAAGGAGGTCACTGGCAGAGTAGGATATGGAGATGAGGAAGTAGAAAGCAGCTCAAAAGCAGAGCCATTTTCAAACAAGACAGGACAGTCTGATAAGCACTAGCAAGCAGAATGGTGGCCTCTTTATCATTACAGAAAATTAAATAGTGTTTTAAAGAAAATAAAATTATTTTCTATGCACGTTGTAGATGAATGAAGACATGAGGACACAAACTACAAACCAAACCCCAGAAATATAAATTCTGGTAATTTTTAATGAGTATCTATTAGATTTTTAAAGAATTAAACTTGTAATCTATTTTTTTTAAAATAACTGCCAGTGGGAGAGAAGCTCTGTCCTACCTCTAACACATGTACCTCAATGTCAACAGAAAGAGTAACCTCCCCCCCTCCCTTTTTAGACTATTTGAAATACATAATTGACAGCTATTCTGTTCCTTCTTGGGATGACTTAATTATGACAGTTACTTTTACTACTACATAATAGCTTTCAGGTACATACTTATTCATATGAAAGACTATGAAAGTAAGTTTCTGTGTTAGACTTCCATGCAATACAGACATTACCAAAAGTAGCTCTGTTAAATTAAGGTTGCTTCATTAGCAGTAGAAGCATAATGAGTAATCAGAAGTTGGGAATTTAAGTAGCACAGAGTAGAGAAGAAATCCAAATTATGATACGGATTCTGAAAAAAAACGCTACAGATTTCAAAGCATTTTAGCTCCTTGAACTCTATCTCATGAAAGGGAACACTCTCTGATACACATTGCAGCAGACTGATCACAGAGGCATCTCAAGTCCCAGTGTGGACATCTGGCTGATCAGAGCTTCCTAACATACATGACACAGGGACTCAGGAATTATTACTGCAAATCAGGAATCTACTAAAGTGAAGGACATAAGGAGTTTATATAAGTCAGTAGTTTTATTTAGTATTTCCATTTCTGTGGATCCTAATAATACTGAAGAAAGATGGTAAGAAACCTGTAGATGCTCTAAGCTATAGTTGGCCTTCTCACTTTCAACGGTCGCTCCCAAACATATTCAGGACTACCATCTACCATGTACTCAGATCTGTGAAGTCACACCAGATCTCCTCAATTGTAAGACCTAAGCTTTTGCATATCACATAACTTCACATATAGTGCCACACCTTACAAAGAGTACTTACAATAAATAGATATCTCATTAAATTATTAGCACAAAACGAAAAAGAGGAAGGAGACAAAAGGAAGGTCTCCTGTTCCACACAAACCTGAGAGTGCAGCTTTCCACAGTCAATCTCAGTTCTTTAAAGAAACTGAGTCAGTGCAGCCCCACAGGAAGGGAAGGATACGAAAGCCACCATGATGCCATCAGGTATGCAGGTTCTCATCTGCCTAGTTCCCACAAACTGCACTGGTTTCAGAGGTCAGTTCCTTTTTAAGAAAATGGGAAAGCATTCCCTGGGCATTTCTAGTTCTAAAATGAGGATAATAATGAGGTACAATACAGTCATTACTGTGGAAAATTAAGTAATTAGGTTTTAATTATTTCCTATTGCTTTTAAAAATGGAAAGTTCTCTACAGGAACTGAGTAGTGGTGGTCGTCTTAATTTTTTGACTAGTAACAGTAGCAACACAAAAGACAGTATCAGAAACCTGGGAACTAAAACTATTTTTTCTGACACTGGCATTTTTAATTTTAAATACATTTCACTCACAGAAATAAAAAGTCAGTGAAAACAGTGGTTCAAAATTCTCAGTTCAAGAAGCCTAGTTTCAAATGAAGTATTGTCTAAAAGGTTTTCTGAAGTGGAAAAAAAAAAGTAGTTCAACCATATTCAAGGTAGGAATACAAAACAGACTCTGATTATGTGATGCCTCTATGAATTCATCTTTTACTTGCAGAATAAGCATCTTTATCATCAGGAAGTAGCTGAAAACCACTTAATAAACACAAGCTTCTGCTCAGTTTTAGATGCACAAAAGGGTAACAATCTCTCCTATATCTATATGTACACAGAACTAATAGTACTTAATATATTTCTCCTACTTGCATTTACAAACTTCAGGGTAACCCCTGAAATGCTATTGATATTTCACTCCTGTTTTCATGAACAACTCTGCTTCCACTTGCCTCAACTGCACCTGCCTGCAAGACGTGCTTATAAATACTTTAAGTTGAAATGTAACAAGCTAGTGTGAACATATGGGCATCTGGGATTACTTCTCTGGAAACATATCTAGTTCTCCTACGTAAATATGAGTACAAATTGCTTTTTTCTAACAAAGGAAAAGGGTTTTTTTATGACTCATTTAAAAACAAACGTATTTTTTTAACTCGGAACTAATTGTTGTTGAGTTTTATGCTTAGGGAATAAGTTTTATTCTGAGACTCAGCTTGTAGAAAAGGTGTACAGAACCAGCACAGACAGAAAAACTGGATTCCTTCGTGCTGATTTCCCATAACACACTCATCTTGTGCTGAAGGTAGAGGGTCTCTTCATGTCCAGAAATGCATGTGAGGAAGCGCTGTGGAGCTCAGGGAAGTGAATTTGACTACTCACTAACTGCAACTCAGCAGAAGGGAGAATCTTTGCCTATGGGAACAGACAGGTTTCTGGTAATTCACAACCTTCTGAATTTTAAATGAGACAAAGAGCATATGGCATCAACTCAGAATAAAATTGGTGGGTACATCCTCTCATTTTTTAGAATAGTATTTACTACTAAGTAAATCCTGCTCTCTTTGGGTCTGAATCTCTTTCCCAAACTGGAGTAAGGAGTAAATTGAGACTAATTCCATGCAAGTCAGTGGTGTTATTGACGTAAAGCAGTATAAGGAGAAAGATGCTCTCTTCTCTCTGGGGATATTTTCTACATCTCCTCTTGTTAGTGAGAGTAGTGTGGTTGTTTGCTAGAAATTAGATGATTACACTCTCTCTCATTATTCCTCATTAAGCAAAAGACGAAAATGCTCTGTTTCTTAATTCCTGATATGTTCTACTAGATACTCCTGAGAAAACTGACAGCTCATGAACAACTGTCATTAATTTAACAGTGCATTTTATTCTAATTGGTAAAGGTTACCAGCAAGCTAGTTTATGTCCATTGTATGGGTGCTCTTCCTTGTAATTACTGATTTGTTTCTTACAGTTCCATCTCTGCTGGGTTACTAGGGTGTTTGCGTATTTTTTTCTTGGTTTAGAAAAGCAAAATCATGAATCATGTTGTCAAAAAATGAATCCTGCTGATAGAATTTTTTTTCTGGCAACCGTTTTTGAACTGTATTCACACTGCCCAAGAAATAAGCTTCCAGCAAATTGCCCAGACTACATAATTAGGTCCCCTAATAATTGATTGAGAGAGGCAAGTGTCTGTAGGGAGAAATGATTCAGATTTTCCACCTGTGTAGGGGAATGAGTTGGTGGGAACTCCTAGCCTCTAAACACTAATGCTAATGCTACAAAGAAAGGCCTAAGCAGACCTCTGGTTTAGAACTGCTCAACAGGCAGTTCCATCCACTCTCAATTCAGTACAACAGGTTCTCTCCTGAGGGTTAAGGACCAGCAATGGATGAGCTCTTCTTTGGCTAGGTTGGCTAGCAGAGAAGAGCCCTTGTGCAGAAAAACAGGAAACCTGAGGTCTAGGGTCTGTTACCCAGCAGAAAATTGAACCACTGCTTGACTTTCCCAGGAGAGTGCTCTAGCTTCCAGGGGAGAATCATAGAATCATAGAATCTTCTAGGTTGGAAGGGATCTTCAAGATCATCTTGTCCAACGATCAACCTAACTCTGACAAAAATAAACACCCACACAACAAACAAAATGTAACACTGTCACTAAACCATGTCTCCCAGCACCACGTCAACCTGTCTTTTGAACACCTCCAAGGATGGTGCCTCAACCACCACCCTGGGCAGCCCACTCCAATGTCTGATAACCCTTTCAGTGAAAAGATTTTTCCTAATATCCAGCCTGAACCTCCCCTGGTGTAACTTGAGGCCATTTCCTCTAGTCCTGTTGCCTGTGACTTGGGAGAAAAGACTGACCCCCGCGACAAGCAATAAGACCATTCCACAAGCTTCCTGCTCAGGCTTGGCTTTAAGATAGCAAAGTAAAACCCACAGGGCCAAAGAGAAGGAATGAGAGGAACCACTGCAATGCAGACTGCTGATGTGCTAACCCTCCCACTCCTCACAGAGATGACTGGGTACCTATATCCATCAGGGGAATGTACCTGAGGCTTATCAGCCTGGAACAATGAAGTGGAGATTTGGGAGAAGGGAGACAGAAGTTGAATAGGCAATGAAATGAAGAAGACACACAGACCATGATGCAGAAAAAAATACCTGTACCAGAACAAAAACCTATTGCAAAGAACAGATACTTGCACCTTAAGAAGATTCGAAGAAAGGCTGCATTCATTTTACTAGTTGTTCTGAAGGCCACACTCTTGGCCAGTGACAGAGCAGGTCTTCTATGAAAACATCTTTATGTAGCATGAGCTTGGCAGTTGGACCGCCATATGTCAGCTGGCCACTCACACCTTTGTAAAACTTTGAGGGACTGCAGGCATCATTTCTGCTTGGAGGTTTACGTCTCAGACTTGGAGGAACAGGACTGCTGTCCTCAGCCTGCGAGGCTGCGAGAGGACAAGTCAGTTTTTCCCGGCATTCTATACTGCTCCATCTACAGTTTGTTCTACTTTAGCACAATTCATTTTCATAAGGAATATATTTGGGAGTTAAAAAGTTAACTTGAATCACAGCCAAGATGAAATAATTATTCTTTGTAGGTGTAGTGCACTTATTAATATTCTTAAGGACATTTTAAACAAAGTATCAGATAAAATTTACTACCTCTGTTTATTATATAAATTATCATTTTACTTCTTCAATATAGTCTTGTCACCCAGGCCATATAACGCAAAAATATTTTTAAGATAATTTCTACAAAAATAGTCTTTCTCTTTTATCGGGGAATTAAATTATATTCATTAATGAATATTCATTAATTCTAATACCTGTTCCACGTTTCATTTCACTGAGAACAAAACTTAGAGTTCATGTATTTTAAGCAAATTTCATCTGTACTTACACTACTGAAACCAACAGTTTTAGTGTTGGTGAAAGAATTACTGAGATCAGAAGGAAAGTTATGCATGAATGACTGAAAGTGGGAAAAAACACCAAACCAAACCAGCCATTGAAATTAACTGGAAAATACTGAAGTGAGAAATTGTTTCTCCTGGGAAGGGTAAAAACTTATTGCCATGTGAGAGATTACACAGAAAGTCTTCTTCATAAGTCATTTAAGTTGAATCCACCAGGCAGAGGCATTTCATTACAGTGTTACTGGAGAGGAAGATATTTAGCATGCTTGAGCATGCTGGTACTGTAGGTGACTTGCTGAATTTCAAGCTGACAGGTTAATGGTAAATAAACCATTTTCTCCTTGTCATTTTCAAATGTGTGCTTGGAATCTAAACACCTTCCTACTATTTTCACTCAGCAGAGATCATGGATACCTTAGAAATTTGTGGTTTAGGATAGATTTATGACTAGGCTCAAACTGACAGGCTAAATAAATCAGTATTGAATCTGCACTACTGCACAGAAGGATTTCAAGACTATAGAAATCCAGAAATTATCATGTATTTAAAATAAATACATAAACTGGAAGCTTTAATTGCTTTTTAGACATTAAAAATCAATGTTTTGATCTTTTCTCCACAACCATGACTGCTTTAAAGTTTGTTTTAAAGTGAGAGCTGAGATTCTCATAGTCACATGACTTTAGGGCTCTATTAAAAGTACCCCTATCAAAAGTGTTGGCAGAATTGACTCTGCTTTCTGGAATTAAGAAATGGGAGAATCAGTATTTGACAAGAGTCCAAGACTTCCAACAAGAGAAGTTACGTCATGTATTCATTCTTCAAAGAGAAAAATAAAGGCTTTATTTCAACTCAGACAAGAAGTTCAGAGAACACTGAGAGAACATCAGAGAAAACTGCAGTGCTCATGGTTATGAGGGTGCGATGTGTAGCTGACCACTAAGAAATGAGGCTGGTGTAAGTAAGTGACCAGAATTGTTGCTGGTTGGCAAGCACTGCTGAAAATCCGAAAACATCACTGATGCCATCTTAAACACTTCTTTCCTGCTCTAAATATATGGACGATAGAAACAGTGATACTAGCAAAAATCAATAAAAGAGAGGGGAAAAAAGCTTTAATACATATGTAAAATTCCTCAGATGTGTAAAGTGGTTTTTAATCCACTTATTCCAGATTGACATTATTGCTTTGAAGTAGTGTTTGTTACTTCTGGTTTCTAGATCTGACCAGAAAGAGAAATACTGTGAGTATTGAAAATGATACATCACATTATCTTAGGCACTTTAGTCATTGAGATGCAATGAAAACACATTCACGATACAATTCTGCCTAGCAACACATTGAGAACTTGCTGTCCACAAGAGAGTCTGGCAACATAGTAAGGAAGAAATCGTCATCTTTTAGCTATACCTATGTTTGGGAATGTTAGCATAAGTTGGTTTGCTTCAACTCATTTACTTAAAATAACATTTTTTCCCAGAGAAAAGTTCAGCTTCTGGATTAGTCAAAGGGATAAAAATGTGCTGGTAGCAAAACAAGCAAAGTTCAACAAGAATTCATTATCATTGTGTATTCCTATACTAGAGCACTACACAGGACAGGTATTGTAACTAGAGTTCAGACATACATGTATGCAATTGATTTTTTCACGAAATGAAGAAATTATGAGAGCTCAAATAGTGTCATGTCTCCGTAACAGCTATGCGAGCCATAAAACTGAAGGAATTATTTTAGCATAAATAATTTGTTACAGTAATGTCTGCAAGCACAGCACAGTTAGAGTTTCCATGTGCTTGCAAGAGAAACCAGGCACCTTAGCTGACCTTCTCCTTTTCCGCTACTATTCCGGTGAACCATTTCCAATAAAAATTACTTTACCTTTACAATAACTCAGCATAGTTCTTACTGGTGAAGGCCATGTAATAATATATATAAAAAGGTTCAGTAAATGGTGTTCAGGGAGCTATAGTGTTAGTGCTTGGGAGCAAGACGGATTTTATGCCCTTCATTCCTTGCCTTTTAGTTGTTCATCATCTACTGTCCACAACATGTGCTGGTGGAGAAAGGGGAGATGCTGTGGCTTAGACCAAAAACCGTACAGGCTCTCTCTCCGCGTCCATCTTTCACTGATCACTGTGGTCTGCTCACACCTGGTCCAAGCTTTGACTTCCTGGCCCTTTATGTGACATTGGGTCCAGATGCTTTCTTGACCCCACTGCATCATGCGTCACAAAGAGGAACAACACATGGGTAACAAAACAATACAGACTTCTTTCGATTAATAAAGACCAGACATGCTTCCTTGAACTATAATGACAGGTTTTTGCAGCCTGTTTTGTTTATAGACCTCTTGTTTTCCTCACATTTATTCAGTCTCTGTTCCAGCCTTACCTGCTCTCTCAGTATCTTGTATTACTCATCTCTATTTCCATTCAGATTAATAACTTGCCTTTCACATTTTCCCCCCACAATTTATTTTTGGTATTATTACATATATTCTTGGAGTTTGTTTCTGTCTGTGTAAAAAAGGGCAAAGGAGAAAGGCTATACAGTGGAAAATGCATGTTTAAAATGAATGCTTCTTTGTTTATTTCAAGTTTCCATGGGATTATAGATGAATACCCATCACAACACACTCAAATGACAAAGGATAAATGACAGTCACCCTTGTCCCTGCTGCTCATTCCTCCTGCTGGTCTCCATCCTATATCCTATAAGGCTGAAACAACTGAGAAAGCCAGCATATTCTATTTGCCCTTATACAAACTTACCATCATCATTTTAAGTTAAATCATAAAATCCAAAAGTGTTCTAGCTGCTTTATGGAACAAATAATAATGTAAAGTCACTGTTCAAAAGCACACAATTGTGTTTTAGAACCTTTGTAATCAAAACAATTAACAGTTGTGAAGGGATCACGAATGATGGAAAACAGTTAAATAAATGCTAACTCCTACTTCATGCATCTTTTGGCAGTTCCCCTAAATGCAACCTTTAAAATCGCTGGTGTCCTACAACCTTTGCTGCTGCTTTCAGGTACATAAGCACATAATGGTCTTAAAGGGACCATCTGGAAGAATAAGTATTCACCCATGACAAAATTAATGATAGTTCTTACTATTCTATTAATTAGTTCTTATTCAGAACTTTTTATCAACAGATCTCAGTGTTCTATAGGGGATGTCTTTATAAGAATAAGGCATGTGTATTACAGAATAATGCAATTTCACTATTTGCATTTTGTGGGATTTCACCATTTTCTTCAGAAGGATGTTCCCTTAATAGATCTAATTATAAAGTGTTTTACTATTTAATCAAAACTTTCTTTGCTGAAATTTCAACTAATTATTTCTCATCTTGTCACTTTTGGCTAGCGAGAACAATTCTGTTCTGTTCTGCTTGCAAGAAAGCAGTAACATTTCTAAGCTGTGGAAAACACCCGTGTAGCATCTTTAATTGCAGACCTACACAAATTATCACAACAGTTAATTACCAAATTCTTCACAACTCAATTGCACTTCCCATTGAGGGATCTCTGAGTGCCTGAAAAATGTTAGCACATTTAATGTAAATAACCTGACATGCCATGCGTTACTGTCAGCCTCATCCTGTGAAGAAGGATGGGGACCATAGCTGCTGATAGTCCCCTTTCCTTATCACAAGACCTTCCTACTTATGTGTGTAGCATTATGGCTTACTAAACAGACAATTTTAAAGAAAGAAGCAGCATATTTTATTTCTTCGAAATATAATTCCAAGGTAAAACACAGAACATATCCCACTGGGTTAAACAGATGTTCTGTGTTGAAATATGTACATCCTTTGAACATTTATTTCCACCGTCTTAGATATGCTCATATAAGAGGTCAGCTGCAAAGAAAGGTGAAAAAGGGGGGGAAGACTAAATAGCCCAAATTTTATTTCCTGTGCTCATATAAAAGCTCTGTGATTCCTTCTTTCCTTTCCCATATTTATTTTAAAACAGGTAAGATTGAAAGGCAGCCCCATATGAAGTGCTCCGGGATTTTTTTAGAGACTCATCTAGTCTATCTTTCAGGCAGAATCAGGCCTTGAGGATTATAATTTAGCAAATCCCATTAGACCGAAAACAAAAGAAATCTCTGAGAATATAGTCAGGTCTAAAATGACTAAATCTATCCTCTTTTCTCTAAATAAAAACAATAGAAATTTTACCAATTTATAGCATCCTTGAAGCAACAGCACATACTAAAAGGAGCCAAATTAGGATTTCCATCATCTGTCATTCTATCAGTCTTTTTTCCATGTAGTTTTCTATAGTGAACAAGACCTAACCAGGCTGGCAGAGGGGAATATTTCAAGTTAAATGAGAAAATATTATAAAAGCATATTAGAATGGTGCAAAGATGAGGTTCAAACATATATGCAACACAGCATCCATCTTTCTCCCCTTCTACAGCACAGTATTGCCTGAGCTTTTTCTATTACCTCCTGGACTCCATTTGTCAGTGGTATTACAAATGGGCCCTATGATGGGTGCTCAAGTGCTGTTTAACTGGTTTTGCTTTGCAGGAGAATCTGATCCTGGGATAACTCTAAGCACTTGTTTTAACTTCTGCCATTTCTCCCAGTTTCACATCCCCCATTCTTTCATGGAACACAACAGCGCAAAATTACAGCACAACGGAATGCACTTAAGTCACACTATCACATAATACACTGGACAAAAAAATGAGGCAAGGAAATGACCATTAAGTCCAAATTTCTGCTGTTTCATTTATAAAATAGCCAATCTTCTCTTCTGTTAATTATAAGGAGATACAGCTGGCAGTCATAGGCTATTTTCTGTAATAACTGTTTTGTATGTTTCCTTTAATTTCCTCAGTTCAGTCTGCTAAATTTTGCCCAGAATAATACCTTATAAAAGCACACTAATCAAATGCTTCATTAGCTGCTTTCGTTTGTTACTTCTGTCTTGACAATGACACTTAGAATTCAAAGTACAGAAATGGTAGTACACCAGCAACTGTGAAGACTTGGAAACGCTCTGCATGAAGGGCGCTCTAAAAATTCAGCACTGAAACTGTAACCTTTACTTGTGACCATAACTGTTACCAGCACTTGATCAGAAAATGACACATGCTATTTGTTTTTCCACTGAATTTAAGTATTTTTAGATTAGTTTAAAATACACACATGAAAACAACACGTGAATAGAACTCAGGAATACAGTTTTAGCTGACAAAACCTTACAATTGTAGGTTAGAATAAGAAAATGATCTAAATTTCTAAAAAAAGAGTATAATTTCTGGTTTACAAAAACTTGCAAAACATGGGCATTTTTAACCCTTGGGTTTTTCCAGTCTTTTCAATGCACTGAAATAAACTTGAGATTAAAAGCGTTGTGAAGATATGCATTGATTTAAGGATGTTGCTCTTAATGTAGATTAAATTGAACAAATAGATTTGGAAATATGTCGTCCCCCTTTCCAAATCACTAAGATGCAAAAAATATTAACTGTTAGATTTGGTGTTATTTTCGTCTTAAGCTTGAGAAGATTTTCATTACTGAGACAAGAGGCTTGGATTATTGGTTATATTATCACATTGGATTTTTACAAAATAGTCTGTCTTCAGACAGGACATAATATAACATAAACCAAAAGAATAACCTTTTGTAAACCTCTAATTACGTATTTGCAAAGATTTAAAGAGCAATGTGCAAGAAACATTTAGTCTTTCTTGAAATCTTACTGATAATTTCAAGAAGCTTAACTATTGTAGAGATATGTAAGTTATTTTAAGAATAAAAAACAATGTCTTACTTGGTCCTCAAAGGAGATTGCCTGGGCAACATCTCTGGGAAATCCATCAATCACTATACCCTCTTCATCGGGGATCTGCATTAATCTCTGCTTTATCTCAGTTATGGTTGTTTCCTTTCATGGAGAAAATAAGTTATTTATTTAATATTATAAAGGGGTTTTTTTGATGGTGCATATTAATACAGCATACACAAATCCTTTGAAAGTAAGCATTAACACAGGATACGCTGTACCTGAGGGGCCAGTTCTCCAGTAGTAATTATTTTGGCAATTAGACTCCATTTTCTATTACTGCTTGTGCTGTGGATCTTCTTCCTCAACAATTCACCAACTGATATGTAGTTAAATCCATAACGTTCCGCTATTTTCAAACTCTGTGTTCCTTTACCACTTCCTGGGCCACCTATTGGTAATTATAAGCAAAACATTAAATTAATCTTTCATCTGAGGTACCCAATCACATGTGAAATCTTTGCTATCATCACCAATTTTCCAACCATTATTACAGCAAATCTTGCAGTTGCACAACTTGTTACCAGCCATTTAGAAATCAGTCTCATCTACCTGATCATAAACGTAACAGTTTGTAAAATGAAGTAAAAAAAAAGGAATACAAATCTACCAGCAAAATCAAAGTTAACATGTTCTTTTAGGATTGACCTCATTCTAAAGCATTCTGGAAAGAAATTTTTCTTGATTTCTAGTAGAGGAAGAAACAAATGAACTGGTCCCTGCCTGAACTCTGTGAATGCAAGGGTAGAGCCAGATAGTCTGAAGCGCATTCATGTCAGAAAGAATCATATTTGGTTAAAGAATGGACTAGTCATGAAATGGAACTAATAAAATCTGCTTCTAAATATGCCTGCATGAGTTTCTGAGGTTTTCTAATTTTAAAATACAGAAAAATATTAAATAATCAGCTGAGATGTTTCCATAGTGATTTGGTACAAGGACTTTTATTGAACCACGCATACTTCTGGTATTGATGCTTCAAGCATCTGACAGAGAAGCAATTTTTTAGGTTCAGTTTGCTGGACAACTTGAAGAATAAAGAGATCCTTCAACATAGCACATGCAGGATAGGTATCAAAATCACAGAAAACAGCTACATTACATAGCAGGAAACGCTGGAATGAAGGTCAGCTGGACAGCAGGAGCAAGAATGCATCTAAAAAATCAGACACTGTCTGAACTAAAAGGATGTGAAGAGCAGAGAAACTGGAATCCAGTATGTAAAAATAGGGACTTTTCCTGATAAAAATAAATGTTTATCTATAGAAAATTTTATGTTACTGAATAGCATAACAAAGCAAAACCAAAACAAATGTCTTTATATTAATTCCCAACACTGTATCTTGGGGATTTGTGTGTAAGAACACTGAATTTTATTTCAACAGACAAAGAATTAAGATTTATTAAAAATATAAGTTTTCCATGAATTTTAAAAAATACAGCACTGCAATGAAAGTAAATATGAATAAATGAGCTGCTTCTTAGTAATCATATAACTCTTTCTTATATTCTCTGTATTATTCCCATAAATATCTTTTAGGAACTTATATAATACAGATTTGATTGTAAGATAAGCTTTACAATATTTCCTCATATATAGTTATGACACTCTCTGTGTAACCAGGTAAAAACCCGTGCCCTGATATTACATGCCAGAGAGCTTTCAGTGTCACCAGTAACCACTAGGAACATTTCTGTCCCCCCGATGCTGTGATGGTAACTCTCCACCTGGCCTTCACAACCCAGATTGGGACCCATTTCCAGAGAACGCAGAGGGAAACTTGCGTAACCCACCCGCAGTTTAGTCATACTCTTGGGAAGAAAAAGGCTTTATCATTATCTAATTAGTTTAAATAATGCTTAAAACAAGCCAGGTTAAGATAAATGCAAATACAAGCATTTATCTGTAACATCCAACTATTCAATACAGCTACAGATGTTCATAAAACACACAAGCATAAAATGAAAGCAAAACGGTATCTTATCTCTGCACAATAAGGATACAGCTGAAAAATATTTTTCCCTTATTCAGTTCACTTGCTGTTTCTCTCCTAAAAAGGCATGTGCTTTCTCTCTTCTTTCAGCAGATTACGTTAGGTTTTACAGCTATTCTTCCATTTCAGTTCTTCTAGACCTTAATATTTTCAGCTTGAACTCCTTCTTTCATAGACAGTTTAGCTATCCTCTTCATTAGAATAAAGAAGGTCTCCCTTTTGCAGATACACAAGCATCTGACAGCCTAGGAATCACCTCCCCCACTAAAGTGGCTGCAAAGCAATTCTGCTTTGGCTCTTCCTGGCCCCCTTTGATGGCACACTCAGCCTTCCCACGACAAATGAATTTCACCAAACCTTACGTTGTGTTTCACAAACATCTGTGTATCAAAAACGTACCTAATGCAAATGTTCAAACAAGATAATTCCGTGTAGTTTACAGTTTATTACAGGCTCTTGGTAATGCGGAATGATAGTAAATTTGGAGTAACCGATTCCCAGTGTCCATTTTCTTATGCAGATGAAAACAACAGCACAAAGAAGTGCAACTAATTGTTTGATGATTGCTGCCAGTTTGTAGGGAGCAGATTTCGCCAGATGAATGAATAGGACATTCCTCATTACTGGAATGTCTACTCACTCTCTGTAAAGACTTCTATAAGCAACCTTCTAGATATCAAGCCACATATTGCAATCTAATGAGCATAACATTTAAATAATGTATCTTATGTATATGAGTGTTTAAATATGTGTGTAACATTCATTAGTATGAATTTATGTGGCTTTATTTATGGACAATGATCCTAACTACCGGAGAAAAGGGGCGGTAGATTGTGACTGTGCTTCAGAGCAGAGAGTTTATAAAACACACCTGAGCCATTGTTGTGCATAATTCCTGCAGATACAAAACTTCCAAGGAAGGAAATTAATTTTAATTCCCTGAAGACTTAAGACAAGTTTGAAACATAATATGTTGCATCCCAAAAACAATAAAAATGCAAAACATATATAGGTGATGTGTAGGAAATTAGAAACAGAAAATTTGACAAGGAAAATAGTATCCATATTCCATCAAAGATAAAAAAAGATGCCAGAAAAACAGAACTGTTACTTGAAAAAACATCCGTTTCTGTAAAACCCAAAATAGCTGAAAAAAACCCTTTTTGGAACCAAGTAGATAGACTTTACACTCCTGTTAGGAAGAGCTTAGCTTTGCTTTGCCATCAAAGGGAAGTAGAAAAAAAAAAAGTGTAGTTTGGCGCTTCTGTTCTTTCAATTTAGAGTTGCAAGCATAAAAATCCTAATAAAGTATTTGCTTTAATGTTCATAAACTTCTCATACATTTTGTTTTTCTCAGTCCAAAAATAGCCCTTTATAGCAAACTGGGATTATCCACTTACAAACTAAAGGGAAAAATTCAGGTAATAAAACAAGAGAAAAGTGAAAGGAAAAAATTACGTCTCACTGCAAATCTTTATAATTTATTGAACTATGTATCCATTCCTGACTCTTTGATAAACATACTGACAAACTGTTCACGAGAAAGGAAAATAGAATAATTTTTGTTTTTCATTCTTTTCACTTATCCTGAGATTATACATTATTCAAGAAAAGCGTGATTATTTTACATATTCCTTAGAAGATGTCTAGACTAGGGAACAGTTGTTGCATCTAAAATTATGTTTGCTAACTGGTTTCAAGTGAAGATTTGTATACCCAAAAACTTTTACTACAGCAGTTGTTTTAATCTAGTTTTGTCAATGGAGTTCAACATTTTAGTTTAGCTTATATTGTTGTAAATTCAAAATAAAGTCGTGTAATAAGATTTCTGAAATGACATGATCTTAAAACCTAGCCAACTGCTGAAAGCACCATCGTTGATGTAGTCTTTAAACTTTGATTATAAAAGGAAAACATATTCCTTTCATATTAACTAATATTTTAAATGAAGTGAAGTTAAAAACTTCACCGAACATACCGAACTATGGGACTAATTACACCAAGTAATTATTTTTTTAAGACCTTTGTATTCAGGCTATATCAATAGTAAAAATGTGTTTGTCAAAATATGTTAGGAAGCACGTTTTTATAAGCAATCCAGTTTCCTAGTGTTATAACGCCTTAGAAACGTAACTTTCCAGTGATTCAGATGTGTGCCATCCTGGCTGGTTCCATCTGATTTTTTTTAAATTCAGTCACATACTCACTTTGCAGGTTTGTAGCTTTACATTTCTCTAGAAGACTTTTCTGCAAACACAGAAAAAGAACAAACCCCTCACCTTTATAAGTGAGTTCTCTTATGCCTTGGAACTACCTGGGTCATTATAAGGATGAAAGATTTCATAAAGTAAAGAAGCTGTAAAAACCTTTATGGAAGCATTAAAAAGATCTTGGGCTAATGCATTATTAAATAAAAGTTCACCTAATCGGTGAAGCAGAAGACAGGTCTTTAACTTATATTCATTTCAGTCCCCAACAATGAATGGGACCAGTACCATCTGAGCTAGGCAGCATGGTTAGTTATCGCTAGTTAGACATAAATAGCTTGCTTAACTGAAGCTTTCACTGGCATTTTATGCAAACTGAAAAATACGCAACACATTTTTCACATACAATATTTGTCTCTTGAAATTAATAGCACACTTTTTTTTTTCATTTTCTCTCTTTCATTCACTATATTAGACACTATTTTATTCTTTCCAGAGTGCATTTTTATGTGCTTTCTCAATAGAAAGTTGAATTTGGGAGAAATTTTCTTGATGGTGTACAAAATTGGACAATAGCTGCTATGCTACACATAGTACTGTGCTTCTGTCACACAGTAATCGACAGATTCAGAGAAACTCAGTTGGAAAATAAACCTGAAATACCGTTTGTGGAATGTTTACAATGTTCCCTATATAAATGGGGGAAAAGAAAATCACTGTAAAATCCATGGTCTGTTCACTATATGCTGGCGTTCAAGGATTTCACTTCAAATACCCCTGCACTCGGTTCCAGAGGTAAAAGCCAATCTCTTTTTATTTCACCTAGTTCAAACCTTCATTCATCACCCTGCTGCAATAGCGCTACGTAGATTTCAACGTATTAAGAGCCTCTGCAGTCACTGAAAAGGAGCCAGTTTTTCTCTTTTATGAAAAGGAAGGCTAGCTAATTAATTAAGATGAAAGAAGGGCATGTGTTATTTCTCCATCTAATGCAAGCTTTATAGTTCAACGATCCATGGAGACATCTGCATGTTGAGGATTGTAATTCCAAAACAAAAGAGTAAGAATATTCAAATGCCTGAGCAATTCTTTTGGCATATCACAAATATCCATAAAAATGCCTGGGTTTCTGTTTTTAATATATTCCAACACCACATTTCTGAGAACTGCTGGACGCAGAGCCTAGAGGACATGCTGTTCTTAGAGATCCCATTCTATAACACAGAGAAGACATTCTATTCTCTTTTACTATACTACATACTATTCTCTGTTATGGAAGCAATATCTCTCTTTAATATAAGTAAGGCTTTAATAGAATAAAAATGCGATTCTCCATCACCTGGCGCCTGTTTGAATAGTCCAGAGAACCAGAGAATTACGCTTGGCGCTAAAATTTCTAAAGACAACTATCCCACATGACAAGGAAACTAATTCAAAGGATTTAAGTTCAGAAACAGAATAAAGCATTTAGACTTCAGCTGCAGCTATTTCTTAATAAACAGTATGCTTGTCTGAGGCTGGAAAGTATGAGTTGCTTAGAAAGGACACTTAACAGCACCCAAGAGAGAACCTGAGGAGAGAGTGCAATTAACTGATGCTAACTGATCGCTCACTCTCCCTGAAGATGGCTCAGGATTCATTTGCCAAACAGAGCTAGGGATTGATTTATCAATGCAATGGACTAGTGACCACGTACGCTCACCCCAGCCGGACGTACCGATCAGTTTTCGAGGTTCTAAATATAGAGGACAACAGTTCCCCATCACCTTTTTGAGCTGGCTCATCCAATATTTTTAAATATCCTTTTTTGTCAGCAGCTTTGAGTACACCTATGATGGTGTTTTAGTTCAGACCCAGAGCAGGCTTTGGAAGAGCACTTTGGTTCACATGGCGGGGCTGTCTTGAAATGCATGAGCTGGGTTTGCTTTAGCCTAAATCAAACCAGATGCGCTCCATAAGCAAACCACGAGCTCTCCAGCTGCTAAGGGGCATCGAGCCTACAAAACATGACCATAGGTGCTCGCCGTAACCCCAAAAATGCTTACAGTTGGGATGCTTTATCCCCGGCACTAACAATTTTGCTTTTTGATACATTCTAATTGGGCTGCACCACTTGCTACGGCAGGTGGAAAAATTGTACTTAAATACATACAGGCATTCAATGTATTTGCAGTACAAATAAAAAAGGCAAAGTAACAAAGATAAAATCTTGTCAAAATGACTCTGCCATCATACCTATGACAAGGATAATTTTTGGTCGAGGTCTTGCAGGATCAAATACATCGTACTCCTCAATTAGCTCAGCAGTTTCAGAGAGGTCGGTGTCGCTTTCTATTGAGAACTGTTGGATTGGAGGGAGTCGGTCATACCGTCGGTATGGGAAGTTAGAATTATCAGGCATCACTGTAAAATAGTAAGATAAACTAGGAATTGTGTAAATTACACAGAAAACTCAAAATCCATTGTGTACACAGATTTAAGTAATTATAATAAATGAAGTATAAATATCTCCTATTTTTACAATGTGCTCGCAGTTACTATATGAAATATTCCTTGCCTCTATTTAGCTGATTTATTAAATTGGAACCACCA
Source organism: Limnodromus scolopaceus (assembly GCA_028565335.1). Lineage (NCBI taxonomy): Eukaryota > Metazoa > Chordata > Aves > Charadriiformes > Scolopacidae > Limnodromus > Limnodromus scolopaceus. The sequence continues at coordinate 21,550,340 of JAOXNO010000004.1, forward strand.
GGCAGGAGTCACTTCTCTTTGGTGTTTTTTAACAAGCACATCCACTTTTCTGTGAAAATCTGCCCATAGCACCCAGACTTCAACAGTGGCCTATGAGAAGAAAAGCATCGCATTGTGCAGTTAACCTGTACTATTAAGCAGAACTCTTCTGGTGATACATGTTGTACACAGAGACAGAGATAGTATTCCTGCTAATTAGATTAATGAAATGCGGGATGGCAAGGAAGAATAACTATGGCAACGGAAAGATGAGCTAATTACCCTTTGTTAACATTACAAATAAAATAATTACAGGTATTGGTATGATATTTGCTTAGATTTTATGAGATACACTTTTTCCTAAGTGTTTATAACTTAGATTGTATTTAGTCAATTAGCATATAGCTCCAACGTAAACTAGAAAAACAACTTAGTGTAACTTTATTGAAGTTATGTACGCTACTCATAAGGACCAACTGCAAATATAAACCAAATGCACTGAGACAACTTTGCCCCCATCTTCGCAAATATTTTAGGTAAGATATGAGAAATCTCTCCACTGATGTGTTAAACATTTACACAGCAAACAACCCTCATTAGGCTGCAAAATGATCACAATTTCCTCTCCTGCATAGCATTCGTTTGGGGAGGAGAAAAACAAATACCAAAATGCAACGAAAGAGAATCCTTGAGTCCTTCACCTAAGGAAAATCAGAATGATGCACGATCTGCTCTGGAAGTAAGTATAAAATGATTCAGTAGTGGATATAAAACCACCCACAGCACAAAAAATATGACCATTTTTATACTTAATACATTACCATTCCTGAAAAAAGACCTCCTGGATTGTCCTCCATTGAGTGGAGGTAGGGTCTTCTTTTCTGGGCTGACAAAAGTGTCCCATTTCACTTTTTCTGTCCCTCCAAGCTCTCTCACTTTCTGCAAGCAGCTCTCCAAATATTCAATTGGGTCATCGGGTTTGTAACACATTAATCCATTCAACAGACTCTGCAACGTAAGATCATAAATGCACACTACAATGACAGATGCCAGGAAAAAACAAGCACTTTGAATTTTACTTTAGACAGAGAAACCTCATATTCCTTGTGTATTCAGGCTCTCTTTTCAAGCCACTCTGTCAGTGAGGCCTGCAAAATTGTAAGATTTTGGTTTGACGGTGTCACAAAAATTATTCAGAACAGGAAGCTCGTGGCTATGTCTTTATATTTGTCTGCTTGCACCATAATAAAAACTGAAAATAGTAAAAAAAGTTCCCTAAATTTTTCTTAGAACTACCCCTGGCAAATATGCACAGAGCAAGGCACCAGCTAGATAACCCCCAATTCTGCACAGCCTATTAGATTGCTGAAACTTATCTTTTCCTTAAAGACAAGTGCACCCACAAGTATCTTCTCTTGAATCAACATGTAACCAAATAATGAAAGAAAGGATTTTTATAGTCAAATATCATCTTGATCAGTACTGGGGAAAAAAACCCAAACCAAAGCCAGAGTCCACAGGTGCTTTCAGGTTTAGTTGACCAGGAATTCCTAGCCATTAGAAAACCCCTGTCTCCGGGATTAATTCTGCACCCATCGCACCGATGGGCATCATGGGGAGCGTGGAAGAAGGAATGCCAGGCCCTGCTCTGACGCATGGGAATTGATTTTCCTTGACAAAGTGATACGTAAGTCATCATCTCACCTCTCCACAGGACAACTGCGTCCGACCTTCTCTTAACAGTACATGTCTTTCAGGCTGATTTCTCTTCCTTTGTACTTTTACTAATTGTTGTCCAAATAAACTTGAGGGTCAGAGTTGATATTAGTAATAAACATAAATAGCTCCAGTTCAGGATCTGCTCAGTTATTTGTTAGCTACAGTTTATACAATAATTATTATTTACACACATTTGTATTTCTAAAATAGGGTATAACTTATATGCATCTATGCCCTTATCATACTATGTAACCGATGACAGCAAGTAGCCATATATTTTTGCAGAAGACACGCACCATTTTTTAAACACTGCTTGCTCAAGCTTTCAGCCTCTACAGAAAACCAGTTTTGTTTGCATCTCTTGTTAAACCGTTCACATTCTAAACGCGTTAGTAAAACATTAGCGTGGTCTATGCCCCGTAATTTTCAAATACATAAAAAAATGTCTAGCTTCAGAACAGACCAGGGAAAATACATATGTGTGTGTGTGTCTGTGTGTCTTTTTATAGAGATGGCAGGATGTCTGATTCGGAAAAAAAAATAAATAATCCACATTTCAGAGAAGTAATTATCAACCATTAGCAGCAGGTAAGTTGTGGGAAGCTCAAGCAAACCTCACTAAACAGTTGTGGGGTTTTTTGTCTCCCAGACCCATGAAAATCCGGAGAAAGCCTGACAGATACCCCCCGCCTGAATTCCTGGGCAGCGCGGCCCCGGGGGTCCTCTGCCCTGCGGGGACACAAGTTCGCTCCCTCCCCGGGCGGCAGAGGGAGGGCAGGCGCGGCCGCCCGCAGCGCGGCGGCGGAGGGGCGCGGCCGCCC
>JAOXNO010000004.1:21553397-21586586 GCA_028565335.1 Limnodromus scolopaceus
GGCACGTTTTCCCCCCGGCGGGGAGGCAGAGCGTGCGCAGGCTGCCGGGGAAAGTTTCAGGGGGTGCCTGCGGGGAGGCACCCGAGGGGAGGCGGTGCGGGGGGTGGGGGGGGGCTGTGCCTGGCCCTGAGCCGCGGGCAGGGTGCCCCGGGAGAGATGGGACCCCGGCTCTCCGGGAGGCACCGTCTGCTTTTGCCGTCCGCAGGCGTGCCCCGCACGCTGGCAGGGCTGTGGCAGAGAGATGCGGGGGGTGGGGGGGAAGCTGTGCGCGGGTGTAGCGCAGAGGTGGTGGGAGCTTCCCTGTACACCGCGGGCTCTGCCCTTGGCATTGTTTTTTGGCGTTTCATATGAGTTGGGCTGGTAAAAGGCAATGAACTGTGATCACTCACGCGTATCTGTGATCGTCGGGTCACAGGGAGAGACCTGAAGGCATCTCTGGACCAACCTCCTGCTCAGAGCAGAGGCAGCTCTTGAGGTCAGAACAGGTTGCTCAGGGCTTTATCTAGTCTCATCTTGCGAAACCTCCAGGGATGGAGACTGCGTAGCCTCTCTGGGCAACCTGTGCTTGGCTGGTCTCGTGGTGAAAAAGGGCTTTCCTCTATTCAGCACCTCCCTTACCTTAATGTTGTTGTGAAGAGCCTGGCTCCATCTTCATGATAACCTCCTCACAAGCAGTGGAGAGCTGCTATTATGTCCCCTCTAAGCCTGCCACAGGCTGAACAAGCCCATTTCTCTCAACCTCTCCTCAAGGGCAAGTGCTCTCATCCCTGACCATCTTTGTAGCTGTCCACTCCACTCACTCCAGTTTATCAACATCTCTCTTTTACTGGGGAGCCCCAAACGGGATGCATTATTCTCGATGTGCTCTGAGGAGTGCTAAGGAGGAGGTAGTTTTTGTGATATTCTGTAGCATACTGGAAGTCAGAGTAGATTATTTCAATGACTTAACTGTCCTATGTTAAGCCTGGTGTTCCAATTATACTTTAATTTTTGGTTATCTTTTCTAACACAACATCCATGTAGTTTCACTGATGCACACCCGAACAGGAGTAGGCTGTGTAAGTGCAAGCTTATGAACAACAGTGAGCAAGTGCTTTCCGTATCTCAGGTTTTTTTAGACACAGGATAGGTCTTCTCAGGAGTCTTTTAAGAAGCTTCTCCCCCTTGTATGTGATTTGCGGATCAATATCAGTTTGACAAGGCTCTCCCTCTCACCTGCAGCCATATTCCTCATTTTGCGGCTTCTGCAGGTAACTGCCCTCATTTTCCTCTGCTCTGCCTCCAACTTGTAATGTAGACACTTTCCTTTCTCCTGGAGAGGTTTCCAGTCCTTGTTCATTCCCCAAACTGCTAAAAGCTGCCCCAGGGGGAATGCCATGATCTTCTGACAAACAGGATGTGAAAGTTTTCCGAGTTATCCAGTTACTCCCAGCAGCTTCCACTTGTAGGGCATCCACTAATGTCCCTTTGCAGCAGCCCACTGATGGATGGTCTATTCTCCACGTCAGCTGAAGTATCTCTGGAAAGAAGTTTGGATTAAACAGCTTAAGATCCTTTCCAGCTCCATTTTCTATGAATCCAGTGGTGCCCACTTCGGGAAGCTGCAGTGATGTCACTGAATTGCCACTTCTCATATGTTTAAGGAAGACCTTAGTCTTTGCTGGAGAGTTCAATCAGCATTCATCTGCAGTCTCTCTCATCCTCCCATGAACTCTGGATGTGGCTTTAACCCTACTTTCTCTTGCTAAGATTTTAATAAAACCAAATGTAAATTCATTGAAAAGCACACCATCTTAATTTTGATTGAGTAAAAAATAGAGTAGGCTTCAATGTCCTAATCAAAAGATATGAAATATAATTGTTTTTAAAAGACCCTAAATGAAGCTTGACAAAAGGAAGACTGAATTAAATTAAATAGACATTTTCTTAAAATAAGATCTTTCCTAAGGAGGGCTGATGGAAGATGCCATTCTACTTAGGAAGACAGACGTGTGGTTTTGACATTTTGTTGTTTTATTATTTTTTTTTTTTTTAGTTTATATAAAAAAAAAAATCAGCTGTATTATCACCTCAGAAAAATTCCATGTATAGGCTTTCAGCATGTATATTTTTATGTTTTCAACATTTATGGGTAATTTAGTATCTCATCCAATGTCCTGGACTGATGCAGAAAAGTATTTCCTTTCCCGTGCTTTCCATGGCATCTTCCTCAGGAATGTGAAAAATTTTTGTGCAAAGTCTTGTCTGAGATGTTTGGTTTTTACTGTAGGCTCCCAGGCATTTTGCTCAGTTAGACAATGCTGACAGAATATAAAAATTCTGACTGTTCTGCCATAAAACTATTAGCGTTATGCACATTGAAATTACTGTTCAAAAAATGAGTAATTTCAAGCTAACCTGATTTTTGTTGCAGAAAATCAAATTCTATGTTGCAGAAATTACCACCTAAAAAAAAACCCGGCCATTTAGGAAATCTGTCAGTCTGAATGTGTGAAATGGATCTGGAAAGGGTATTTTTGGATCTAATAATATGGTACCTCCTTCTAGAACTAATTTGTTATGCGTTTGCCTTTGGCAAAATCCCCATATTGAAAGAGGGTCACAGGTGGGTGCTTCTCAAAGGCTCTGAAGAACATCAGCAACAAAGGATTAAGAATGTATTAACTGAATACAAAGCTGGGTTATTTGTCATTTCGGGAATGTAGGCAACATAGAGGCGGCTGTTAGAAGGTTAGATGTTTGTCATTTAACAGTATCTGATCAAGAGCGTGGACGGAAATGAAGTGGTTTCACTGCCTTAGAAAATAACACAGGATGCAAAGAAAGCTCACGGAAATGGGAACAGGGATTTGAACCCCAGAGCTCTGCCTGTTCCTGAAGGTCCGGGCAGCTCTGTGTGGTACGGGGCTGAGCTCGAAGGAGCACTTTGATTATACGCGTACCACTTCCATCCTCTTCTGGAGGGGAAGAAGTTACAGTAGAAAGAACAAAATTTTGCTACCAAAATGGCAACCATCCTGGAAATTCATCTTAAAAACTTCTTATGGATCCTATACCACTGGGCTGATTCCGTTCTCATTCTTGTTGGTTCCTCCAGTAAATACATGAAGCTGAACTAATATGAAATTAGTATGGGATCAGCTGGAATATGCTGTTCTGGGCCTTCTCTTCTCCTTGGCTAAACCAATTACCTAACACCCATAGCCTTCAGTCTAAGCTTAATTAGGTTCTATGTTTTAAAAAATCACTTCAGAATCCCCCAGTATTTTATGAGTCTTCTAGTTTTTTGTCTAGGGCCTGTTGAAGCACCAGTGCCTGTCATTTTTCACATAATCTGCTGCTCTGCCCGATGTCTTTATTAAAGGAGAACCGATGTCCTTGGATTGATGAGTTTATATAGGCTGGTGCAAGGTATGTGGACAGTTTGAGTTTGTAGATTCTGTAAGTAAACCATTACGTGTAGCCTTTTTAATAGAATATGCTGAATTATATGCTTCTGATCTAGAAATAATATGCACTTTAATGTAAATGCAGAATTTACTTATTTGCAGCCTCGTATTGTGCCTAGTGTGGTGTAAGTTAATCGAAGGTTGCTAAAATGATCTTTTCGTTTTAATGAGAAACCGGTTTCTGAATTCTTTTGCTACAGTGTTGTTAATGGTTTTTTTTAAACCTGCTGTTTCCCCCCCCTTTCTTTTCCACTTTGCTAAACCTTTTTTTCTTTTCTACTGATATCCAAACAGATTACTTAAGTGAATTAAATCACTAATTGAAAGGTAGTAAATATTCTATGTAGAAAAATCTCATCTCTGGATCTAATTTTCACTAAGTCCCAAAACTGGCATTTTATGGAACTTTTGGATACCAAGATACATAAAACCGGGGGGGGGGGGGGAAGAAAGAAGGTTAAAAGTTTAAAAGTTTGAGGATGCATGTTTCAATCTGCTGAGAAAAATAAAAATTAAAAATGCCATGATCAAGTCTCTCCTTAACCTTTGTTTTGATAAACTAAATAGCTGTAGCTTTTATTTTCCAATTACACTGTAATCATTCTTGTGACCCTTCCCTGAACTCTGTCCAATTTATCCACAGGCATCTTCAGCGAAGGCATCAAACGGGACACACTGTTCCAGAAACGGTCACACGGGCGCCAGGTGCTGGTGGCCTTCAGCCTGCCTGTAACGTCCTCGCCGCCCTCGTCCTGGTGTTTTCACGGGGGTGGATGGAATTTGTGCCCTGCCCTCGGTGTTGCGTCGAGGTTCACCTTTAGCTGGTTGAGTCTTAGCGGGCTCCCAGCAGTCCCGCTTTCCCCTCTGGTTCCTCACATAGAGTCCTCCACTCCAGGATCAGCGCCCGCTCCTGGTTCTTTGATGTATAACTGCATATGCTGGCTTCCAGCCAATACACCAAGAAATCAGCTTGCTCAGTACCAACGAGCTGGCCCGTTGGTGAGTTACCACTTCCCTGCTCTCTGTTAGCTCCCAGTGGTACCAGGCTTTTTTTTCTTTTTTTTTAATTTTTTTTTTTGTATTCAATAAAGCTGTTACACAGCACATGGCCAAAACACAGTTCCCATGGGACCAAACCAGAAACTCACTTAGTATTTCCCATTTACACTTCACTTTTGACACCAGTCAATTAGTCATTAAATTTATGTGCATTAATTTTGATTCATTCAGGTTTCCTAAACAAAATACCCTGCAGCACTAAATCAATACCTTCACATCAGCACCTTTTTCTTCATCAGCCAAAACAAAGTTTCTTGAACAAGTATCTATGAGTAGATCTGAGAGCATCTATTTTTCAAAAACTGGCGTTTACTAGCATTAATTAAATTCCATGTAAACTATATTCCAGTATGTTCTTATCAGTTCTGTTTTTTTACAAAGTTCCGCGTTAGATGGACAGGCCCATAATTCCTATACCACCACCCTTTTATAGCACTGGACTAACACATTCCCAATGCAAATATTCCAAAGGTTTTCAGAGGCCCAAAATGTCCTTTCCATCTGTTTTAAAGCTCCAATATAAGTTATCCAAATACGCAGACTTACTCAGTTGTTTTTAGGGGCTACTATTTATAAGACTTACCTGACTACAGTTTTAATGGAGAATGTTTCATCCTTTTCCTGTGGTATAATTATAATAATAATAATATTATAATATAATAAAATATTATAATCTGATTATTTCTCTAGATACAGAACAGAAATATTTAGTGAAAGCTTCCAATTGCATTTGTTATATTTTGCAAGCATATTCCAATAATATTGCTGGGATCCTTTTCTTTCTTCTATTCAGAAAAACAGCTCTTTTAAATGCTGTTCCACCAGTCTCACCACTGGGGTTTATGTTGTTTTGTTTCCCTTCTCATTTTTTTTTCACAGTTCTTAAATCTCTCACATATATTTCTTGCAGCTTCTAGTACTTGTTATAGATTTTTTTTTATTCTTATGTATCTTTATTTTCAAGCCAAACTGCTTTTTAATCAGCACTGTCTTTTTTTTTTTTTTTTTTAATTAAGAGGTTGTTACTGTTTTGGCTCTTTTGTTAGCATTTCTTAAATAATTCCCAATTATCATGCATATTTTCCTATTTAAGTCCTTATCCTTATCTGGCTCATGGTAATTAGATCGTATGAAGATATTGTACAGGCATTATGTAACTTAATACATCCAAGGTCACCACCTCAGGAGGTCCTTAAGCCTGAGCAAGATGGAAGGCAGGAGATCCTATAGAGGTTTTCCTTGTTCTTCACTCGTTCCTGAGGCGGCTGCTCGCTCCTGGTGGGAGCACAGACTGGGGGCTTGCACGGACTTTCAGTCTGATCCATTACAGATTCTTAATGCTTTTTGCTTTTATTTTATGTCACTTAAACTGAAATTCCCTCTTCTCCCCCCAGTACTATAGAAATTGCTTTTTGGCAGGATTAGTTTATTTTCCTCAGTTACCATTTTTCAGTAACTGATTAATAAACACTCCAAATAATTTGATACTGGATTTTCAATGACTTAGAAATGCTGTGCTGTTTTTTTCCAATGAAGTCTTTATTTCCTTGCCTTTTTGTCATAAGGATCAAACCACAAAATGTAAGGTTCTAGTCTATGAATTGTCCCCAAATAGATAACCGAGAATAAAGCGATTTCAATTAATCTTGTTTACTCTTTATGAACTAAGGAAATTTGGGTAGCTGTAGAGAAAAAAAAAAAAAACAACATAAAGAAACACAGCAAAATTCAGTTAATAAAATAGGCTTGAGCTGAATAATGACTTGTGGGTGGTGGTGGTGGGAACAGAAAAGAATTCAAGCACAGCTCTTAGACCTCCTCCTGGGAATGCTACGGAGCATAAGATTGTTAGGAAGTATGAGTCCCTGCTACTTATCATTTGGGTTTTATTTCAGTGGTAGAATGGACCAGTGCCTTACAACATTATTTCTGTAACCTGTTATTCAATCATACAGAGAAAATCTTCCGTACTTGAAAATCACCTTGATAGAAAGTACAGCTCTTGAAAAGATAAGCCTCTTGATTTTTTTTCTTAATAGAAAGTTAAGTGAATTGAAAATAATGCCAACTTCCGAAATGAAGGGCTTTGAAGAGTCACATCATGATTCAGGGATTGCTCACACTGAGAAACCTTCAACATTTTGTAATACTTATATCTTTACAGTGGCACATCACTTTGTGATGTCAAGTCACAGGGAAAAAGGTGCAAGTTAGTTTGATTTATTTTTTTTAACCTAGAATTTAGAAGGATTCCCAACTGGGCTTTCTTGAAGTAAGGAAGAGGCCATAGGACATTTACAAATAAAGATTTTTGTTTCGCTGTAGTCAGACAAAAGTACTATTAATTTTAGTCAGGTTGTGCATGTATGCCAAGGAATGAAATAAAAGTTAAGAAAAAAAAAATTTTGTGACATGGCAATTTTTTTATAATTAGGATTCACAGTGGAATGACGTTGGCCTGTGCTCTTGTTGAGAGTGTTCGTGGCAGTAACTGTGGCGTTCCGGTATCAAGAGAAGAGTCACCTGTTTCCATGTTCAGTGTGTGTTCAGTATTCGCCACAAAGCAGTAGCCGTCAAAACGTCGGTCAGCCACTGGCGGTGTTTCGTTGTTAAAGAACTGAGTTTCTTTAGAGCTAAAGCTCTGTTTCGTTTTCATATTACGTAATAAAGCGGGAAATGACCATCCAAACCCTATTTTCTAAACTCAGGACGGCTGTGACTATGGCAGGTATTAGCTCACAAGTCTGAATGCTATTCTAAGGAATGTTGGGTTTTTTGGGGGGGGGGGGGGGGGCCGAATTTTAATTTTGATTGAGGTAAGTAATTTTTCAATGATCTAAGGTTCTTGAACTCATCTGTTTAACTTTTTGTTCTTGCATCACAATTAATAGAATGCAATATATAGAGATTAAAATATGTGCATTACGTAATAATTACATAAAAATCAGAATATATAACAAGGACAAGATAAAGAAATTTCATCTTAAGATACAATGGGATCCGCTGAGAGACGGCATGAGAGAAATTGCTGAATGTTTTAACCATGGAAATGTTTTAATGTTAATTCGGAATTCATTCTGACTTTCTGCTGACGTACAAGAACATTGCCTGAATTTAGTCACCAACTTCAGTGAATGCTTTCTTGACAGTATAATAAATGAGAATTGGATCAAACACCTGTTTTCAGTAGAAGATGACACCCTGCCAGATGGCTTATTAGCAAAGATAACAGAACAGTTGATGAAACTGTCATATGATGGTTGAACTTGAACTCAGATTCATCAAAGCATGGGTTGAAAACTTTTGGCTAGATGGAAGAAAAGAGTTTAGCCTGATACTGGATAGAGCCTGATACCGAATACTTTTTAACAGTTGAAATTACTAATAATCATTAACACTTCTTGAATCACCAAGACGCTTTTTTTGCTGCTATGCTACCTGATAAAACTGAGTAGTTGTTCAGCTGCAGAACTGAGCAGGACCCTTGGCCCTGTCTAACTAATATCTTTTAACAGATGAGGCAATTGTGTTCTGGAAAGCAAACACGCCCTGGCTGGGTGGTGGGGTCATGGCGCAAGGCAGGGTTTGGGAGAAGCTTGTTAAGAATAGCTCTTTCCCGGATCACTCCTTACGAAATTCTGCTCCTATGTGAGCTCATCTCAGGAGGCAGGTTACCATAAAATGACACAGCTGTAAAAGTGACAAGCTCTCTGGCTGCAGCTTTCATATTTATTCATAAATATTCAGGAAAAAAAAAAATTAAAATACTGTTTTGACTCGTGTATTTGAAAAAGTGATCGCTTGCTTCAAATATTTTTCCTTGTATATTCTGGATCTTAGTGGGTTCACGAAGAAAGCCTTGTCAGGCTTTCTTTCCTTTTATTCAAGTTGTCTCATAAAACCGGAATCACTAATACATTCCTTGTCCTGATTTATTAAAAAATTTGAAAGTATGGCTGTCTCGAAGTTTGCAGTTTTAAAAATGTCTTTCATAGCTCTCTGATTTCACTGGGACAGTGAGGAACCAAGATGATATTAACTTTACCATGTGTTTGAATACTTCACGTCTGATAAATCAGAAATGAATTTATTAGCAGTAACACCAAGCAAGTAACTATTTATTTATTTATTTATTTTCTTCAGTGGGTATATTCTGTATAACAAATGGAACAGGTTCAGGTATTTTGCTACAGTCTTTACTGTTCCTTTTGTTGCTGGCTCACAGCTGAATTGGTACTATTTGGAAAAGATTTGAATATTCAAAGATCTCTTAAATTACTTCTTTCTCTACATTATAGAGCTAAATCACCTCCACATCAGTTTTGGACAGAATTTTAAAAATTACCCTGTAGTGTAGCTGACATTTTATTGTTCTATATAAGTTGATTGACAGGTAATGATATTCTACTGCATTTTCCAGGTTTTCTGCTGAAACATTTTTATTCCCTCAACCTCTGAGCCAGGGAAAAGAGAATGCTAGACTGTACAGGTTTCCTAGCTGGCTTCTTCTATGGAAACACCGATATGAGCAATTTCTGGGAAAAAGACTGATTTTACCATTCAATATTAGTAACACACACAGAGACATACTCCCTTTCCAAAACAAAATTTTCATGTTTAAACCTATGAAGATCTCCTCTGAGAGAGAAAATACACTTGGTTTCTAGAATTCTGAGCAAATAAATAGCCTAATGGATGAATTTTTTTCACACAAGGATTTGAAAACCAATATGGCAATTTTAGCTCATCATAACCAGATATAGAATCACTGAAGAAAATGGAAAAGATGGTTTATACTGTTCTGGTTCCTAGATGAGCATATAAGGCAGGCAAAATATGTTCAGCCTCCTTAATTTTAAATAATCTTTTAGAATCTTGTGATAAAAATCCATCCATGAAGAAGAATCTGTATTAAAAATGCTTGTCATAACATGATAATATACAACAATCCAACAAATTGAAATTGGTTTCCTTATCTTGTGGAAATATATAGGCAAACAGAATCAGATAAAAGAGCAAAAATGAATAAATAGCAGCAACACCCAAAAATTTTGAATAGGGTTTGAACTATCCTGGTTTCAAGATGACATCAAATTAACACTGAATGCTGTGAGATCCTTCAGTAAGAGGTGCTGTACAGATGCAAAACATTTATTATTTTTACATTTAGCAAAGTCAAATGATTAGAATCTTTATTCCAAAGCTAAGTAGCAAGTAAAGTTATGTACCCTTGACTTCATAATTTTGATGTCATTAGTCTGAAAAGGCTAATCTTATTTTGCTCTTTTTAAGGTACTGTTTGTGAAACTTCAATCCTGAATTCTTGCAGTACATAAATAGAGCATATATTTCTGTACCTGATAAATATATATATATTATTTTCTTGAGATATATGTATAATATGAAGATGCAGCCAATAGACCTTAGTAAATAGTATGTACATGACATGCTTATACCCTGGTTCTTTTATTAAAAGCTTGGGTTGAACTATCTGAGAATTCCAAAAGAAAGTTTTTTCTTTTTTTTCCCATTGATTAACCCATTGTCAGAATGTCATATCCTCCAACCCAGAAAGCTAATAATCTGTTACAAAACGAAAAGGGGGTCTCACAAATGCGGATTTAAGTCAACTTTATAATCTCTAGAATGGACGACAGGCATATATCAATTAATCCCTAGTCTGTTTTGACTTAGGTTGTGCTATTTGGGGTTTTGGGCCACTGAACTGTAGGGAGTTTGGCCATTTCCCTGACCCTGAACACAAGCCTTTGGGCTGGGCCTGGATGGTGAGGCAAAGGTGAGGCAAACCTACCACACTGAACAGTCTACGAAACTGGGACACATAGCAGGCTCTGGTGCTTTAAATCTTTAATATATACACACATAATGGTTATTCTTTAATAAAATATTGTTAGTAATCTTTTTTTTTTTCCAAGTGCTAGATTTTTTTCTCCAGCATTTATATAATGTCATAATGAGAGAAATTTTGTTTTAGGAAATCCTTGGTATCTATCAGAGAGTTAAAGTGCAGGAAGATGATTCTCGCTGAGATAATACTTTTGCAAATGCATCCATTAAGGCACTGATTATTTGAAACTGATTGACTGATTGGGGTCTTTTCTCCATATAAAAATCAATCACCTCGAAAGAACATGTAAATTCAAATGCCTATCTTGAAATGTAGAAGGTCATTAACCGCAGTGAATGTAGATTTTACATTTTCATGTAATATATATATAGCAGCTAAAACAATTAGTTCAGGTCATAGAACAGGACAGATACACAGAAACAGCAGGCACGTATTCATATATTGGTAATTCCTATTATCGCTAGAACTTTTTCTTGATGGTCTCTTTCAGTTAGAAAAATCTCATCAGGATACACTCCTTAACACAAAGATAAAGACAGGTAAAAAGAAAGTGATTTTTTTTTTAATTCATGAGGGAGTTGCAGAACAATATAGAAAAACTTCCATAGCTTTTATCACCGAACGCATTCTGGTATGGGCACTTCTCTTCAGTTTGCACAACATCCTGATCATAGAACCATGATCAACCGAGGCCACACAATTTGGCTTTTAAGAAAGCAAGTATTTGGGAGATTGCCTCGTCACCAGTTTACTTTCTTGCTGAATGTGTCATTTGGTTTCATCCAGACTTTCTGCTTAGTAATAGCTCATTTAATTTTTTAAGTAAAATTCCACCTTGCACTGAATGCCAGCGCTGTAACGGTGAAAAGGCCTTTTACTGACCTTCTGCACAGAAGGAAATTTCAACAAGATTGCATTTTGATAAATCATAGCGAAATCTGGCTCCCAAGCATTATGATTTCAATTTATGAAGTCATTCTAGCATTTCTACTTGGGAACAGCTTCCAGTAAATATGCTTAAAGAAATAGGTACTTTTAATTTCAAAGAGCATGGAGTTATAATTTATAGTATATTGAAGGATATTCCATGCTTAGTTCAGCATGAGGACATTCCACCTGATCTGCAGCAGCTTTTACATTATCCTGCTAAATGAAGCTAAAGAGGGAACCAAACACCCTGCATTTGAGTAGTCAGGGAAATTACAAGGTTTGCTGATCCACTGCCACTTTTGTTCACAGCCTAGCAGGTACTCTAAAAAGTACAAGTGAGCTTTTGTCTACAAATTTTTTGGGCTGTTTTGATCTACTCTACCCCATAGCTCCTGGAAAAACAGAAATAATCATGCATATTTACATTTAATAAAATTAAATTGGAATAGGTTGCCCATGGAAGCTGCAGAGGCCCCATCCCTGGAAGTGTTCAAGACCAGGCTGGATGGGGCTTTGAGCAACCTGCTCTAGTGGGAGGTGTCCCTGCCCATGGCAGGAGGGTTGGAACTCGATGATCTTAAGGGACCCTTCCAACGCAAACCATTCTATGATTCTATGAAATTATTCCTTCTGTTGAGAATATTTCTTTAAATTTCCTAATGGCCTATTTTTGGATTTATCTTAAATTTTGCTTCTCGAGTGCAATCTTCCACTAATCAGTTCTAATAACATTTCAGTACTCATCACACAGTGATCTACATAACCTTTCCTGGCAATTTACTGGATTCAGTTTTAGTCACTGTTCAAATATTTAATGTTAATCAATGTTATTGTACTTGGTGTATAAGTAACCTTTTTTAAAGTTGACTCAGTGCTCACTGTATATCTTATTTCTAATACAATTTTCATAATACTAAATCTACTTTTTTTTTTTTTTCAGGTAAAGCTGATGTGCATTCAGCCTTTAACTTTCAAAACTTTTGTTTGTTTTCTCATATAGCTGATGAGAAGTCCTCAACGGAGTTAAAAAAAACACCCTTGCTGCAAATGAAGACAATAACTTGGAAGACAAAAGGATGTATTTATAGATTGCAGGCTGTAGACTTGTCTAAGAATACACACAATAGCTTTAAGTAACGGCTTGGGAGCTAAAATGAGTCCATCAGCAACACGGCCCTTTACTTGGGTAAATTTAACCAGCAGAGCTGAGACTGCTTCAGCTCAGACACCACAGGGGGGACTTTCCTGAGACATTCAGACACTTGCTGTGTTTGGGACAGAGGACAGATTTATCACAGAGATGTCAGAACTAGTAGTGGAATACAAATGATGACTTCTTAATGATTCTAAGACATGATGCGTTACATCCACTGCTTGAAATCAAGAGTAAAACTATGGTTATAAACTTAGCTTTGTTTAGGGCAATTTAATTAAGATTCTTATCTTGTTCCCAATTAAGAAGCCCATGAATTTTCTATTTGAGAATGAACGCTTTTGAAATATCAATGGAAAATACAATGGAAAGGGTGATTTTAAAAAGATGAAGGCTTTTTGTTTTTTACTGTTGTATTGTGGGAATGAGGAAACTGGAGATGCGCTGCGCTGTGAGAGTTCGGCAGATGTTCTTGCACTGGTGGGCAGGAAGCCCTGAGAACAGTAAAAGAATGTCTTTATATGGTATTGTTTGTGTGGTGTGGGATCTAGCAGGGCAGTGCAAAGGACGGATGGCGGGGTGGAAAACAGGTAGCAAGGTAGAAAAAAGCAGATAGTAATGATTGATTAGCCTAGGCGTGTGGACACATATGTAGCCAATTGTATTGCTCACAACAGCACGTGATCAAAAATAGAAACTATGTATGTTGCAAAAATAAAACATTAAAGGTCTTCGTCTTCGTTTCACCACTTGGCAGAGTCCGTGCCCTTTGTTGCCGCACTG
This sequence comes from Limnodromus scolopaceus, assembly GCA_028565335.1. Lineage (NCBI taxonomy): Eukaryota > Metazoa > Chordata > Aves > Charadriiformes > Scolopacidae > Limnodromus > Limnodromus scolopaceus. Next base: position 21,566,641 of record JAOXNO010000004.1, read on the forward strand.
TATTTTTCACATATTTTGTTATTTTAATAAGTGAGAATGTTTTGATAAAAGTTCTCAGCATTGTTGTCTATTGAGAAAAACACTGAAGTACTGAAATCAAATGTAATGTGCATTCATATTTCATGACTGCCATTATACCTAACAAACCATGTAAACAAATTGCCACTGTTGTTTCATATTTTCTTTTCTCATGTTTTCCTAACTTTTATTCTACCAACTTATTTTATCAACAAGATAACCTGTTGGAATGGTTTGTAACCTCATGTCTTCTGAAGATGAAATACTGGATTATTACACAATTCAGCATTTGGAAACTCCATGCCAGGTGGCAATTGCGTCATTAATGACAGAACAGAACTGATGACAAGGTAGATGGTTAATTCATTAAGAGCAAATGTCAACTGAATTTCATTGTAGGTTTCAAGGGTTTTGTCTGTGTTCTAGTTTGACCTCAAAAGGCACTGTACAAAATGATGTCTATCACCTCACTTTGTAAATAACAGTAAAATATATTGTCTAGTTCGATTCCGATGTAGAGGTAAGCAACTTGATGCTATGGATGAACAAAAGTGTATGTTCTAATGTGTTCAACCGGTGTCCAAAAAGAATCTATTGATAAGCACAGTTCAGTACAATTGTTTCAGTTTGATAATATTAGAAGCAAAGCTTCTTTCAAGTTATTTTCCTTTGGAAGTTCTGTATCTATTACTCTCACCTTATTCTTTTTGCATATTTTTTATCAGTATTACTTTGCTATTGTAAATATTTTTAAAGTACAAACATTCTGTAGTCAAACCAGTTTTCCACTAACAGAAATGGGAAAAAAACCCAAATTAGTAAGATTAATCATGAATTTGATTACTGCTGTTTCATTCAGGCTCCACATTTGAAGACAGCCATTTCATCAGCTCAGATACTATAGTAGACTTATTTGGTCGGTACAAACTTTCTAATGTATTGTATTGACAGTCAAAATGAAGAAAGCAATACATGTGCATTTTTTCAGTGAGATAACACAGTTGAGCTATTATTGATGATTCCTTAAGAATCAGTCTTGTTGACTTACTTCATTGCAAGAGTTCCTTCCCATTTTTCTTTTGGAAGCATAATAAATACAGCCAAAGATATATTTCTTTATCTTCTACTGTGGAAAATTATCAGGCAGTATGCGCAAGTCTGATAAAAACTGGAAAAGAAACACAGAACAAGGATCAAGAGACATTAATCGAGGTTAATACCAACAAAATTAAAGATATTTATTTGTTTTTTTTGGTACAGAAAAAAGAGTTTGTGGTCAAAAAGTGTCAAGGGAATTCTAGCAGGCACAAACCCAGAGCTCTTGGAGTTACACGTGGGACTGCTGTCCCTCCTCAGAGAAAGTCTGGGTTGGTTTGCTCTGTGCTGGACAGGAGCAAACTAACAGATGGCTCTTAGAGGGCAATTTCTAGAGGGTATAGATTAGAGGATTAGGGCCTGAGCAACCTGCTGGAGGAGCAAAGAATCTGGAAGGGCACCAAGATGTGCACCAATGTGAATACCAGCTGCAGTCACAGCAGCTTTTTAAACAGTAGTTTTAATTACAAATCATTTTGGGATACACATTTGGTGTCCTTTCCAATTACTCAGCATGAGGTACAAGAAACATTGTGGCAAAGGTCAAGCTAAAGAGACTCAGAGCATGAAAAATATTGTGATTAGCGTGAAAACAAAGCAGAATGAAGAAACAGAAGCAGACAGCATAGAGCTTAATTTCTAGAAAAAAAAAATCCTGTACAGACACAGAAGCCAACACCAAGTCTGTATTGAGAGCTGCCTAAGGGAATAAAGATGAAAGAAATGAAGGCAAAGCTTTTGGTACTGTCTTACTGGGAAAAAAAAAAAGTGATACCACCTCCAGGAATAACACCTGAAGCACTGGCACAATCATGCGTGACTGATGAATGCTAAAGCCCATGGGAGACTGAGACTGTAAAGAAATAAAAGCCAGAAGTAGAAGAAATAGATCCATTACAAAATACACTCAAGAAGGCTAAGAGAATCCAGAAGGCAAAGCACAGACAGATCTAAAAAAGTGAACTGTGTGCTGTATTAGGTGGCATATAAATCAGAGGGAATAATGGCCGTTCTTTTTGAATATTCCAACGAGTTTGTGCAACCGAGTTTGCCCTGACTCAGTGCTGTCTCTGCCCTGGGGTGGAAAGGCAGCAGTACATCCTGAACACCTACAATCAAAGAGTAACACCTGCAGTGGGATTGTAGTTGATCCAAACATTGCTCACTGCAGCAGACAGCATGTGACACCAGACTGATGACTTTGCAGCTACGCTCTTAGGTCAAGAGCCAGCTAAACCTGCCTGTAGATTGTAGAACCAACTACGTATAATCCATGAGAAACAGCAGCAATATTGACTGGACAAGTGTGCTCAAACTGTCCTGACTATTCATGAAACCTAGTATTTTAAATGCCTCATCCCCTGCAAGAGATCTTTCACATAAGGAAAATTTGCCACAGTTCTTAATTGCTCAGCACAAGTAGCAGATGTCTGCCTGTACAGTCCGTAGGCAATAGCCTATGTTTACATCATTCCAATGCTACATGACAGAAATTTGGGGATTTTTTTTCGTTTCCTTTTTTTTTCTTATGTAGCAAATCATACACGGTGACCTTAAAAGAATGTTATTAAAACTACAAAGTCAAGTATTCCAGAGAATGACAAAATTAAGGTCACCTGTGATACAAATGTAAGAAGGCTCAGGAGTTTTAAAGTGAATAGGATGTTTTTAAGTTTTATTCACAGAAAAGATGTTTGTTACTTCTCATCTCAGGAATGTTTCTTGGTAAGCTGAAGTTACCTTTAGGTAACATTTGATTTAACTTTTCATTCAATATGAATGTCAGGACTCATGCCTGGTTCAAAGATACATCATCAGGATACAGCTGATGAAATTATTTCCATGGGAAAAGCCATTGACCAATATTTATGACACCAAAGGATGAATATTTGTAATAAATGCAGAGAGCAAAGAACTAAGCTTAACAGAAGGAAGTTCAGTCAAAGGTTGAGACCTTCTGCCATGTGTTATCTGACCAACTCCTCATGGGAGCTGAAAGCTAACGAGGAGCTACCCGAGTCAAAGCGCATGAAATCAACTCACCAGTTTATAAAACTGCATGAGTAGATGCTCTGAAAGATAGCTGCCTGTCCTTTAGAATTACTGATGCATCCTGAACACATCTGAGAACAATCGGAGACCGAAGTGGAAGAATTTGAAAGGGCAAGGAAAAAAGCTTAAACTTGGCCCTAGTCTTAAATTCATTTAGCTTTCTGGAGCAAGAAGATGAACAGTGCAGCTTACAAGCAGGGGGGACAAGCAAGGGACACACAGACACCCATTGTACTTCTCAGCAGGTTCATAAAAGGCTCACACACGAGACGTGTTTGGGGACAACAGGGGCTGCTGGCTCCCTTCGAAAGGGAGCAAGTTCATTAGCTTTAGGCACAAAAAGAAAAGGTGATCTAATCACAGGTGATTATTTTTATCAAGGAAACCAGTGATGCTTTCAAAGAGAAAACGTGATGTTATTGAAATTCCAACATCAATACACAGAAATATGCTCCTGTCTGAGAATGTCATTACTGATGACAAGTACAGAGAGCAGGAAATAGTTTCCATGGTTCAGGGCAGATTCTGAATCTTCACTAATGGAAGGCATCAGGCAATTGAGGAAAGGTGGTGACAGGATGAGTTAGTGGAAATAAAAGGATCACACCGAGTGGTTCAATAGATTGAAATGAAAATCTGATGATTCATCAGCTCTGAGGGATGTATGTGCCAAAGGCCAGGCTACAGCAAGGCATCTTGACACAACACATACTTTCAGATCCCCATCTCCTGCCCACGGAGGGCTGTCCCTCTCCCCGACTCTCTTCTTCGCCCTCCGAGGCAGCTCTGCCCTACAGCCACCAAGGCCTGAGGCCACCCTTGGCCCACAGGCCGCCATGCGCCCCGCCCTGCCGGTAAAAAAAGTTGATTTGAGTGTATTTTTGGTGGAAGGCCGAGAGAAGTGCCTGCTGTTACACCCCCAGCAGCCTCCCAAGCTGAAGGTCAGACCTGAGGCCAGAGTGTTTTCTGCCTCCAGCCAGGCCTGTCCCAGCCATGGGCAAGGTGAGGGTAGGGCTGCGTTACACCTCACACCCAGCCGCCGCAAACACCTGTGCTCAGGGCAGCGCCGGGATTTGCTACCCTTACTGCCTCGGCTCTGTAAAAACCGAATGTACAGCAAAGTCTCCGGCGGCTGACAAGGCCGGGGCAACTTTGATACGTGACTAAGCGCCTGGCGCGGCCGAGAACAGGGGCACTGCTCTTGCCAAACAGCTTTCGTCCAAGAGCCGCCAGAGAACAACAGATGCCCGCACCCGCCGAGGCGGGGCAGCCGCCGGCCCCGCTCTCCTCCCTGAGGCGGCGGCGCGGCGCATGCGCAGAGGCCGCCCCCTCCTTCCGGCAGTCGCGGCGGCCGAGAACTTGCGGAGGAGGCGGGGCAAGATGGCGGCCCCCATGCCGGCCGTCGGCTGGGTCCGCGCCGCCGCAGCCTTGTTCCTGGCGTGCTGCGGCGCAGCGCTCGCCAGCGGCGTCCAGGTACGGAGCGGCCGGCGGGAAGAGAGAGAGCGGCCGGCGGGAAGAGAGAGAGGGGCAGGCAGCTCCGCCGCGGGCTCTTGTGCTGCTGCGTCCCTCCATCTCCTCCTCTCCGCAGGCAGAGCCCGCCCAGCCGCCGCTCTGAGGGCCGCGCCGGTGGAGCCGCCCCGAGTTGTCTTGGCTTCGGCGGGCGCAGTTCGTGAGCGGCGTCCTCCCGAGCGGAGGAGCGGACGGTGCCCGGCCACGGTGCTGCCCGCCCCGGGCGGACCCTCCACCGGATGCGGCCCGACCCGGCCCACCGGGCCGGGGGGGTGGGCGTTGTGTGGGGCGGAGCGTGGCGGAGGCAGCGGGGCTCGTCAGGCACATGTAACTTTTTTAAACTCAAAAAAACCCTCAGTCTGTCTTTTACTACGTTTGAAGGTTTCATCGCTGCGGCGTGTAACTTTCAGAAGTCGGTGTTCTGCTTTCCTTTTCCGGGCGTTTTCTGACTAAATTCTGTGTGAACAGGTTAAAACCCGGGGGTTGGGCGCTGGCCGGGCTCCCCGGGGCCGGGTCCCCTGTGCCCCTCTCACGGGTGCCGGTCATTTACACACAGAGGGGGCTAATATTTTTTTTTTTTTTTGCTGTTGTTCTGTTTTTTCAAGTGGGAGTAATTTTATATTTCAGTAATTATGCTTCTTTGTACAGTGCCCACACTACATCTGGGGTGTTGTTTGCATTTGAATTCTGCTTCATTATCAAATTGTTACACTTGAAATTAATTACAAATAGAACCAAAAAATTGCTAAGGGAAATATTTTTAGAGTATTTTGATTGCTAATTAAACTACAAATTGTCTGCTACTTGAAGTACAATTTGCTTTACATATATTTTAGCAAACACTGTTCCTGTTACTTTGTGTTTTGTGTGAGACCACAGGCATTCGCCTGCTGGTCCTCAGAGAGTTAATGAAGTTCAATTAACAATCAGTAACTCTGGATTCTTGTCCTGTAACAGACTCGTTCCCTTGCCTCTGGGAAGTCTTTTCCCCTTTCTGTGTCCCAATTTATGCTATTTGTTAAAGAAAAAGTGCCCTCTCTGCAAATCGTGGTGAGAACTATGGATAGCAGAAATTATAGAGAAAGTGGTTGTTATCACAGCTCCTGATTTTGGAAGATAAATGCAACCACCTTGGATTTAAAATGGGTTAAAATTGCAGATTCACTTACCTGCTTTTGAAAAAATGAGAGGAACAATCAAAATAGAAATGAATCTAAGCCCCTTTTCTCATTAAGGAAGAAACTGTAGGTCAATAAATAATTTTGTTTTGTTCTTGGAGTGCCCTTTGGAATAGAGATTTGTGGGCTTTTTTTGTTTTAACTAAGCTGAAAGTGACTAATACTTCTTTTTCCTTTGTTATTTAGTAAGTTTCAGGGAAAGATTTGGAGCAATTAGCTTGCATGAAATATACAAAACGGAATAAGGAAAATTACCTCTCTTGAAGCTTTTGTAAGGTGTTCATGTGTGGTAAACGTATGCATCGAACACTGTTTTCTTGAAACAACAAAAATATGTGCAGTCGTTTCTTTCTTATTGTTGGGAAACATCTAGTATTTTCTCATCTTTCAGGATCAAGCAGAACAGTTCTTTAGAAGTGGACATACAAATAACTGGGCAGTTTTGGTAAGTGTGGCCCAGGTTGTTTTCTTCCAATAAAATTGATAATTTTTCAACAGGAGCCATATTTGCAACAGTCACTCAGGAATTTGAAAGAAATGAGAAGATAAGGACGAAATGGGAAGATAAAGACTTGGAAATAATTAAATTTGAAATCATGCCTACAAATTTATTACACTATAATAAAACTGTCATTTCAGTGTGACTGCATTTCAAGCACTAAAATCGTCTAGCTACGTGGCAGGATTCATAAAACAAAAGTTCTGACAGCATTAAAACAGTTAAATCACCACACTGCATGTTCAACACAAGTGTAATTCTGATATCAGAAATGTATATGTCTTTGACCAGAAAGAACAAAAATCAGAAATAAATTGTACCGTAGTCTGTTAGCTTGTGTAACAGGCTTAGAATGAAATAAATTCAGGCAACGTAATGTTGAGATCAACAATTCTTATCCTAGTTTAGTTTTCTTTGACATGAATCGTTTATTAGCTTTGAATCATGCTACACAATTGGTTCTTAATCACAATTCAGGTCTTAATGACTAATTTGTTTCAGAACACTATTGTAATTACTCAGTAGCAGCTGTTTGTTTTCCAGATACTAAAACTGAGCAATATAAAAGGAAAGTTAGCAGTAATTAATTGAATTAGAAGGAATAAATTCTATATTCTACAATGTACAAACTTGAAACTATTAAAATATCAAATACTACTTTAATACTATTAAGAAATAGATGCTTTTATTAGTACCTATAAAAACACATTAAAAAAAAGTAGAAAATTAGGTCCAAGGAGCTATACTTTCTGCCTTCAACAGATTCTCTGCTTGTTATATTTTTTCAGTAGTTCATGATTAAACTTTATATCAATTGCTACTAATTTTTAAGCAGTTAAAATAGGGAGGGTTTTTACTGCTATTAGGCACTTCAAACCTGGGATCGTACTGCAGCTCATCAGTAGTTTGAATTGCTGAAGAGCTACAGTGTGAATAGCTATATTTAAAGCATAGACACATTTTCCACTGTGTTGTAAGGGAGGTAATGAAGGAAAGGGACAGATGACAGTATCTTGAAATGTCGCAGCTAGATTGGCCACAGTTAGTTTTCAGAGCTTTAGATCTTGCTGAAAGGCAAAAATGGACTGATTCCTGTGGGCTTTTTGAATTTCCTAACTGATGGTACCATTGAGACTCAGGGCGATACTTTCAGGCTGAATTTTTATTATTATTTAAGCTACTACTCTTTTCTTTTTAAGAAAAGGCTAGAGAAAAAAGTTACATAGCATAACTTAAAGATGGTTTTGTTTAGAACCATACATTTAAAGCTGAAAAATTAAAAAGCTTTCTTAAATGCTTGTTCCTGCTTCTCTGTGGTTTTAAGGTCACCTTTTCTAAAATGCTTTTTGCTTTGTCTGTTTGAAAGACTTGTAACAGCAAAGGAAATTTGTCTCCAAAGGAGAATTGCTGTCCTTGGTGCGGAACAAACTAAAAGTAGTGAACTTAAGTTAAACACAAGGGCAATGATAAAGCTTCTAAGGAATTACAGCATATTGCCTCTTGAGGATTTTGGAATCTCATTGGTTTAGGGTTTTTTGAGGACAGATTAAATTCCTCAGCTAGGGAATAGTTGAAGTACAGAAATGGCTGATCCCCAAACGTTTTTCTGTAAGAACAGTAGAACCTGAACTCCTTTGAGGTTTTTTGAGAGTTTGTATTCAGATTTTGGTTAGAGTTTGCTTGGCTCTTACTTTATTATATTTGTCTCCTTAAATGCAAATTTCCTTGGCATATTTTCCCTTATGTGTGGCTTCTGCATTAATTTATATATGCTTTTGTGCAAGAATGCTCCCAGAATGTGTTTGCTGTTGAGATGAGAACTCTTCCTTTGGTCTTTCTTCCATATGATATGGAGAAAGCAACTGAAAAAATTTAGCTTACCACTTATTATTGCTGACTTATTCCCTGAAGTTCCACTTTCTGTACTTAGTTGGGTTTTACGACAGTTTTTTCATGAGTCAGTCTGTTAAGGACATTTTATAAACTTTTAAATTCATCATTTGTTGCTTTGGTACAACAAAGATTAATACAGCTTATATCATGAGTTTCTTGGTGTTGCTACGTTCTTTCTGATTTGTTACTGGTTTGTTGATATTCCTGTAGTCGCGGTGTTCTGATGCAATGTGACAGGCCATTTTGTACCTTTTACGCTATTTAATATACCTTCTTTTTTTTCTTAAAAATTCAAGGTGTGCACATCTCGATTCTGGTTTAATTATCGTCATGTGGCAAACACTCTTTCGGTGTACAGAAGTGTCAAGAGGCTGGGCATTCCTGATAGGTGAGGGAATCTTGATGAATACGATTCCTTGCAAATGTGCTATTAAAGTTCTCTTGTTGTCTGATGCAGTATAAAAATACTTGTCTCTTCCCAGTTTAACTGGATAAAAGTAAAAAGGATGTGATCACATCGGTGTATTGAAAAGTGTGGCAATATTGTTGAAAAGGAAAAGCAACAAGTTACATAATAAAACTTCCAGTTGGAATAGTCTAACTAGATTTTAAACATGAGGAGTTATCTGGCCAATAAAATGTACCATTTAGCAAATTGGTGAAAGCATAATGGGAAAATTGGTAAATGCATTCAGCAGGGACAGTACTACTCTGAGATATGGCTCTTGCTGTACATTAACTTCCTTTCAGTGTGGGGATGTTATCAACCCTAACTGTAGTAAGATGTATAACTTCCAAATCTGCAGCTACACTGAGAGTCTCTAAACTAAAGGCGCTGAACTGAGCAGCTTCTACATATTGAATGCAGCCTTGAAAAATACATTTTAGAGAAACCAGAAGCTTTTCCATAGGAATTGTGCTTCTCTAGCAATAGCACAATGGTTAAAATAGTATCCCTTCTTTGACAACAGGTTTAGGAAGGTGAACAAACTATTCTGAAATGTCTTTTAGTTGTGTTTGTACTGGTAGTTCTAGGGATATTGGCACATTTCCATCCGTCTGTTTTAGAATGAAATTTACTTGTACCAGAAGTGTGGAAGCAAATTTTAGGCACCAGCAACCAATAGTAGACTATCCATTATCAATGGATAATATTGATTTATCCAGCATAGGCACCAGCTCCTATGGAAATGCTGGTGGTCCTGGGTTTTAATGTCAGTTTAGAGTACTGGTAGTTTTTCCAGCATGTCTGCCTAAAGAGGTATGGTCTGCTTCATCATTGCATAATGCATGTTCTTCTGGATTACAGTTTGGTATTTTTTTGTCCAAGTCAAAAACTGTAGTCGCTGGAGTCCCCGCTTAGCTTCCACTCAGCTGTGAATGCAGTATCATCCTGCTTCCTGGGTTTATTTTTAAAAATAAGAGAGTGACTTCTCAGTTTTTGAAAGAGGAGATGTTGAAACCTAATTTTTAGAAGCCTTTGGGGGCTATAAATCCAAGGGAACATACTGCCTAAGCACTGTGGGCGGGTTTTTTTGCACATCTCATTTGGAAGTAAGTTTTCTCTCTTCTATAGCCTTTGAATCATAGGTGCCCGAGGCACTACCTTAGGAATTCTTTCACTAGTTTTACCCTTACCTGAGGACTTTCATCTTCTCTGCATCCATCCATTTTCACCATTAATGTCAAAATAGATGGCAGCTTTAGAAATACTGCAAAAGCTACAGCATGGCTGGAGGTTTCTGTTGTTGAATAGCTTGATCCACTTCTTACCCATGCCCAAGGATCTGGAAATGAATCTCAAAAAGCCAGCAATGCTTTAGACTAAGGTTGAGAGTAAGACATTTGAGAAGACCTAGAGAGAAAGAAAGATTTGCAGCATTTTTTACATTTGTAGCAGTTTTTACATGGGTTTGAGTGGGCTTCCCTCTTAGACAAACTTCTTCCTCTGCTTGTTTTTCTTTCTTTCGTGCAAAACTTCATTCAAAATACTGATAAGACTGAAAAAAACCCAACCCCCAAATCACATCTTGAAAATAAACATTTATCATGATTCTTGGGGGAGGTTTTTTGGGGGGTTTTTGTTTGTTTTTTGGAGAGATTTGTGCATAGCCTCATTTTGAATGGAACTGTGTCAATTTGGTGGTTTAAATAATTTCATTCAAAAATAGAACTCATTAAGAAAATGATTTGTGATTTTATAATTGTAAGTTTCTCTGGTTTGTTGACATGTGAGCTCAATGCCCCAGTTTGTAAAAGAAAAATTGTGCTGAAATAAAATAAATCCGAAATGAATCCAGAAATTCTTTTGCATTCCTGGAATCGTTATGCAGTATAAGCTTTGCGTCATGAAAATAGCATCCATATAATATATGGTTAGATTACTTTGGTTTAACAGTTAAGCTGCAAGTGAACACCTCCATTATTGTGCTACGTTTGTGAACCGCTTCTACACGGTGGTTCTGTTTCACTGCAGGATATCTCATGTGCTTTTAAGAATGCTGTACAGTTTGTAAACTTTACATGTTTGTGCTCAGCTGTCTGTACTACTACTATGCACAACCTTTTACTGAGCCACGTGTTATTATTAGTTCTTTTATTTAATAGACACATTCCTAGCAAAAGTACAGCACTAAAATTTAGGCTAGTGATGGCTGAATCTGGAATATCCTCTGAGTGTACTACAATAAAATGGGCATAGACCAGACCATCTCAGTAAATCTGCAAGGCATATATTCAACACTTACTTCCAAATAATTCCCTTTTAATTATACTCTTTTATAAAAACAGTGTTTTTATAAAAGTCTCCACACCGCTATGCATATGTGGAGGAAAAAAAATATTTTTATTTCTTTTCTGTAGTTGTCCTCCTTTGGATTCTGTCGTTGTGGCTTTATATTTATGCCAGAATTTTATTCCCGTTGAAATAATATACTTCGATTATTTTTGAGCATTTATGCTTATGTTATTTTTGACAGCATTTGTGTGGTGGTTGGGTTTTTTTTTATGTGTGGAGTGTATCAGCACTTAATAAAGAGTAAATTTACTTTTAGAGTGTTCATGCAGCCATGCAGGTGAATGATGACAAGCACAGGAATGGTGTTTAAATAGCAGGAGACGATTTGATTTATAACTATGTGCCTCAGAGTCTGAATTAGCAGCATTCTTTGCAGGATACAGAGCTTTCCTTTTTTAAGTGTTGTTTGGGAGAACACAAAGATCATAGTCCAGGAGAAACTATACCCAAGACAAGGTTATCCAAGGAAAGGACTGACTTCACCTTGTTCCAGACATCTCTGGTACATTCTTCCTAGTGCTAACAGTCTCCAGTGACTACTTGTTATTTCATATTTTGACCCAACCCTGACCCTGTCGGGTGAAATACAGATCTTTGGCTGTGTGCAATTTGGAACAGCTTTATAATGTGCTGGTTTTGTTGTGGTTTTTTTTTTACTTGGTACTATGAAATGCTGGGTTGGGTTTTTTCCTGATCCTATGAAGAAGACAAAATAATCATAGAATAGTGTATCAGATGTGGTGTAATGGTTTGAGAAACGTTCACCAGCTCCTCAAATTTAATTAAAAATTTAAATTAAAATTAAAAATTAAATGTTTTTAATTGATCTGTTTGAGAGGGTGCAAACAGACTGGGATTTCTTCTGTGGAACTGCATGAAATGATTTAGTGCCTCATAAAAATCTCCACATTTTTTTAATGAAGAGTTCTGCCAGCCTAGGTCCAGGCAAGTCTGTACCATAAAATTGCCAATGTCAGCTATTCTCATGCTCATTTTTGGCCTAACTTAACCGTGTAGATAAGTAACAGCTAGCTCCATTTCCACGTGTGGTGTCTTTGTAATAGGATGTGCATAAGGGAATAGGGATTAACTAAGACAAGTTTCAGTTAGAGTTCCAGGAATCTTCTTAATGTTATAAGCTATTGTTGTAATCATGGGAAGTGTTGTAATTTCTGTTTGACTGTTATGTGACAGTAGAATGGCTGAAATGTTTTTGTCTTATTTTCCACAGTCACATTGTCCTGATGCTGGCAGATGATATGGCATGTAATCCCAGAAATCCCAAGCCAGCTACTGTATTTAGTCATAAAAACATGGAGCTAAATGTCTATGGAGATGATGTGGAAGTGGATTACAGAAGCTATGAGGTGACTGTGCTTTAATTAAATTGCTGGATCTTTGCTTTTTGTGTTGGTTTAAGGATTTATACAACATCTGTGAAGTCTGAGGAAATCCTTCTTTCACGTCACTGCTTTTGGTCTGGCCTTTCATTATTGACTGATAGCCTTAAAACACACACCCCCTCCCCCTTTGATACTCAGTTTTTTATTTGACATTTATTATACTAGAAACATGTTGTGTATTGGCTATTTTAAGTAATGGAATCTCCACAGTTAAAATAATGTATGGAACTCCTTGTATGTGTTAAGAATACACATATATTACTGAAATTTCTCTTTGGAAATAGCTGGTTAACGTCTCATCTTGCAAATACTTAACATCACTGTGAAACTTCTGGCATGCAGGTAAAATGTTTATTAGGGAGACCTACTTACATTTCTGATCTTTAACATATGCTTTTATCAAAATAAAACAAAATCCATCACCTAATCATTGCTGTGAAGTAATTACTATATAGAAAACTGCATTCTCCAACTTTTCATTTTTGTGTAGTATTCCTTCAAACACACAGTGTCTTTACCAGTTGATCTTAAATTGGACATCAATTGTATGGTTTCACAGTGCTGTATAATCATTAGTGAAGGCTTGTAGGAGCATATTTAAGTATATAGTAGGTGTTTTATTTCATCAAGCTGTGTATAAAGAAATGAAGATACAACACTGAAATAGAGATATGTTCTTTTCATGATATTTTTTTCCCAAGTATGGATTTCTTGCTAGCATTTGAGCTGTGTGCATCTGCATTAAGAGGAAGTGGCCTTTTATAGGTTGTTTTACACTCACCATCCGGATGGGTCCTACCTGATCACTCAAAGACTTAGGTAACCGAAATTGATCTTGTTTTTCCTTTCCTGAGTTGCAGAGGGAATGGAAACTTTTATTTTTCCATGGTAATGCACAGTAATACTGGGAGTGTTTTGTGAGTATGTGAGCAGCTTTAGAAGAATAAAGCTATATGCTGACAGGGTTTCAGATCAATGAAAATGTATTTAGAAATTAGAATGGTAATAGACTTACTGGATATAATTAAGCAACAGGCTTACATTAGTGAGATAAAGTAAAAGGTACCAAATGATTGTGAACTTGCAGCAAAACCTTAAACAGAAAATGTCTATTTATGCAGTTTATACCATTCAATATTATATCTCATTAGATACAATGCGTATTTCAGTGTTCTATTATTTATGTCACTCAGCCTAGAGTTTTTAATCAATATTTTTCTCTTTAGAAAAATTACTTTATGCTTCTATTCATAGGTTACTGTTGAAAATTTCTTGCGTGTATTAACAGGAAGAATCCCACCAAGCACACCGCGGTCTAAACGTCTTCTTTCTGATGACAGAAGCAATATTCTAATATATATGACAGGTAATTAACAGGTTTCTGTATACAATTTATTGGTGTTTGTTGTTCAGTTGGATGGGCCTGTTTGAAAGCATGAAATCCTATCAGGAGCCCAAACAAACAAAAGGATCAACAGAAGGATTTTTTTTCTTTTTCTAGTATGCCATACTAAGAAAGAAAAAACCTGTAAGGCAGTACTTAGCAAGTATCATTTTCAGTTTAAATGATGTAGGTGTACTGTTCTTACTGTGCTAATGTTTTCTTTTGCTGGAGTCTCTTTAGAGAAAGAAAATTGTGTTTGCCTTTTTTTTTAGAAACCAGTTTGAATAGGCAAGTGTGTAGGTTAAAGGAAGATAACTTCTGATTTTTCTGTCAGGCCATGGTGGAAATGGTTTCCTAAAATTTCAAGATTCTGAAGAAATCACAAATGTAGAACTTGCTGATGCCTTTGAACAAATGTGGCAGAAAAGAAGGTAAGATAAAAGCATTATTTAGAGGTTAAATACTGGATTTTGCAAACATGCCTGAAGTCTTAATGGTACGCCTTGCTTACCTTCAGCAGTGATACTATCAGTTGTACATAAAACTTCGTGAATGTTTGCATTCAGAAAGAAGAGTTTTAGATTTTTGTTTCAGCTTGCTGCAGTTACAGCTGCTCAAATGTATTGCTTTGACTAAACTCGCATCTTACAATCAATCAGTGTGAACTCTTCTGTTCCTTTGTTTCCTAGCAGCTGTCCTGGTAACTAAAAAGCAAAGTATGTATATGTTGTTTTGATTTAAAGAGAGATGGGTTAGGAGGCTGTTTTATTTCTTTCAGGTACAATGAATTGTTGTTTATTATTGATACTTGTCAAGGAGCATCCATGTATGAACGATTTTATTCACCTAATATAATGGCCTTGGCTAGCAGTCAAGTTGGAGAAGATTCTTTATCAGTAAGTAGGTTTTTGTGATCCTGAAGACAGTTTTCAGAATGCCTGAGTTAAAAGCACAGGTCCTATTCGCTTGTGACTAAAATTTTCCCTTCTTGCTGCCGAATGTGTAAGGAATTTAATTACAAAGTGTGGTTTTGACAAAACTTCTAAGTGTACTTTTCCTGCTTGTTTTTGTGCACTGTCCCAAAGAACCAGGATAATGACGGATTTCTGTGCTTGCTGCCCAATTTATGCATTGCCTAGGATGGGAAGAAATATGGGAAGAGAGATATGTGTTGTGATATGTGATATTGAATATTCAATTGAGGACTTCTTATACTTAATACATATATATATATGTATTATATATATATTTTTTATATATATATATATGCCACTGCCTTTCACCTGCTGTAATTACATCCCAGCTGAATTACAGAAGGAGTGATAGGAGGGAGATCCCAGCCAGACCAAAACCAGTAGGTCAGGATTACCTGAACCTGCACAGTGCTGTAAGATAAGGTGTCTCTCCCAGCCCTGTTTTACGAGTCCAAAGAAGCTCAGGGCAGCCCACAAATCTGTACTGGACTATTAAGAAGGGGTTCCCTGTTTTTTGGCAAATGTGAAGATTACCAGGACATAGTCTTAAAAAATGAAGATACACTGTATTATTCAGCTTATCAACAATATGTTTCTTCTTGGCTAGTAATTTTTTTTGCGTAATTTGCCTAAGATAAAAAAAACCCATTGTGCTTAACTTTTGTAACATGCTATTACATTCTGTTCCCTCTCCTAAACACTGAGTTCTCTCCTGCAAATACCCAGTAACTGCTGTGTGTTGTTTTTAAGCATCAACCTGATCTTGGGATTGGCGTTCATCTTATGGACAGATACACATTCTATGTGCTAGAGTTCTTGGAAGAAATTCATCCGGCCAGTCAGACAAATATGAATGACCTAGTAAGTAGAATATTCAACATTCATGAATATGCTAATGACTTTAACAGTTTCAAAACTAATTTATTTTGTCCATAGGGTTCTCCAAATGCTTCTTGTTCCCATGCTGTTTCTCTCGGAAGCAGCTTTGGGAGGAGGATTTTTTTGCCGTTATTAAATGCAATCCTACTGTAACACTTTAAGTATTGTCCTCAGTGTGAGGTTTTCTGGCTACAGAAAAAGGCAGATTATTTTTTTTTTCTTAATTGAAAAATGAATAAAGTATTCATTAAATATTCATTTCAATAGAAAGAAGTAGTTGCATGTGAAAAAATGATAATAGGAAGCTTCTAAAAGCAGCTTAATGGATAGTGGACATGTTGCAGATGTGGAAAGGTAGTCATTGGTATTGTTTTGCAAAGGTGATTAAACAGTTAATATTATAACTGTGCACTCACAAATGCCTGCAGAGACTAATTTCTCTGTATATCTGCTTAGATTCCAGAGCAAGATATGTCCAAATCCGACAGCTTTTGGAGTTAATTATATCTTAGGTAAATACTAGTTGTAGCTTTCATGTATGAGGCAGAAGAGAAAAAACTAACAACCCACAACCAGATAACCTATGACAAAATGTATGAAAATGCCTCTAACAGATGCATACACTGGTGAGATGACTTTAAAAGTGAACATATTTTATTTGCTCTGTTAACCCTTTATACCTGTTGCAATACTAGTTTTATTGTAGTAATAAACTGTGCTTTGGTGCCTTGTAGCTGTAAATCCTGACGTGCTGTGTCAGTGATCTAAGAGTCACCACTTACAGAACACACTGTCTTCGATTCATTTCTGTAAAAGGAGCAGCTGCTCAAAAGTTTTCTGCCACCCCCTGTCTACAGAGGATGGCGTTATCCTGGCTGCTAGATGTGTAGTAGAATTCACTCTAAACAGCCCACACTTGACAGATTTTATGTTGATACAGAATTGATTCAGTGACTAAGATTCAAGACTCTCTTACTACCATGGGAATTAAATTCTGTCCTGTAATTTAATGCCTTCTGATCATGGGATACAGATAACTTTAAAATAATTCTTGTTAAGAACATGAAAGCTCTTTATTGATGAAGTGTCTTCTAGCCAGTTCATTCAGAGCACTGTAGAACTCTATTCTGTAAACCGGAAAATGAAGGGGTGTTAAAAAAAGTCATAAAAAAAGAACAATGATTTCTATTGTATAAGACACCATCTGGGAAGTGGTATAATTGGTCTAGTCAGCTAGATACTAATCTGGTTGTTGGGAAAATTTGTTAGCTGGCCAAGTGGTTTACCTTTTGAGCTCTTTGTCAAAGTTATTTAGACTTTCTCCCTTGTGTGCTGTTTTTTTTTTTTGCTTATATGACAAATGCTCAGGAAGAGCCATGGGAAATTACCCTATACTGGTAAATTCCTTACATCATGTAAGTCATCTTATCGTATGTCATCAGTCTGCTTATTGTTGCTCTGGGAAGCAAAGAGAATGGACCCAAATACATCATGATTTGTGATGCTCATGTACTGGTATGCACATATTTCAGAAAATGTGACCTCTTGATTTTGAGTCAGTGCTTTTCAGGCTTTCATCTTAGTGTTCCCAAATGACATGGTGTTAGTCCATGGTAAGGATATAGGCCTATTTATTGCCAACAGTTATAGTGGATACTTTGGCACTGGAATGCACAGTTAGTGTTGTGCTCATTTAAGAAAAGATATACTGCTTATCCAAGTCTGATTTTTTTGTTTTTAAAGTTAATGCTTTCAAAACTCAGGATGACACATTGACTCGCTAACTAGCTTTAAAATTATTAGCTAATATTTCGTTGTCTGATCTTCTGATAGGACAAATGTCTGGTTTTTTAGAAGTACAGTGTATTTGTTACACTGCTTCTATCCCATCACCTTTTTTTTCCAACCAATCTTAAAACAGCTTCTCTTCACATCCACCTAAGATTTGGATATTGCATTCCTGCAAAGAATGAGACATCTTTTTTCATAATTCACTCCACCTACTCCCCACCTGCTCCATCTGTCTTGCTAAGGGATAGAAAAAAGCTGTGCAAATGACTGACTTTCCGTTTGATCACAATTACAAAAAAGTGAAGACTGAATTGAAATGTCACACATCTGAACTTTTAAAATAAGATTCAAATAAATTTCCAAATGAGATATCATTTGTCATAAAATAGCTAAAAATGTTGTTAAGAAAATTCAAGATAAAAAAGTTCCTATTCTGGGGAAGTGTTTAGCTTTATTTGAATAGTATCTTATTTTAAAAAAATGGAAAAATCAACATAGGAACAAATGTGTTTCATCTAGCCAGTGTTTGCCTTTTCTTTTTTTGTCAGAAGACCTCAGTTACTGGTGTTAGTCTGCTGTGATATAATTGCCTTGCGGTCTTTCTTTTCTCACACTGATACTTGATAGATAGATTCTTAATACTGAAGTCTTCTTCTCAGTACCATTGCATGGTTTTGTTCGAGATTCATCTCAACTTCTTATGGTAGTAAATTGTTGTGGGAGAGGTTAGAAATAGTTAGGTACAGTATAAATTTCCCACTTTCAGTCCTGATGCAGTTGTTTTGGGACATTTACACTCTTGAGAGCTTAGAAGAGAGACTTAAAGGTATAACCGCAGCATAGATTTATGCATCAAATAGCAGGATTAAAACAAATACTTAACTTTTATAGTTTACTTCAGAGACTTTTTTTTTATGTTTATGCCCTTCGTTGGAGCAGAGTTGAAGAAAATTGATTGCACTTTGGTGAAACTAAAACTTAAGAGGGTTTGTGCATATTGACAAGTAGCTTTGGGAAGCATGATGCTGATGAGTCTAGTTGATTTTCACTTCACAGGGAGGATAACAGAAAGATTTCATCCGCCCCTGTCTTTTCTTTAGCAGCTGTGTGATACTCTGCCAAGAGAGTTGGGAATCATTAAAAAAGAGCTCAGTGGGTATGTGTGTTTGTATGCTTCAATTAAGCAAAGGTGAAAGTGAGCTGAAGTCTCCCTGGACCAGCAGCCTAATGCCGTCTGCTACCAGGCTTAGATTAAAAAGACAAGGTATGAAAGAGAAACTGTAATGGAGCAGAAAGGAGGAATGAGGAGATCCTCTATGAAGAAAACCAGGTACATTGTTTCCTCTCTGGGGAACTTTTTAAATGTAGGGCTCTTGTCCTAAGAGAAGGAGCTGCGCAAGCCCATGCATTCCGTGTCAGGTTGAACACAGAATTTCTTCTAGGAAGTATGGGCTGAAACTCACAGGTTTTGTCAGTCATAATGTGGAATAATTGAGGCTGCATCTGCATTGACCTAATTAGGACTTGTGAGTTTGTCCTAAGAGTGCAGCCTTCTAAGAGCTGACCCATGATGTAATCTGGTGTATGATCCAATGACTGATGGACCTGTTTGTGAAAATCACTCGGAATAGATGAAAGTAAGTTGAATGGACAGCAACATTTGCTCATGAAACTGTCCAGCGCACTGTTGAACCAGCCTCTTTGTAGCAGGGGTGTGTGTCTGGCTCCTGAGTCTCGTAGGAGTGTGTTTGGTTGCGAAGTGCCTTCTTCTAAGGATTGAGACATGAACTCAGCTTTCCAAGCTCATCAAGGGGGCTAGAGAGAGTGAGGCCCTGGGCTGCATTTCATGGCAATTTAAGCTATGTAGCATTATTAATAAAAGTGCAAACAAATTATTATATTATGTCATGTGCATTACAAGGGGCCTTGAAAGAAAGAATCTATCCAGATGGGAAATATTAGAGACTTTTGTGACAAGTGTGATAGGACTTGTGCAAAAAAGGCACTGTGTCCAAAATGCATTGGTTTTGCCTTGAATATCTGCTGGGTATGTACCAATCTTGTTATTTAATAAGCATGCTGTTTAGTCAGATATTCTAGATGCTACAACAGATCTGTCACTGTTACATCTACTCATTTTCTGCAAATGTACCTTTATACAGCATTGAGTCCACTGAAAACAGTTGTTAGTGCTGCTTTTGTCTTCCAGGAGTTGCAGTATGTGATGGATATAGTAGATCTGATATCAGAATCATAGAATGGTTTGGGTTGGAAGGGACCTTAAAGATCATTGAGTTCCAACCCCCTGCCATGGGCAGCAACACCTCCCACTAGAGCAGGTTGCTCAAAGCCTCATCCAGCCTGGCCTTTAACACTTCCAGGGATGGGGCATCCACAACTTCCCTGGGCAACCTGTTCCAGTGTCTCACCACCCTCACTATAAAGAATTTCTTTCTAGTATCTAATCTAAATCT
>JAOXNO010000004.1:21600545-21635462 GCA_028565335.1 Limnodromus scolopaceus
CCCCCCCCCCCCCCCCAAAGGGGAAAGCTCATTTTACATGTCAGTGGTTATATCATAAAATGCAGTTATGGAACAGACCTAATCACTATGTGACTGTTGCCTATATCTGGCTGTGAGCATAAGAGAAAGCTGCAGAAACTATGGCTGATATAGATATCATTAGAAAGGAAATCCCACCTACTGAGGAAATCCCATCATCTTTTAATGTGCCAAATGAATATGCAACCTGCACATGGTAACAAACTGAAGTCTCAGTAGAGCTAGTGTAATATAAATTGAAACAGGGAATAATTAATGTATTAATGCATTTTGTGCCTACTGTGCTCATCTAGCAGTTAGATTATTTTCCTAGTTGTAATCAGAATTGTACAAAAGAATAATTATATAATAAAGCTAACTTCACAATAAATTTGAAAAGAAAAAGAATTGCTGAAATGAAGTGTAGCAAATTGTAGATTATTTTTTCTCACTGGCAATTGTCCTTGTAAAATAAAAGAGTAATTTTTAGGTATGCTTCTTTTCAAACTGAATCACAAAAAAATAAGTTAATAGAGGAGGAGGGAATCAGGAAATCAATGTAATCAGAAATAACAGCAATATACATGTTAGTTGTCTACCCAAGTCAATAAACATAATGTGTTTCTGGTTGTAAAACCTGAAATTAAGGAAAATTTCCATATTCATAATACATGACAAAAAGGTGAATTATTATTGTTGAAGCAAATGGATATTGAATGCAACACATCCCCAAACAAACTAATGCAAAATCAATCTCAGGGTTGAGTTCTATGAAATAGTAATTTCCTTAGTTTGTAAAGCCTTTCTATTTTTTGCTCATATTATTGATATTGCTTAAGAGGACGACAGCATTAAAGGTGAATTAATTTTAGCAGAGGTTGTTTCAACAGCCTACTCTACTGAACTGGACCAAACTGTCTCCAGCAGGGCTCTGCCTGTTTACATTACAGAGTAAGGTTAGGGGCCAGACTCAGTAAACCACATTAGAGTAAACTTTAGTCCAGGAATGCTACTTTTGGACCTGATTTAGTGAATGAAGTAGTTAATCTGTTTGTTCCTAATAGCTTGGTGTGGAATGATTTTTTTAATGCTCACTCCTGTATGTTGGATGGATTTTGTGTAATTGCTTAATCAGATCAGTCTGACTGAATCCCTGTGCTTGAGCTACTTTTCGTGAGTAAGGTGGTAAGTGCTCATGGGAGGTGGTTCCTATCCAGAGGAAAGAAATATAGCATTGTCCTGTAGAAAATATCAAGAGAACATCTCCTTTACATTAATTCAAGGAAAACCAAAACTTCAAGGACAAATATGCCTTGAAGAATTTAGAGCTAGACTTCAATATTTTGGGAAAAATAGAATTAAAATTGAATCTTAGTGAAGAGTGTTTGGAAATGGCTCAGGCCTTTGCGCATACTTCATCTGTTTGTTGGCATATGCAGTTTGTTTCCTGTAGGTTATAGATCAACTTGGTAACAGACTGTGTGCTAATCTTAAGAAATATTTCATTAAAGTGACCAGAAGGGAGATTTGAACCGATTTTTATCTGCAGTGGTAGTGCAGAAATCTGCAGTTCTCTTTTTGGTTAGTTGTGTCCTGCGTAATCTATGTGAAACAACAGTGATTCATTTTCTTTCAAAATAAAGTTACCAAACAAAGTCTTTTGTTCCTTAAGAGTTACTGGTTTTAAAAATTGTTTTATCTTACACTTACTAGTTTATTAATTAGTATATTTTACCTGAAAAATACTCAAAAGACAGAAAGAAAAGTACTCAGGCATTTAAAAAACAAACAAGCAAAACCCCTAAAAAGCCTCACTTCAATTGCTAGTTTTCAGAATTTAGCAAAACTTATCATCTTTCCAGTTACTACTGTGAAATAGCAGGATACTCATCTGGTACAGTATATAGCACCTTAGTCAAGGAACTATTGTTATAGAGCAGATAAGATTAAAAAAAGTCATTGGGTTTGATGAAAACCTGCATGAACAGTTACCATAGCAACCACCAGTGCTTTAGACAGAAGCTAAGTAGACAGAGAAGAAATGTAACAGAAAATATGAGGGCCATTTCATAAAGCATTAAAAAATAAAAATGAATTTTTAAGGCAAATATGATTAATACTCAGCTTTTATCACTTAGAAATTCCTGATAAGCAGCAGATTGTCTTTAAAATAAAAATGAAGACCACTATTAATGAAGTTTTAGTGTGGGAGTCTGTTAGACCCTATTAAGCAGATACTTTCGTGAATTTGATGAAAAACGAGTGAAAGTTTTATGAGTTTGTGGGTGGGTTTTTTTTCTTACTTTCTTTTCTGCAGATAGTTTTCTGAGTAACTGCAGTCTTAATCAGTGTGGTAAAATAGGCTCTGAAAATGCCTTTCATGATATAAATGTGGTCTCACAGAGAGAATACTGCGACTTCTTCATGGGATGGTATGTTGGGTTGACTGACCACATAGTGCTCCCTTTAGTGCAGGAGTGGCAAAGGCAGTTTTAAAATTCTTGGAAACGAAACTTTCAAGAAAGAGCAGTGTTGGTAAGTTTAGGGGCGCGAGTTGCCCATACGTAACAGGTTTATGGAAAATTACGTGTGCAGTCAGTTGCCTGTGGCTTTATGCCTGAACCTATGTTCTGATAGCAGTGATTAATTTAAAGGCTGAGGTTTGCTACTTTTTTGGGGTCTTTTTTGTCTTTTGCATGGAGTCAGCATTCTGCCGTGATTTGATACTTGGTATGAAGTCTAGTGTTTTGCCTATATATTTCTTTAG
Source organism: Limnodromus scolopaceus (assembly GCA_028565335.1). Classification (NCBI taxonomy): domain Eukaryota; kingdom Metazoa; phylum Chordata; class Aves; order Charadriiformes; family Scolopacidae; genus Limnodromus; species Limnodromus scolopaceus. The sequence continues at coordinate 21,603,331 of JAOXNO010000004.1, forward strand.
TTGTGCAGAATTAGATTTTATGTGGGTGAAGATTAAATGTACGTGGGAATTAAATTGCAAGCATCATTTCTTTTCTACTTCCTATGTAGCTATTAAGTCTTAAATTTGATCTCAGTCCTCATGGAGCAAAATGGCCCATGTTGGAACCTTAAGCAAATAAGAAAACTATGAAAAATGCACTTTAGTGTTCTGTCCTGAAAGAGTGCTTTGTATGAGTATTGAAACAATCTAAAAGTTTGAGTACAAAAAGGGAAACAAAACCCGCTTTATCCTTTCTTTAAAATGCAGTGTGACTCACTTCTTGCCTTCTTTTGAAAGGACTGGGTTGGTGTCTGCTTGATTGCAGCACACTTATCCTCTGATATTGTTAGGATATGATTCTCAGCATATAGTAGTAGGATAGTACTTAACTGTTCTAGATAATATCATAGCCTGGGGCTTTGCATACATGTCAGTGCAGTTGTTACTAGTGTTTGTTTCTTCTGGAAAAAAGCATTGTTTCAGAATAAACAGATTATGGTCATCTTATCTTATAAACCTCTGTGAAATGAAAATGTTTTCCTCTCCTCTCATACAGAAGTTTGTAGAAGGGTAAAAAGTTTTGCATTATTCCCCAAAGTCTTTCTGTGAATCCAGATGAAACATTTGTGATGAGTTCCTTCTTGTAAAGTGGTCATAGTATTTTTTTCTCCTCTGATATTGTATGAGTTACAAATATCTGTCTATATTGAAGTGAGAACTGAAACTGATTAAGCTGAAATCATGAAATAATGAATGTTGTGAAAAATAAAGGTGGAGTGAACTTCTGTAAATGGTTAAGGTCCCTACTCTGGAAACTTCAGGTGGGATATCTAAAAGTGCTTTGACACATATCTCTTGTGTATTTTACTGCCCCGTCTAAAAAGTATTCTGTAGTGCCTCTATAGCATGATTTCTGCTCCAGATTAAGTGTAACAGACTTCTTACTACTGTATGTCAATTTTTCTTAGAGTAACTAAGTAACAATTCTATGATTCTATGATTCTAACTATGACAAAAATGTATTCTGGATCAGTTCAGTGTTTAAATACAAGTCCTACATGGCATATGTAATGAATTCTTGTCTGTTACCAGGTTGGGGTTTGACCCAAGAAAAGAGCTTTTCCAGTGTGGCTCCACAAAGTGAAGTTTTGTGCTGGGGCTGTGCATTATAAAGCAGCCAGTTTATAAGCACAAACTGGAGTGGAACAATCAGAAATCATTATGACAAAGGCAGTGTAGGTCCTTGTTCCTGCTGCAGTTGGACTTTGTCACAGGAGGATGCTGCCCCTTATGAGCCCTCTTTCTTGCAGACGGAGACCTTTGCTCCCTGTGCCTGCCTCTGCCAGAGGTTTGATCCAAAAGTCCTGTAGAAATCTTCCAGATCTCAGTGTGTGGCCTTGTTATCACATAACACAATCTTTTAAGCCTGTTGAGATTATGTACGGTACGCTCTGACAAGGTATTGTTGACATGTACTTCAAATTAGAAACTCATAAACATTACATTGTGAAACAGTTTTCTACAACATCTCTGGTAGGTTCCTGCAAAACTTAACGCAAGCAGAACAGGTATTTTTTTCTAGCGATTTTTTGTGCTGTTTTTATAGATATGTGGAAACTTAAAATGTAGTGCTGTTAGTGGGTTGTGCAGGCTTGAAATATTAATCATGTTGTGAGAAAATGCGGGCTGTCACTAATGTCACAGAGCGGGAACACAACTGAGCTCTGACTATTTTGGTAGATTAAACTAAACCCCACTAGGTGGTGCAAGCAAATAAATCACCTTGCAAAATACTTCTCTCCAGATGAATAAATTTGGGGAAAGAGTGTCTTTCCCTAAATTAAACTATAGTCTTGTTTTTTTTCAGTTGTGATTATGTACAATAGTTACTAATATTTGACCTTTAACTCTGTCTTAGATTGCTCTTTCCACATACAAGAAAGAAAGCGCATTCTGGTTTTGACTTGTGTATCTGTCTGTCTTAGCGTGTAGGCTGGTGGCACGATGCTGTATTAGTAGCTGGGGTGGTGGCTCAGAGAGGAAGTAGCAGAGGACTTCCACTGTGTTTCGCTGTGCTATCAGAAGTGGCTGCTGTGAAATAATATCCTTCCTGGGGGCTTACTGAGGCATTTTCATACTTGGCATCTGCTTGGAGCGTTCTCTCTCAGGATCTTTCTTGTGGGTTATCCTCTGCCAGTTTCACTTTGGATTGGCTTACCTTTACAGCAGGATTGTGTACATACAATTGAAACTGTTTGTTTATGAGAAAAACAGCTTTCAAACACTAAGGTGCAATAGTGTACTGTGAATTTACTGTTCTGATAGAACGGGAGTGAATAAGGTTCCAGTATAAAATAATTTTTGAAATCTAATATATGCGGTTGATCTGTAAGGGTTAATGTAGTATGTCTAATAGATCAGTGGTTCTAATATGTTTTTTTAAAAACAAACCAGAAAATAAAACCCCAAACCTAGTAACACCCCTTCATTGTAGTCCTAGAGATGATTATAATATAACATTATCTGTTTGTGTTGCAGTGGCTATACCATTGTCTTGAGTTCAGCCTATATAATCTCTCAATAGCTCATTTTTAAACTGTTTTTTCTTTCCCTTTTCCTCCCCATTGAAAAGAGTCTCCTGTGTAATGATGGTTTTACTAAAGATGCACTGGCCAATGGTTGGTCAACATCTTTTTACAGCCATAAGATCAGTAGCACAAGTATTTGAATAACAAAAAAAATCCACATTCTTGAGATAAGTAGAAATTCCCGGGATCTTCCAGTTATGGAGAGCCATCAGCACTGCCATTTTTTTGTCATAAATCATGTTTTACCAGGGTTCGTATGGCTTCCCAGTGGACGCCAGGCTGCCAACACTTCTGAGAAGGTGATGGCACCATGGTTCTGCCGTGATGCTGAGGAAGCCCCTGCCTGTGCCAAAGGGCGAGTGCTGCCGTGAAAATGTTGTCAGCTGCTTAGGAGCCAGCTTGAGATAGCAGGGGTGGTTCTTATTGCTGTTTTCCCTGCTATATCTGTCCTTCAGTGCTTTCTCTCCCAATGAATACAATGCATCAGTAAATACTATATCATAAAGTTTCAGCCCAGGGTTGCATAATAAGACAATAACTGCGGTCACTAAGCAGCTCTCTAGTGAAAGTTCAGTACTTTACAGTGCAGTATATTTACTGAAATGGAAATTTTTCACTTCAAAGTTACTGATATATTCATCGATGGAAATGGGTGTGTTTGCTGCATTCATCCTTGTCCCGATAAATGCAGCAGAAGCAGGTTTTTGGTTTGGTGTTTATTTATTTTGGTGAGGTTTTTAGGAAATAAGGTGGAGAGATGTTAAAGTATAAGAAGCCTGTGCCCGTGAAATCTCAATTGACTGGCAGCCATAAAGAATACATATACTAGCCACAAAATAGTCTACACATAGTCTGGTTTACAGTAAGATTTTGTTAGAATGTATAGTCTCTATAGGGTAGACATAAAATAATTGCTGTGGAGGTATTAGACTTAAAATGTGGAAAGAAAATACTTTTTTTCCTCCCTTGGTTTCCAGCATACTCAGTTGCCATCATACACTTTTGGTTATTGTTAACTCCAAAACCAGAGTAGAATTTTATGATGATGCACGTAGAAGGACTTCATAATATATATATTAAAATACTTTGATATTTCTGCTGAAAAAAAATTGGTGCCTATTGTTTTGGTTACTTATATTGCAATAGCGTGTGGGAGTCCCGCTCATGGATCCCCTGTAGCTGAACAACGAACACGTACATTCAAGAAAGATACACACCTGCCACTGTGGTGCTTACCTTCAAAGTGCTCTAGCAGGTTTGGCTACAGGTATGTTGAACATTCATGGAAACATGAGAGAAAGCAGATGATTTAGAAATCAAGTTTGGTTTTTTTCCACAAAACATTTAAAATGTGAAGTTAAAAGGTGCAGGACAATGTAAACTCTTTACTAGACTTCATTTATCTCATAATATGTAGCATGCAAAATTTTGTAGAAAGAAAGCTTCTTGTGGCTATTGCAAGCCTTTGTGCTTCCCTCACTTTGTGCATTTTTTTTTTCTTGAGCATATTACTGTGCAGTTGGAGTCATTCCATTGTTTTTGTAACAGTTATTCCACAGGCAGGTGGTGAAAAATAAATCTCACCTCATTATCTGTACTAAGTGAACCAAGAAACTTTTAATTCTTGCTTTAGTTTCATAGTTGCCTTTTATGTATATATGTATACACACACAGAGACACATATATATTTATATATAGGATTGTGAAGGACCATAGCATCATTGGAGATTTTAATCTTTTGAGAATAAAAGATGTATTGAGATGTAAGATGTACTGAGAGCCTGAAGTTCTAAAAGCTGAGTGACAGATTGGCATTGTGATGTTTTCTGCTTTACACATTCTCTTGCTGGTAGTATATGCTAATAATGTATAGTTAACATACAGATTTACTGATACAATGTTCCATAGATCTTAAACATTTGCAGGAAATTACTTTTAAATAATGGAAGAACCTACCACTGGAATGAGATAAAGGCCAAGATTAGGTTAATAATACCAGGGCATCAGTCGCAGTTACAATTGCATATCATTTTTATGTAAACCCTTACATTTGTTTAAAAAAAACCAAAACCATGAACAATCCTCTGACAAAAGAGTGGATTTTTTTTTTCCTGTGTTTTGTTTTTGTTTTGGAAAGTAAAACCAGATAACCCATTTAATGTATGTACTCTACTGCCATAAGACAGTCTTGGAAGGTTATGGTAAACTTAAGTTTGGGCATGTTCTGACTGGATACTGAAGGTTTAATTGTAAAAGTTAAAACTCTGTTTTTAAAAAAATAAGTATTTAATATTAGTCTTTGTTAGACATTTTTGTTAGCGTAATAATTCTACTAACTCCTAAATTATTTTTACTGTGGAGAAGTTCCAAACCATACAGGTGTTCTTGAAAAATGTAATACTTAATTTTTTGGCAGTTTAACAATAATGTTTTATTACATTATAAAGAAGATCTTTGATAATTGCTTGAATGTTACTTTGCATTTACCATGTTGATGATTAAGATGTTGCAGAATTCGTACCAACTAAGACTTCTGTAAAAAAGCTTTTTTGCATTAAATGGCTTTATCTCTTTATTGTTGCAGTAGGACAAATAAAATACTACAGAGAATTTAAAGTAACTGAGAAGGAAAGATGGGGAGGGACATGCCTGTAGCCCTCGGAGCTGCTTCTGTTTCTGCTGTAGCCTTGTCCCTCAGAGATTGTAGAGAGGGAGCTGATAGCTTGTGGCACGCTCTGAGCTGCTGCATCTGTCCCTGCCCAGCAAGAGGAGGGTGAGGTACTTGGAAATATGGACTTGGCAGGTGTCTGAGATGGCAGATTTCTTGTCAAGTGTTTGGATTAGAAATCACCTTGGAACATTAGGAATCTGGCTTGTCCAGCCTACTGCTTGGATTTGCAACCAGGAATAGCTTGCAAATCCATGCAATGTCTTGTACCGGTAGAGCTGGCAGATGCTGGAACTACAAAGCATTGAGTGGAGTGGAAAGAGATGCTGTCCCTCTCTTTGTCTCACACACCTCAGACCTGATGGCTTGCCTGGATAGGCAGGGGAACTCCCAAGTTTGTATGCCTGTTGGAGGATTGGCAGGTGGTAGGCTGTGTACTTGACCCAGGAGAAGTGTGACTTGCTGCCGCTGCTTTTGTTCCTGGGAGCAGACCACTAAAATTGTTTATGCTTAAAGGCTGTAAATTTTGTAAAGTCTCTGAACTTAATATCGGGCACTCTTGTTAATATGCAGTGGTCTATGGTGGGACAGGAGATGAGTCCTTTCTGGTTCTAATACTATGAAATAAGCAAGGTCAGAAAAGCAGACCATAAAATACCAATATGAAGACAAAGGATGATTGCTTTACAGGGTCAAACATTAATAGATTCATCGTTCAACACCAGCAGACTCAGTAGCCTGCAGTTACTGGTCTCTTGGCCTCAGAAACTATAATCTAGTTAAGTGTTTGTATCTGAACTTGAGGTTTCATTTGCCATTAACAAGAACAAACAAAACCAGAATCCAGACAAAAAAGTGCACAAGTCATCTATAAATAACAGAAAATCATGGTCTGGAAGATAAGACTGATAAAAAGCTTAAGAGCTGCATGCATTCTGTGCAGCTTTCTGTGAAGACAAGCCCTCCTAATGTGCTTAGCAATATGATGGTACCTAGGTACCTGCGGTGACGGGAGATCTGAAGCATTTGCTGCTAGCTGATTGGAATGATACTCGGTTCTGGCTGCCATGGCCACTCTTAAGACTTCTGGAGTTGGCTACAGAGAGAAACAGTGCTGGGGAAAGAAGGGAAAGCAGTTGGTTAAGTTTTGTGGCATAGTGTTTTGAATTTCTTGGTCTATCTTGGTTGTCTGCTTTACGGAAATGTGTTACTGATCATGTTGTATCCAGAAAGATCAAATGTAACATCTAGTGGTCAAGGGAGACTTGATTGCACACTAAACCATTTCTCAAAAGCCCAGAACTGTAGTTTTTGTGACTAATTTTCTGAGTGCCTGGTGTATAGCATGTTTCTCTCAAAAAAACCTAGGTCTGTTATCGGTACAAATATATGCTCTTTTATACACTTGTAGAAAGAAGTTCAATTGATGTCTTTTCTTGTTATTTCATATCAGTAGGGGCTGGAAGCTGACAGGCTGATCAGCAGCCCTGCTGTAAAGGAATGGAGGCAGCGGTGGACACCAGGTTGAATATGAACCAATAGAGTACAGTCATCATCAATAAGGCAAGCTGCCTACTGAGCTACATGAGGAGGAATATGATTAGCAGATCAAGCAATACTGTTGTTATTTCTTTTTGATGCTGGTGAAACCCCACCTGAAATACTGTGGCCTTCCCCTTCAAGAAAGTTGCTGAGATAGCGGAGAGGGATTGCCAAGATGATCAGGGCCTAGAGCAAAGAACCTGTGAAAGGTATTGAGAGACCTGGGCTTGCTTAGCCCCGAGAAGATGGGAAATGTAGTAACAGGCTGCAACTGTTAGACATACAGTTATGGAGATGGTTAAGATGTTCTTTTGGTAACAGGGACATTGGCTGTAGGCTGTGGCTTGTGAGGTTCAGGTTGTAAATTAGGAGAAATGTTTTTGTAAAGAGGGTAAAGAAGCAGCAGAGCATGTTACATGGGGGGCTTGTGGAGCTTTTGAAGACTCAGCCAGGCAGAGCCACAGCTGACCTGATCTGGTGTTGGGAGGTTGAACCAGATGATATCTGAAAGTCCCTTAGAAATGTTTCTATAATTCTGTGTAGTTACCTCCATCGATTAATTGGAGTAAAGGGGCAAAAAAGTAAAGTAGGAAGCTTGAAATGGAGGAGTAAGGTAGAAGGTCTGAATATGGTGTTGGGCAGAGAACAGACATTGCCACTGCTGCTTTGACAGATTTTTGTAGTGAACTAAGCAGTCTCATGAGAAATTATAGCTGGATGGTACATTACGTGACTCATGGACTGAAAAAATAGAAATTTGTACCGTAGGTGTAGAAATATTGGGACTTAGAATGTGTGTATTACAGGGTTTTTTAGGAGGTGCTTGCTAAAAGTGTAACAACAAATGCAGATACACTGTTTATTTGAACACATGCAGGAAGGAACAGTGGTATCAAACAAAATATGAATTACGCTATACAGGCTAATTGTGGCTGCTAAATAATGGAATTGTCATCCTGGCATATTTCCATATTAATTCTTTGTCTTAAAATCATCTTCCTGCTGATTTTTCTGACTTCCTGTGCACTGGCAGGTGGTGTTGAATTGGTCTATGTTGAATTGGTCACTGCTGATAAACTTTCAGTTATGAAAAATGGACAAGCTTGCTTTATCCAGCTGAAACTATAATTCTAGTGTGAACTGGTAGTAGTATTTAAACTGCATATGTGATGTGGTGGCAGGGGAGGGTTTGGTCTTTTTTCTTTGAGGTTTCTGTGAAATTCAGTCACGTGTTACCAAACTACTAGTCATAGAGCAATAATAAACTATGGGGGTTTTTTAACTACTCTTTTAAACATTTTCCCATACAATTAGAAAGTACTGGGTTCAAGGGGGAAATTTGCAGCCTTAGTTGCCAGTTGCAGCCCATACACACTTCAAACTAGATTGAATGTTTTCTCATCTGGGTGGGTGATGTTCTTTTCTGACTGGTTTGGACCATCAGTGGAAGCTCCTCTGACATCGTTGGACTTGTCTGTATAAACACGCCCTGAGTATGGGAAATTTGAGGGAGACACTTGTTCTCTTCCACCCCACGCCCAAATCCTGCCTGCTGCGAAAATGAATTAACATTAAACAATGAGTACCTACTTTTGGATGTGGACTCCAGTGGTGATTTTCAATGATAGAGGAGAGACTTAGTTGGTCTTTTTATCTCCATTTTTTGATTAGCATTTTGTGCTTCAGCAGCATCATCATGTTGAAGTTTAAATTAATTCAAAAGAGATTTTCTAATTTACCTAAAATGTGGAATATTTGAGATAACAAAATGAAGCCCTACAGGTCATGTATTTTCCAGTAGCAGCAAAGTCAGTTCTGCTTACTTAAGCTAATATTCTTTTTAATTCCTTTCCTGTGTCTTGCCTAAGTATAAAAATAGGAACTGGAAGAACAGAAAGTCCCTTCAGCGACTAAACGTATTTTGACAAATGTCATTGGCTGAAAAAGAGCAGAGAGACGATACTGGTCAGCCTGTGTTAAAACACACTATAGACTTCTGTTAACTTCTTTTTAGGATCTTGCGATGGTTAAGAATATGTGGTTTGACAAAAGTTAATCACCTGAATTTCTTTAGATAAGAAATTGTGTGGATCACAGAAAGGCAGAGGAAACACTTGTTACGGTCTAGTTTTATTCAGTTTATGAAGAAACAGATTATAGCTCAACGTGTCTGGCAGACTGGGAACACCAACAGACCTGTTTATGACCAGGTCCAACAGAAATCAGTGTGCATTTGGAGACTTTAAGGTGTTTCTTTAAACCCCAGGAATAAGTCTGTACAACTAGTTTGGGTCAAAATCCCTCACATTTATTTGAAAATAAATGAGTAGATTACAGAAAGTATTTTGTGTTTCTAAACCACAAGATGCTTTGCTGGTTTATTCTACAGGAATGTCTCTCTGTAGAAGCCAGCACACTGAAGTAAAATATTTTTTCTTTTCAATACAAGTCAGTAGCTTCCTTCTTCAGATAATTATAAATCTGACTGTGTCTAGGATTGATTTAGTTTCTCATTGCTTCAAAGATCATTTTTGCCTTCAATTTATTTTTTTCCTTTATCTTGGTATCGTATTGTTCATTTTTGTGTGATCTTCTTTTTAAGCCATCTTTGATAGTATGCCACCTGCTAGGTTCTGCAAGCATCATGAAGTGGAGGTCACAGCATTCGTGGACCAAAGAGTCTTGGTGTGGTTGGCTGTATTTGTTAAATACCTGCACATTTCCACTGTAGACATAGCTCCCTCCCCTTCTCATCTTTGACTATGCACTAATTGCTTACCGGTTCAAAGACATGACTTTCAGACTCCACGGCAATGAACTGCAAAAGATGCACATTAGCATTCTGCTAGACAGTCCTGCAAGGTCGCCCAAGGTAAGCTGCCAGCTGCCCAGCTTACCAAAGCTCAGTACTGTGGTAGAGAATGAAGTTGTTTGCATTATTAGGTATATCAGGTTTTTAGAGGGGGACATCCACACTCACCTGAGCAAAGGTTGCAGCTGAATGCTTTCTTAAGTAGCCAAAAGACTTGTTCTGACTCTTTAACTGAAGAAACTAATGTCATGAAGGAGACATTGTGAGGAAGTTCCCTGGAATGATCATGTTCTCAAGTGTTTGCTTCTCTTCTTTGTGACTATCCATGTGGTGAACATGCTTATAGGCCAATCTTGGATTCCCTTAAAAAGATGATAAAAGGATGGATTAGCACACTTTTTGGAGAAGAGCAGTTAACCATGATCTCATCTTTTCAAGCACTGGCATTTTCCACATACATTAGTGCTTCTGTTGTTTAAACATACCCTATTCTTAAATATGTGTGAAGTTAGGATTTAGCAGATAGATCAAGTACCTGGCGTTAATCCAAGGTCTAATTCTTAATCTTCTGTAGTATGGATATGGTAGATAAATTTCTCAATGGCCAATCTAAAAACTATTCACTCAAACCCGACATAGCCCATTTCAGCCTCTCTTTAATAGGAAACCTAATAACTTTTTCTGATGTGGTGCATAAAGCTCTGGTATTTTGTTTTCTTTTTATTGCCAGATGCAAGCGTGTTCATGTATTTACAGTCAATAAAGCTATCAGTGCTATACACAGGTTTAGATTAATAATTTCAGCCTTTCAGTCTAGGGTGTCTGATTTAGGGCACTGCTGTGCTGTTTGCATCATTTGGTCACGTACTGACTGCCAGTTGCAGTATTTCTGATTTTGAGCCACTTCTAGAAGTGGGACAATCTGGTCCAGTATTTTCATTCATGCTATTCAGAAGTTGTATGTCAAACAAACAAACCAGGCTGCACTTTAGGACCAGAATGAGTTGTGTACATCTACGGCAAATAAAGAAGGTAATCCCCAAACCCTTCTTTCCATAATGCATTTTTGTCTCTGAGATCCTCTTCTTTACCCTGTTCACACTCTGACTTTGATTTTCTATGGTTTCCAAGAGAGGTGGTTATATATTAGGACTTACCATCAAGGAACAGTAGTTTCAAAGAGGTACAATATTACCTATGTGTGGGTTTTATGCATGAAAGAATATGCAAGCTGTCCCAACCGTCAGATCTAGAGACTGTATAGGAAGGAACAAATATTGGCCATAGTCCTTTTGCTTCACATAATTAGTGAATATTTATATTTGCCCAGAGAGCCAAGTTTTATGGTTTATCCTGTTATCTAGACTTTTCTCTCTCTTGAAGTGTCTTAATGGCGCATTTCTGCCATGAGCAAACCAGTTAGTGATCACATGTTGCTCTTTTTTCCTGTATTTTTGTAATACTTGCATGAGATAAAATGTACCTCTGCCCTGAAGCGACTGCAGCTATTCTGTGTAGCAGACCGTAGGCTGGATTAGCACTTGTGGCAAAATATGCCACCCCTTGATGCAAGGGATTTATTTTTCTTTAGCACATGTTGACTCTCTCAGGATTTTTCCCATAAGAGCGAGCATGCAAATATAAATAACAAATAAGATTTTTCACTAAATATCTTGACACATTTTACTGGATTTAGATTCACTTTCCACAGTTTCTGTTTCATGCTTACTTTCCTTCATCTAAGAGCAGTCACAGTGGCAGTATAAAAATAACTTTTAAATTGAATTTTTCAAGATCCTCCTCTTCTGCTATCTCTTGCTGCTTCCCACTTCTCTTCTGATTTTATGTTTCTTACTAGTCCTCTCCCTGAAAATCAAGATCTCCTTATGCTTTGCGTTACCAGCTGTCAGGCGTGATGTCGTATGTGCTGATACGCCGCTGCGTTAGCTTGCCTTGGCACCGTTGGCACCACTCTGCTGTCATGCTCAATTGAGACAGAAAGGACCGTTTCTTACTGGAAAATTAATTCATGAAAAATGATTTTTGTTTTTGCAATAGAATTGTTTTGAAAGAAATTAAACAGACGAGGAAATCTGTATTACAACAAATTAGCCCTTAATTTTATAAAGGTTTAAGTGTCAATTATAAAGGAACTAAATAGTAAGACCAACTAATTTTGTGAAATTACAGCCTCAAATTGCCACATCTGATCTGAGCACAAATTCCATCAACAGATTTTTTTATTTTTTTTTTTTTCTCCTTAGAATACGAGGCTGCTTCTGTGCTTGTAAATTAGACAGACTGATAGACTGTCTTGCGATCGTATGTGACATTTAATTGTTAGCACAGTCCCCGATACTATTTTGCCTTATGGCAGGTAGGGCTTTCCTGGACAGTGTTTGCATGTGATGCAGGGCATAACACGTGCCAAGAGCAGCCAGTTTTGGATACAGCCCCTGCTTTCAGGGGGAGAATTCAGCGATGCAGTTGTGAGCTATGTCATGTTGCTTGATCTTACTGGTAGTGAGCTGTCTCTGTTCTTATTTAAAATATAGCCTCTGCACCCACTTGATTTTAGGCTCCAATAGTTGTTTCTGGCCTTTTCTCAGAACAGACAAGTGTTGACTTTACTCCTGTTCTTTCACGGTGGATGCTGTTTCATAGAAACCTCTTGGATGCAGTGTTTCATCCTCCATGCTGCTTACAGGGTAGCAATTTCTTGTTGCATGGTCCCGTTTTCACCTTTGTTAGAGAGAATTACTGCACAGCAGGTTGGTAAGATAAAAGAAGCAGAAAGAAATTCAGAAGAAGTTGCCTTATATTTGTTACACAAATGTTTAGACCAGTTTCACTTGACAAAATGCCATGCGATGGTTTTAGATGGTAGCACTGCAGTATCGTAATAATGAAGACTACACTATTATTGTCAAATTTGCAAAGATCATTTACTGCAAGTTATTCTTGCACTTTATTTAGTAGCCTCAGATGCCCTGAGTTTATTGATACACTGCTTTATCATACCTGCTAGCTCAAGTTAATGACTTGCTCCAGGTAGAGAATATAGTTGGGCAATATTTCATACAGTTTTTTGTCAAGAGTTTTGAGCTTCCATGCTTTAATTTATGCAGTTTAATATAAAAGATTGAGATACATGCTTATCCGGTTGAGGAGGCTTATCTGCAGGAAAGAATCAAAACTCTTTTGTAGGCTTGACAGCTAGTACATCACTGAGTACATATCCAAGAAGTTCATGGCATTTAAGCAAAAATTTTGAGAACAGTTCTGAACTGTTCTTCCAGTTTGTTCTTTCTGCGTGCGTGCATACTTACTATAGTGTGGGTACATATATGTAGACACATGTATGTATATATATTATAATGTGCACCTATCCAATCTATGTCTTATATATATTAAAAATGTAGTGTAGTTTTTTTTTTTCAGAAAGTAAATTTAGGAAAAATGAAAAAATACTCTTTCTTGCTGTTGAAAGGCTCCTATCAGCCTATTTTCAATTTAAATCTAATTACTTTAAATTACACATTTATACTATTCTCCCTTCCCTGCTTTTTTAGTAAAGCTTCCTAAGGCTCAAAATTATCTTGATAATTTTTATCTTTTTTAATCCTTTGACATATGAAGAAAGGTCTTTTTTTCTGTAATTGTCAAGGAAGGTGTTTGATTATGCAAGGGAATGCTGACTTTGTCTAGACAGAAAACATTGCCAAATGCACAACGTCCTTGATAGAACAGACAGGCTTTTTTTTTTTTTTTTTTTTTCTCTGCTAACATTCAGTTTATGGTAATTGTAGCCGTTACTTGCAACTTGAAGTATTTAATTTTGGGATGTGAGATACTGTTGTTTTGGGTTTTTTTCCAAATTTGCAGTGTCCCTGTAAAGTGTTCAAGATATTGATGAATATTTTGTTCTGTCTACAGTGATTTCACATCTAGAACTATGGCTAAGAAATGGGTTTATGTAGCTGGTATCCATAAATCAAGGTGTTGTGTCAGCTAACAGGCTCCCAGAAGAACAGAATTCATCTCAAATTCATGCTGACTGTGGGTAGCTAAATAGGCAGTGGTATATTTGCCAGTCAGGACTCCGCAAATGATAGAAAGTAGAAAGGAAATCAGTGGAAAGGTTCCTTCTACACACCACAATGGGGTTGTGGAGCCCACTTAAGCTCTGATGGTTGTGTTGGCCTGTAACAGCAGCATATTTCATGTTGTGAGTAGAAATTCATCATTGCCATAATAGTCCAAAACCTCTAAAAACCGTGTAAGTAAATGAGAAGTAGACCAGCTTCAGTAGTTCAGAGCTTGCTTACTTAATTTTTCTAAAGCACATTAAGCAGTTCTAGACAGGCTGTCACTATGGTCTTTGAAATATTGCCACGTTTCTTCCATTCTCTGCTTTTAAATTTCTAATACAGTAAGACTTCCATACTTGCTCATACTCTGTTCATTACAGATTTCTGGGTATTCAGGCTCTCATTTGGAGCTTAAAAGCATTCCAAAACACAACACAAATTCAGAAGTGGGAAAGGGAAGAGACTCGTGTTTATTGTCTTCTCTTTTATCACAGCCCGTTGACTCCCAGTGCAGAGTCTGAGCCTGAAGTTTCTGGTTCTTACCTGGCAGCCAGTCTGCAGGTATATTAACTCAGCAAGCATGTAGCATTTTTTACTTGAATGGGCATAAGGTAGTAATTTGAACCTGGAAAATAATGTCTTGGCCGCAGTTTTGTCTGAAAGTAATTCTGCTTTAACTTTATAGAAGGGCGTTGTTTTCACGCGGATCTTTTTTTTTCCCCTTCATTTCTTGTCATCTTACTCAAATTCCTATATATAGAACTCTTCAGAAAGATGGAGGAATGACTGATGAAAATCTTGAATGATACTTTGAAAATGTAGCACATGCTGTGTCATTCCAGTAGAAGAAAGCAATATGGTTGAAGGGTTTAAAACATGCTTTCATATTAATTTACTGTAATTTAAGCATTCTTTTAAGAGACTGCTTATGGATTCTGAATTTTCAATTGCAATGACAGTTTATTCAAAGTTTAAAGGGTTATGATGCATTTTCTTTGTGAAGTATTCTACTCTTTTTATTCATGCTAGTTTCTTTTGAAAGCCAGCTACTGTGCTGGCAAATGCACAAAAGTTTCTGGTGTTGAACTTCTACCACAGCTGAACACTGATGTGCACTTAGAGCAAAAAATGGGAAACAGCGAATAATCTCTCTTCCCTTTTGAGATGAACTCATTTGAATTATGTTGGCAGGACTGAGTGAAGAAGCTTGTATTGTTAACAGGCTGAATCTCCTCTGTAAATGCGTAACACTATTTTCCTGTGGGGATTTCAATCAAGCTTTCACCAGTACTTCGTTTGTCTAAAACTAAACATAAAGGTTATCTTAGGGTTCTGCTGCTAAATTTGTGTTTCATGTGCTTTAGTCAGGGAAAGATGACCGCAGTCTTGCACATGCTTCTGTTTACTATAAATTTATTCTTTCACTCGGCTTTGTAAGATATATATTCATTTAAGGTCCTAAAATACACTTTTTCTTCATCTTAAACTGAATAATCTCCTAGATACCACACATTGAAAAGTAATGTACCTGAAAATCTTAAATTTCTGTAAATGTTTTTGGTAAACATTGTACTAACTTTGATAAATGTTAACTTCATTTCTTCCCAGGCTTCCAAAGGATGAATTGGCAACAGAGCCACTAAAATATGCTGAACAACTTCCTGTAGCTCAGATAATACACCAGGTATGTCTTTCTATTTTAAGGATTTTCTTTGAGACTAAACAATGTCTGTAATGCTTAAACCGCTTTTCTAGGTCAAACGGAATCAATGTCCTCATGCTGGAAGTATGTAAACCCAACATACTCTTCCGATGACAACTATTAAATTATAAAAGTCTTACTCTGAACGTGGCAATGAAAAGATGTGTCCTCTATGACACAGCTGACACTTCAGAGGTTGCTGTTAAAATTGTTGTGTGTCTACTGATATGGAAGATAAAAAATCCACTAATTTTTTCAAATTTGCTGCCTGACCTAAATCATATTCCCCTTCCTGAAAAAGCAGCCAAAGTGTACAGTCATTATTGTGGAACAATTGTCTTGATGAGTTGAGTAGGGAAAACAATCTCCCCTACTAATACAGCTCTGAACGAAGCGTTAGCAGTATTTCTATTTCTAACTGTAGAAGCATCATCATACTTTCTGCTTTGCACAGGGCTTTTTGTTTTCTTTTTGTTTTGCACAATAAAAAACCCCAGGGATTGATATTTTGCCCAGGTTGTGTCTTCTAACTGCATCTTTATTTAAAATCAATGCTCTTCCATTGATTTAGGTAACCAAATGAGGGATGATTTTGGACATCTGAGCTGGGATTGAATAGCAGGCCACAGTTTTTATTGTAACAGGTCTTTTGGGTTTTTTTTCCCTGATATATGGCAAGGAAGAGGAAGATGTTTTCTGTGCAGAAAATCCTATGCTTTCTTTGTAGTCTTTTCTCAAAGTTCAAGGTCTGATTCTCAATTCATCCTGCTGGTAGATTAGATGCCCAGCCTGCATACACATGTCTTCTCGTTCTTTGCTGTTAGCTCTGCCTATTTTGTGGAAACACTCATAGCCAAATAGCATACATAAAACTTGTGATATACTGTAAAACATGCGTATTGAGACATAGCATCTCCCTTCTTGGTGATGCTTTAGAGAAATCATAAAAGACCTACTCTGTTAGAGTAATTTGGAATTTTCTTCCAAAAAAATTACTATTTTTTAACTTAGTAGATGCGAGTCCTGCTTCAGGGACAGGTAACTATAGTCTAGAGCGAATAGGTTAGATTACTGTTTTCCTGATGGTACCCTGGCTGTATGGAATCTTTCAGGTTAGGTGCACTCTGAAAAATTCACCTGAAAGTTGGGAAAATGATGACAGTTCATCATGAGAGACAAAATGATACCGTCCATTCACTGCCTTGAGATAAAGAAAACTTCCAGATTGAAAACTGGAGCTTAATGTTGGTCAGGGTAGCAATAGTGAGACAAACAGTTGTGAGATAAAGCTGTGGTTTCACACTGGGCTGGTTTTGAACACTTAAAAATCAACAGGAACAAATAAAAGTCCACTAAATGTCAAATTTGCTTACAAAATCCTATATCCTATTAGTATTAATTATTATTGTAGATCTTTCTGAATACCGCTGTCAATCGGTGTTTTTAAGCAGTTGAGTCACACGCTGCAGGCAGTGCTGGTTTTACTTTAAAGGAAACATAAGCTTTATTTTAAAATTTTAAAGTACACAGGTCTTTTCTGTGAGACGTAAACACAAGGGATTTTCAAACTTTTGGCTGAAATCTGCACCTCGGGGAAGAATCTCTGATGTGTTCAGAACATGGAAGATTGGAAATCAGGACCAGTTTGTATGTCAGGAACTCCCTGGTGTTGTCAGAGCTTCAAATGACCCAACAGCCTGCAAATGTCACATTTAAAATTCTGTCTTCATGCCTGACTCTCAGCATAAATGAATTAAACAGCAGAGCAGGCAGCCAGTCAATATGTTCTTAACAGTGAGAGCGAGCAATGAAACAGTTTGGGGGTTGTTTGGAATCAGTAAATAGAAACTGCACGGAATAGCTCACCTAGAGGAAAATCTCAAATAGGAAACAGAATTAACCTTTAAGATGGTTGACCAGACGAAATGTCATAGTAATATTTTTACAACATTAGGTGGGTAATAACCACAGAGGGTTCATTTGGCTACAGTGTGTTACACTGCAACAGAATATTGCACTGTGGAAAGGCAAAAAATTGTTTTTTATGTACTCTTATCTGTTTGCTATAACAAATTTACTGGTAGCA
Source organism: Limnodromus scolopaceus (assembly GCA_028565335.1). Lineage (NCBI taxonomy): Eukaryota > Metazoa > Chordata > Aves > Charadriiformes > Scolopacidae > Limnodromus > Limnodromus scolopaceus. The sequence continues at coordinate 21,620,841 of JAOXNO010000004.1, forward strand.
TAGAGCTGTGGTCCACACAGGGCAGCAAAGCAAATCCAACGGAACTGCAAATGTTTTTGATGCAGAGAAACAGCATAAAATGACCATTGTTTAGCTGTCGCGTCAGGGAGTCAGGCAGCGTGCCCCGGATTGTGATGACCTTTTTGAGCCTTGAGGAGCTGCAGTCAGCTATGCATACTCTATACTGGTGTCCTGGTGAATTAGCAAAAATGATCATACGTTCTTTCTGAGGGACCTCTGACAATTGGGACGTGTAGTGCAAGGGCCACCTTGAGTTTATATTAAAATATATTTTTTACTTTAAGAAAAAAGGAATAAATTATAAGAAATAAAAAATAACATGAGTAAAACCAGTGAATAATGTTCAGTAAACAGAATTTGTATTCAGTAAACCAGTATTTGTGGTGTTATGATGCTGTATCCAAATGGGTGTTTAGTATGGGCCTTTGCTGTTGTTTCTATATATATGTAAGATTTGTTTTATGTCAGCCCATGGTTTGTTTACTTCTGGCAGGAATAAAGGAATCAGTAATGTATATTTATAGTATACCTTAAAACTTCACAATGGTAGACAGGTGTCCTAAATGGATATAATGCCAAACTGGACTTTAATTGTAGTTAGTACCCAACTTGGCTGCTAATTCTATCCAAATTTCACTGTAAATTCTGAACACTACTAAAAGTCTGCATGGTTTTCTTGGGTGTTTACATGTGATTTCTAACATTCTCTTCAGTACTTTGAAAAAATATTAGACTAATGAACAGAAATTAACACTTGATTTCTAATCTGGTTATTCCACAAGAAAATTTCAGACTTGCTACATCCTAAAGTATTTATTGAAAGGAGACCAAGAACCTGATTTTGGGATTGATTTTAAACTTTATGGCTATTACTATTACTAGTAATTATTTATTAGTATAGTACTATGAAAATGAAAAAATAACATCTCTATAAAGCTTCCGTATAAAGTTCCAATTCTGAGAAATATGTTATATTTAATGCATTGTACCATGGTTGGTTAAAAACTTGTCTTTAGTTGAAAAGGGTCTGGTGAAAGAACAGGAGAAACTGTGTTTGAGAAGATTGTTTTCATTTGTCATAAAGGAAATTCATTGCTGGCCTTCCAATTCAGCAAGTATTTTAATAAAAGTAACCGGCTTTAGTGCCAGTGCTCATTTGCTGAATGTCACTATGTGTTAATGTATTTTGTCTAACTGGGATGTAGGATATTGAAGAGACTTAAATTGTTAGAGGTGTCTTACTGATGGAAGAATGTTTTATTGGAGAAAGCCACATATCAGTGGGTAAATGCCAGATCTCGTGATGTTGTTATAATTGAAAACAAAGTGAAACAGCAAATTCAGGCCATGATCAACTTGCATGCTTATTTTAGTCCATCGTAAAATATTGACCAAATGAATTAACATGCTGTTAAAACAGGATGGTATTTCAGGAAACTAACTTCCAGCCCATGGTGGTGATTGCACAAGGTACTTGAAATTTGACATGGCTCACAGTTGCCCATTTACTTAAAAAAGAGTTCCAAGCTGTTTTCTCATGTAGGGGAATGCATGGGAGAATGTTAGATACAATTTCTAATTAAATTAGATTTGAGTTTCCTTTTGTTTTGTAGAGTTTTTAACCAGTGCATTTCTGTAGCCTCTCTGTAGAAGCCTTAGTGGAAAATGCCTTCTGTAATCTCGGGAGATGACTGGGAGATCGTGCTAACCCTGTTGAGTAAATATGTCTGTGTGTTCCAGATTCCAGTTGAGCAACTCACATGAGCACCATTATCTTTGCTGAGCTTAGACTCAGAGGGCGTTAGGGAGTTGCCACATTCAGTCTAGTTTGAGGGTATTGACTGCACTACACAATAAGGGATATTAGATATGAAATTTAAGAAAGAAGATGGGAGAAGGATCTCCAGAGTTATAGATGGACACACTGATGATCATCAAAGATGACTGTAGTGTTGCAGTTCTGTATTGTCTTGCAAGAAGGTCTTTGTTTCCATAATTCTGTGCTTCTGTAACGAGTTTGCTCCCACTCCTGCCTCCCTCCTCAAAAAAAAAAGAAAAAAAGAAAAAAAAAGAAATGATTTTGCTTTGAAGATTAGTTTTTATTCATTCTCAGGACCTCATTCTCACATAGTAGAGGGGTGTCAGTTTATTGCATTTGTTGATGCTGTTCCTGTTTCACGCTGATTTAATTGAGCGAGATTTTCCTTAGCAGCATTTGGTAGAAATTGTTGAAACAGTATTAAGAAAATAGAACACACCATGTCGTATAGATTTTTTTGAAGTATTTTTTGATTATCTATAACACAACAATTTTAGCTCTTAGACTTAAATGTTTTCACAAACATTAAATTAAAGTGGTTTTCTGTGGCTTACGATCTTTGTGAAATGCTCAATATGAAAATTAATCCGTCACATACTGATAGAGTCTTGAAAGAATAACTTTAAAATTCAGTGATCATACTGATGCCTTGCCCCTTGCCTTGTAGCTACCCTATAGCAATTGTTAGATTTCAAGGCAGGGGGGGTGCTCTTGTGCTCAATCTACGTCTGTTCTGAAGGTGGAGTCTTGGTTCCCATTTATGTCTTATAAAAACTATGACTGGTGTTCACAACTTTGGTCAAGTATGAATAGCACAATGGTAGCACAGATTTAGGGTTTTTTATTTAATTTTTTTTTTGGTGCATTTAATTTTTTTTTTGGTGCCTAAACCAGTAATTTTGTTTTATGGATAATAATTTATCAAAAGTTTTGAAGTACTTTGTTAAATGATACTTGCATTTTACTGTGTCTTTACAGGCTGAGAGGTTCAAAAGCAATTTGCGATAATTAGGTGTGTCAGGTTGGATGTGTAAAGTTTTAGAGATAGATATTTATACATTCTGTGAAGATCTGTCCCTGTAGCTGTGTTTGAAAATAGCTTTAAATAGCTTGCTTTTTAAAACACTGGTCATAGTATTCAGGTAGATGATGTCAAAGATAAAATATGAGCTTTTACCAAAAGGTCCAAATTTTGCTGCACTTATTGGCACAGACACAGGTCTTTTCAGGAATGCTTTTCTTTGTCAGAACTGTATTTTTTCAGGATGACTGAAAATTGAATTTTTCATATCAAAGATTAGAAAGTGCTCTCACTTTTGAATTCAATTTTATTTTGACAAAATACATTACCCGACTACCCAACAAAAAGTCTTGTGGCATGTCACCTTGCACTAGGACGCCTGCCTGCTCAGGTTTTACTTTTGCAGTTCTGAGCAATGTACTGAAGAAAGTATTGTCTTGACTAGAAGTGAGAAAAGCTGTTTCAGATGTGTGTCATGGAAATCTGCCAACATCCTCTTCCTCACCAGCTAAGGTCATCTTTGTGGTTCAGGCATTCTGACTATATTCCTGTGCAGAACTAAACCCAGGTTTGCTGTACACCTTTGGTTGAACCAGCCCATCTTCATCTGGGGCGCTTGGGGTGCATAGGAGTTAGAAATTAATCTGTTTTACTAAGATTTTTTTTTTCTTTTCTGTATTAAGCGTATGTTTGTGAATTGTGTAACCTCAAGATGGTTTGTCTGCATTTTATAACTCTAATGGAAGTGGTCTCAGGTAGAATTGTGGCTGGATGTTATCCAGTAAATAAGAACTTGCTTCTTTCCCTAATTTATATACAGTATGTGGATTTAATTTCTCTCACTGTTGCATAAGTTAGAGATTATTTAAATTCTTTTGGCTTCCTTTGAATTGAATGCTACCTGGTAGAAAACTCTGTGCTCAAAAGGAGCAAAATAAACTTTCTGTGAAAAGCTATTACTGCACGGTCTTGCCAACCACCAAACCAAATATGTCATAGAGCAGCAGCGACATTCCTGCCAACACTCTGTGCTACTTGGTGCATAAAAGTGCTTTGAAGTCACTCCCTAATATTTCTTCTAATATTAAGGTTAATTTAAAAAAATTGTGAGTAGCAGTCTTGCTGTGTGTATGAGTCATTTAATGTATGCAGTGTGCACCTTTAAATTTAGAGAATAAGTGCTTATTTATTTTGATAGTACTTTTTTCTATAAGTAATAAATTAAAAATGGAGAACTCACTCCAAGAAATCACCACATTGTTGACTTGGTTGTAGCTGGTACAGATCTTTTACTGGCAAAACATTAAACCAGAAATGTTTTCAAGTGTTTTTTCATCTAGTGAACTATTGCATAGTTAGTGATGGTATTCAGCATCCCCCTATGTAAGCTGGTAGTCCACACAGACAAGAAGATTGTCTCTTGTTTTTCTGATTCAGAAATTAAGTAGCACGTTAGCCTAATGAATTCTCATAAACAAAGTTGTAACATTCCTGAAATAGAGCATATTTCTGAGCATAGCATAAAATATTTTTTTAAAAGATTTAAATTATAATTTTACTGATTTGCTGTTGATTTTCTCCTCACTGCTTTCTGATCACAGAAGACAATGATGTGGAGTTAGCATAAATTAGTGATGATATGTTTTTACAGTCAAGGTGCTGCTGCTTTTGTTTTGTTATGTTTTTCATCTGAGTATGAGAGAAACCCTCTGGAAGCAGAGACCTAGTAAAGCAGTCTCTTTTCTTCCACATTCCCATTAAAGGACTGTTGTGGGTGATCACTCTCTGCCTATCCAGGATCATTATTTTACTGTTTCTCAACCACAGGGAAGGTTCTGCTTCTTTATCTTTTTAAGTTGAAATATTAGATGGAAGCTCTTCTTAGTCTTCAAGACATAATAAAGATAAGTATCTTAGAATTACTTTTCTTTCAGTTGCTGCCTCCAAATCTTAAACATTTAACAGTAATTAAGAGGAACTTCATTTCTGTAAGGATAGGCTACCAAAATATTCATGCATGGGGAATGCTTCTTTTGTCTGCACACAGTACTGCTCGGCAGAGCCAGAAAAAAAGCACGAGTGGTTTTTGTTACTGACTGAGCATTACAGGGGAACTGAATGTAGTATTAAATTCTTCCAATTATAGCTGAATACAATGGATTGAATAACTAAATGCATTGAAAGGTAGCTTGCGTGAGCAACCTGAACAGTTCGTTGTGGGGTTCTTGTTTGTAACTTTCCTACTAGAAATACCACTCTGAAAGTTTTCTGTAAGCCAAGAAGGGGAAACTTTGCCATGGCCTGTTCCAGCTGCCCAGAGACATTGGAGGTGCAGGATGGTTGCTTTTTCTTGCCAGAAATGTTGCATGCATGGTCCATCCTTTCTTCCTTGTTTATGCATTAAAATGTGTAACTTTACCTCCTTCCTTACGTTTTTTTTTTTTTTAGCTTGCCTGGGCATCGATAGGGTCCAGTCTCTGCTGTCATGTCTTGGAATGTGAATTTATCACTTCTACACAGAACTGGCACCCAGCAAGATGACAGTAATCCCTAGACCATGCTCTCCCTCAAAGACAGTCACCTCTTTGGGGAGATGTGATACGAAGAAATGGATGCAACTGATGCAGTGTTTTAAAAATGACCATTTTAGGCTGTACAGATCCTGTAGTTTGGACTAAATAGTATAGCACCAAACTGTTCAGTTTTCCGAGGTCATGTCTTTTTTCTCTTTCCCTGACCTATGAAAGCCCTTACATTTAAAAATTGGAATTGTGTCTTCATTCTTTGGCACAGGATGGAAGATCAGTTTGACAGGCAGCTTGGAGCAATTTAACCAGGGGCTGCCCCTCAAGTGGCCACACTCCACTCTCCCCCATTCTTGTTGGAGTCCTATGGTCATTAAGCACAGCAGTGAGCTGAAAACTACTGCTTAAAAAAAAAAGGCATTTTTTCAGCCTGGCTGGGTATGTGACTACAGAATTTCTAAAGCCAACTAGAATAGGTAGTATCAGCCAAAACTGATAAAGTGTATGTATATTCCCTGAAAATTTTTGTTTATGTTTTCTCATGAGCAGGTGAAAGAGAGTGAAAATAATTGTTACTCTGGAAAGCTGAAATGGAAATAAATTCAAGGCTTTTGTGTGTATCATGGGAGTGCTCAGTTTGCCCTTGAGAATACTGGTAATATGAGGCATTATATGTCAATGTAGCATTGTGCATTGCATGGATTATGAGACATCAGTTTCATACCCAGCAGCATATAGAATTGTCAGATGTACTATTAAAACACATATATTAGAAGATACCCTGGCTCTATAGCAGCTATAATTGTTAGAGGTGCCATGTTGGATTTGCAACTTCTTTAAGAGGTAATTCCTGTAATCGTTTCTTTTTAATAAGCACTATCTAAGATGTAAAATGAAGGAAGAAGTTCAGGAATTGACTGTAACATGTCAGGCTTTATAGAGTGCTGTAGATCTTTGTGGTTTACTCATCTGAACTTCAAATAACTGCATTTGAAGGGTTGCTAGTAGCTGCATAACCATGAACTCTAAAAATTATTACATTTTTTATGTTAAAAAAAAGATTTGTGCTTTTTTCAGCTGAATCAGCCATGTGTTTGATGATGTTGTACGCACAAATCTTTCAATATGCACTATTGATCTTTCTGTGTCTTTATTCTGGCTTTGAACTTGATTGTGACATGATGCCCTTTTCTTGGGCTTTACAACCTGCTCACAACTGTGATTTTAAGACTGTGCTTACTGTTTCTCTTGTGCTGTAGCTACGCTCAGAGCTCTACAGAAAGAGACAGGTTCAAAAATGCTTACAGATTAAAGTAAAATTCACATAGCGTGTTGGCAAAAAGCAAAACGAGGTTAACAGTGAGAGATTCTGATTTGTAGACTAAAGCCATAAAGGACTGTTATGTTAATCTCTTCTGACTTTCTGCACAGAGTACGTAGATACTTTATTTATATTCTCCTTTCTTTGTGGCTCTATTCAAATCAGGAAGGATGACTAGAAAAAGGCAATGAGTAGAGGCTGGTAGATGTTTAATCAAAATATTGTAATTATGGGGGAAATATAAATGAGGAGGACAATTACGACACATTGGTACACGTACATGATTACAGAAAGTATGCATGATATTACAGCTGTTATTGAAGAAGCAATATGTACCTGCCCCAGGGGTCTCAATTGCTAATGAAACGTGAATTGCTGAACAGTACTATAGATAAACTATCAATAGCTATCTCTCTTTGTTTTGGGAAGCTGATATTAGAACTGTTGCTGTCCCTGCAAATGTGAGGAGGTTATTTTTAAGTGAGTTCTGTGATTTGAGACTCTTTGCTCTCCTTTGTGGTCATAAGCTTGGCTAATGTCAGAGCTGTTTTGCTAAAATTATCTCTCCAGCCATTTTCACTCTCAACATTATAGTCCTCTATTAAGCATATAATTCACTTTTTTCATCATTTTTCTATGAGATTTTTTTATGATACACTGGTGTGCACTCATTTGCATGTGTCATTTGTAAACCTGAATTCTTAGATGTTCTGTGTCTTTTTGGATTTGTCTGCACTGGGTCCCATTTATTTGCTGTTCTTTCAAATATTGGAAAAGTGAATACTATTTAGGTCACTGTGGTGAGTTGTCTCCAGTGGGGATAACTGGATAGGTTTTCAGTGCATAATAGTATGCAAATAATATACCTCTGCCTCACATGGGAATAGACTAAATATATGCACAAGCTTTCTGTGACCTTAATAGGTTTGTAGGCATCATAATATACCATGTGCTGCTGTAGCATAGTATCTGATGTACAAATATTTCAATTGTGGTTGAGGGCAAAGAGATGTATAAAATAGCTCTGTGAATTTAGTATGGGATCCACACACCTTACTGTATGTTGAAGTGTATACTGGCAATATAGCTGATTGATTTCTGTAACATAAGCAGTAGGTTTTAATAATAGCCACCATTAATAAAACAGAAGATGCTTAACATCTTATGCTTAGAACATGCAAATTCATTACACTGATAGAGCGTCTTCCCGCATGATGCAAGATGTAACTGAAAAAATATAGTAAAATGATAAATAAGTTACTCCATTAGACTGTTTTTATGTTTATGATGTTTCATATATAAAAGTACCTTTTAAAAATTTTGCTTCCTTTTAGTTCATTTTTATTACAGGTTCTAGAGCAATTCAGGAAACAGATGCTGCATTTAAAACAGCTTTGCTGTAGTGAAGCTCTCCGTACAAGAGAATGCATTCTTCCTAAAACTTCATTTTACTTAAATTAACTTGTATTTCCACTGAGGAAGGCTTATATTAAGCACAAAGGGAGGCTTAGCGGTTTAGACTTCCATCAAATAAACTGCATAACTAAAAAGAGAAGATGCCAAGCCTCACACTCTTGTACTTGAAAGTATTGTGTTCTCTCTCATGGGAACTCAAGATTAGAGAAATTATAAAGGCTTTGCATAAAAACAGGGAGTTAGAATTAATTTTTGCTTAAGCAGGGAAGTGTCAAAAGCCTATTATGGTAATTTTTCAATTTTGTCTTAACTGTTCACACATTTTAAAATAGTTGTACAATTGAGTGGAGGCATAATTGATGTGTTGTGGTTTCTTTTTTTTTTTTCCTTCGGCCATCATAAAATATAGCTTAGGTGCACTTAAGCTCAGAAGAAGTAGGTGTGCTAATTAAGTAGATGAAAATTTTCATATCATAGTGAGAAGATTTGCCTAATGGATTGGAATAGCATTCTAAGAATGGTTCCCCTATTCTTAATTACAGCTAAGTACCAAATATCAATATTAGATGAAGACAATTAAACCGCAAAAACCTTAGTGAGAAAGCGTAATTCCTAGCAGTAGAATTTTGGGGTTGCAGCGACTATAGTCTTCAGTATTATTATTATAGTAAACGGTAGGAGTAAAAGTCTATGTTAAAAAAATGTTACTTAGTAACTGTATTCGTTGTCTTTTAATGGAAATTAAAAGCTGAAAATATCATGGAAAGAAGAGCTACTGCCATGTATATTTTGTTAATTCTTATTGTATTAAAAAAAAGTAATTCTTGTCTATATCATAACAGCCTATAAAGTGCTAGGGTAGTAGTTTAAAAATTATGCTTGATCTAAATAGGTTTTAGGACTTCCCTAATTAAAAGAAAACTGATTTAGCAAAACTTTTAATGGTCAATTAAATCACTTTTTCTTTTAGTAAATACAGTATTTAACAGAAGAAATACTGCTCCAGAGTTGCTTTCATTTTGGTGATCAGTTTTGCTGTTTGATAGGAGGAGTCTTTGGTGGAACAAGCTTTGCATTTGGAATGAGACTTACTGGCAAATGTGAAAGTAAGCAATACTCCTAGGTGGTCATTGATTAGTAAGGCTTTCATTTTTAAATGAAGAGAAATGGCATCTTTCCTGCCTTTCAACTACTTTTTCTTCAGAAGCCTCTTTGGGCTATGAAAGCTGTCAAAGATGGCATTCCCAAATTATGCCCAACTTGTTCAGAATTTTTCTGGCTCACTCTGCAGTAGAAACTGGTGAAAAGATAGAGATCTGCTGTATTACAGGGATGAGGTGTGTTGTTTATCACTTCTCCTGATGCTGCTGAATGGCTTCTGTCAAGACCCACTTCCAGTTTCTCTTACTTTTTGCCTTAGACTTTGTCGTCTGATTCTTCCTTAGCTCTTCCCTCCCCAAAAGCTGTGAACAGGAACTACCCAACAAAAAGTACAATGTGGTTGTGTGGTTTTTGTGAGATGAGGCCTGAAAAGGGGGCTCAGCATTCATTCTGTCTGTTAAATTAGTTCTCCAGTTTATGGGTTTCTGGTGTGTTTTATTTGTGTCCCTGGAATAATAATGCCAGGAATAAGAAAGCCAAATGTGTGCATGGATGTGTGTGTGGAGTGGAGGGAAAGGAAGGGTTGCTGTTAGATCCTTAGGCAAAGGGCAAAGTATTACTTAGTCTGTATATTGTATTTTGTTGCTTAATACTGATTGCACTGGGTGTAGAAATGTGTGTGTGTGTGTGTAAGCACATGTGTAATTTGACTGTAAGACTAAATTCTTGACTTAGTTTGTGTTACCTGTCACTAAGTATGCGTAGGATCAGGACCTTTCTATATAAAGCAGATTACTGAAGTATGTTATAGTGGGATGTCCAAGATGTAAGATTTAATTCCGTTTTCTGGTGTCAGTTCAGTGTTCTGTAACGTTTTCATTTCTCACATAACCTTGTACAGTTTTTATTAATCATTACTTTTTTATTGTTTACACATGAAAGCTTCTCTGATAGACAGTGTGTATTTAAATGGTATTTCAGTGAGTAGTAAAATTAGCAGTAACAGTTTTGCTAGGTTTTTTTCTTCTATCCACTGTATTTCTTCTGAGCTTATGCAGCATAAAAAGGAGCTGTTACCAATAAGCCCACATGGATAAGGAGGAAATATAAATGTTACCCATCTTAGCTTGACGTATTTTGCAGTGCTGTGATGGAAGATACCTTCTGAACATTTTTCCTCAGGTGAAGGCACTGTTAGCTCCAAATATATTCACATATTTGTCCCACTTAACCGTGTAAACTTAGTGAGGTGCTATTGGTGATTTTTTTTGTGTTAAGTTAATTATATTTTGTTTACCCTTCAGTAGAATGCTGTGAGGAGCACGGCAATGTAACTCACACGCTCTTGACAGGACTGATGAATGGCCAGAGATAGAGATATTGGCAGGCTGCTCTCTAGTGCTCTGTCTAGAATTGTTTTCCTAAATAATTCAGAGGGTTGAAATTTGATGAAATAATTTCCATATGAAGAATGCATGGAAGGGGTAAATGAATGAAGACTCCAGTAGTGGAGCAGTTGTGTTCATTCTGTTGGCCAGACAAGACAGCATCCCGCATCATGGTTTCCACACAATTCTTTGCATGAAGTTGTGATTCAGCTTTGTGCAAGCGATCACTTGTGTAGCGAGTGGCTTCCATGCTCAATGTGTAGCACCCTGCCATAGCCACCTCCCTTCTCCCCTCAGCTCCCCCCGGGCAAGAGGCCCCACAGACTGACAGCTGTCTCCTCCTGGAGAAGCTCAGCCCTGGTGGTGGGACTCTGTGAATATAGTGAGTGGTCCCATGTTTTCAGGAGGGGAGTGCTTAACGCGAAAGACCATCTACAAATAGATGCCTGACAAACAGATGATGACTAGTACTTACAGGGGACTGAGTGACAACATGACATCAGTAGAGCAGTAACCTGTGGTTACTTTAGATGGTAGGCAGGAAAAGTGCAGGTGGTTTGCGACTAGATTAGGACCATCTGTGGTTTTATCTTTTTTAAAGACTTACCCTTTCGGACAGATGTTGATATTGTACGTATTGCATGTGGTAATCTAGGGGGGTGTACACTCAGCTACACTCATTTATTCTTCAAAAAAGATGGTCTTTGAGTCCCATGTAGCATTCAACTGATGAATCTAGTTTCATGCAAATGTCATGGAGGAACAGTGAATATTTATTATACCATAAATCTGCCATTCTTAATGGCAGCTGCCTAGAAAAACTCTTTGCAGTAATGGATCTGCTCTCTGGACTTCTTGTTCTTTGACATACCAACATAACAGAAATGGCTTTCTCATGTAGGTATAATTATGTGGAACCAGTAAATAAGTGTCTATATTACTGCTGTGTCCACGTTTTATGGACTGTTTCCGAGGTTGTGTAGCAGACAGAGTAGCCAAAAGTATTAGGTTGATATTTCAGAATAGTTCTTTTTTGTTTTCCTTTTTTTTCTGCTCACATAGAGAGTACATATGAAATAAACTTGGGTGAGAATACTTGTCTGGCATTTGAGTGGAAAACTAGTGAATACAACAATCACTTTTAAAAGCTGGGTGGTGGTGGGGAACAAACTGATCTATCACCAGTTACAATACATTGGTTTCCCACTGCAAATGAAAATGTTTTGCAATAACAACACAGCCATATTTGATCTCACTCATATAAATGTGCAGGCACCTTTTGCCTCAGCCCTGCTTCTCTCTCTGTCCATTTTTTCATGCCTGTCTCTTAAATATAATGCTGTTTTGAGTTGTGCAAGCTGTAGCTAGAAAATATGGAGCTCTACTGCACACGTATATAATGTAGCACACAGCTCAGGGCAAAGGAGAACTTTTAAAATTATAGTTGTAGAGATTTAAAAAATGAGCAATAAAATTACGTAAATAAATATTTATTTCAATTCCAGTTTCTTAAAATGTAGCTGTTGAGATATTGGATTAGAATTTGTACTCAATATGGCATATTGAATATAAGATCTAATGTTGTCTAACATCTGTTGTTAATACAGCCTGCCACCTGGAAATAAATGAATAGATACTCATGGGATATCCAGAAAAAAAATGTGTGGTTAGAAGCATCACTACTACTTTGAAAGGAATAGCATAATAATTTATGAACATCGTGGTTTCTCCATATAAACAGAACCAACTTTGTTTGAATTTGAATGATCAAAATTATGCTTCATAATGGAAGTTCTGAGGCATACAATTAATTTTACGAGATTAAGAAAAAAAAAACCTGCCTCAGAGCATATTGATATAAAAGCATTTGGATGGGCTCACCTTGTGGTCCAGAGGGATGCTGTGGGGAATCCCAGTTAGATTGCCAAGGAGGAGGCGGGTGCGCTGTGCTCCTTAGAAGGGCTGGGCTGGGGGAGGCTGGTGCTTGGAGAACTCATCCCAGGCTGAGAAGGGTGGGAGCCGTCCATGCCCACGCTGCCTCCTCTCTGCCGGGCTGAGGGGTTGGCTCTGGTTTGGCTCCCGCTGGCACCGCGACCTTGTGTTTCTCTGAACAAGATCTGCATCGTACAAGACTTGGAGATAATCTTTTCCCAGGAGAAAGTGAGCAGTGCACACTGCTTGGAAAAGTAGTGCTCTGGTAATAGTTTTGCCATATTTGCACTTTTTTTTTTTTTTTTGTGAGTACAACATACTTTTGTCCCTGTAGCAGCCTCTACGCACCCTTTTCACCTCCTTTGTTCTTTGCAGTTGCTTTTTCTCTCTGCTTAATCCAAAGTGCAGCAAGGGGGTTGCTTTTATATCTGATCATTTTTGGAGGTCCTCTCCACTGAGGTCTGCCTCACTAATGTGTATTTCTGTTATTTTCTGACCCCCTTCAGTGTAAGGACCTCAAGAAGTTTATCTTTCTGTTTGTGGCATGGCACTGTGTGCTGGTTTTGTTTATAGTCCTGTTTTTTGCTAATAATCTTCCTCTTGTTTAAATTAATTAAACATGAACATTTATTAAAAAAGAAAGATGCTTCTCAAAGTAGCAGTGGCCAAGTTTTGAATATCAAGTCTCCTTAACTGAGCTGCTCATCTACTATTTTTGCGTGCTTCAGTTGGCATGAAGCTTTGCGTTCGCAAATGTAATTCATATATTTGCTGTGGACTTAGGTGCCCTTTTGTGAAAAATCATGATCAGGGCTTCATATAAGAGGATGAATTGGATTAAAATATAAAAACCCCAATTTTCTTAATATACCTTAAGTAGATGTAGTTGGGTTTTTTTCCTAAATGCAACTTTATATCATGACTTTTTTAATCTCTACCCTAGAGCATGCACGAGTTCCATAATGTAACTACTGGTAGCTGGGTAGGTAAGAGCTCAGCCCTCGAGCAGAGGTGAGACCTCTGCGGTGCCCGTCTGTTGAAGATAGATATTTATAATTATTGCTGCCTGTACAGAGCGGTGTGTGTCATCTTTGGCTGTGGCAAGTCCCATACCCTGGTTTGGAGGCCCCCGGTACAGTCTCGATTGTGTTTGCCATATTTTTCTGAGCGCTGGATTCTCTGGGAATTAAACTGTGCTGGGCCCCAGGTGCTGGGAAAGCTCCCTTTGATTAGAAGAAGTATATTATGTATTGTGTCACAGGTTGGAAGATTAATGAATAATTGTTTAACAACTAAAAGCACTTTAAAGTGCTATGTAATGCTGAGAGATAATACTGAAAGAGAATAATAAGTGAGCAGCCATTTTTGAAGTAGAAGTTCATTTCTAAAAAGGCCTTATAGATTACATATTTTAGAAGGAAATGAAAAACTAAAGCTATCATGGCAGTATTGTAGTTTATATTATGGTGATTACGCATGTTTCAAAGTAAATATTTAAAATGCAGTTGTAGGCATTGATATGTTAATTCAGTTTAACTGCTGTTCTTCCCTGTATCCTTTTTGTTGTTGATGAGTGAACTTTCTTCATAACTTTATTAATATTGCAGATATCAGTAATCGTGGCACTGTGGTTAATAAATACAAACTAGGAGATTAGACGAAAGTGCTTTAAATTGTTTTGCAGATTAACAGGCACTGTTTATGTTGGAAGTTCTATTATGACTTTAATCTTGCTGTGGGCACAAAAGAGGATTAAACTATTACTAGATGGCTGGAATTATTTGATTTCTCCCACTCCCCTGTGAGGACCCCAAATCAAAACTGTAACTGGCAAATTAGAAGCGCATACTTCCACTAAAACCTTTGAGGACATATTTAATGCTGTGATTTGCTTGTGATACATATAAATTCATTTTGAAATGAAAAGTTTGCTGTGTGCTTTGTCATAAGAATTGAGAGGATTACCCAGTTTGAAATTTTAAATTCATAGAATCATATGGGGTTGGAAGGGACCTCTGGAGATCATCTAGTCCAACCCCCCCCGCCGGAGTGGGTCTACCTAGAGCACGTTGCACAGG
>JAOXNO010000004.1:21635562-21724596 GCA_028565335.1 Limnodromus scolopaceus
GAGATGACACCCAGGATGAGGTGTTCCATCACCTTTCCAGGGATGGAGGTGAGGCTGACTGGTCTGTAATTTCCCGGTCAGTGCAGGTAATGGAATTGTTATGGAGTGCCTCTAGGAAATATATAATGTGCTATTGGCATAGTAGAATTTGGCTTTTACAAGGAGTTTCCTTGTCCTTCATTTTAAGATCATTGTGGTTTTTTTTCTCAGATGAGAAGCAGGCAGGTTGTTTCTGTTTTGGATCTGAGGCTGGCCTTGGATTTCAAAGACCTGTTTTGAAATGGGGATCTTTATTTCAATATTGGTCTTTAACACAAACCCTAACATAAAATTAAGTATCTTGAGAAACAAGAAATAGAACCATTAGTGTTGCAATGGAAGAAATAGAAACGTTCATTTAAATGGAGAATGACCAAGAAAAAAACTTGGAAATTTACACCCCAAAAGACATAAAATCCGCCCCAATGATCTAACAATGATGGTGAGCACTACACAGAGGAGCCGCACATGTTCTTCACTTCCCTGTGGGTGCTTGCTGGCTCCAGGACTGGTAGAGGTGGAGAGTTCCACAAAGGGACTGCATGGGATTTCCCCCCAGTGCTGTACCTGCTGCTGTCTGCCAGGCAGCCTCAGAATCCGGGCTGGTATTTTATACTACGTGTGCTGCAGTAAATAGGCTAAAACTGGGTCTAGGGCACTCTGCACTGAAACTCCAGGGAGCGTCAAGCAGGGATTAATTTGAAATATGATAGCTGCCACTTTAATGGACTCGTTGGAACGCAGCACTTCTAATGTTTTATTTTTGTGCCATTACATACGGCTATTTTGCACTCGTGGTACAAACACACACCATCTGCCTCAGGTTGGGAAGAACATCCCCCATAGCACAGATGATGTGCACGTTCATTTCTAAGGCTTTGCCCACTTTTTTAAAGCCCTGTTTGGAATAAATTGCTGGAGGATACTGAAGAATTTGCGTATCCCTTTTCCATTTGGGAATTTACTACATTCTTGACTATAATACTGTGTTCACTGCTTTCTCTGCTGCTGCCATCCCAATGTGGATTCTGAGTTTAACCCAAAGCTTTCTGTACCAGTGTTTTTGTCCTTACTGAGGACACTAATGCAAAGGGAGCTCTGTTGGAAGAGGATTGTAGGGTTGGAATATCATGATATTGAACAGTGTTTTCCATGGGAAATGTTAATACATTGTGTTTTAAATCTTATTGCTGTTCTGATGTAACATTTTAAAATGAAGCCATTCTTAATCTAATTACACTTCAGCTTTAATACTTTTTTATTATTTTATGCATAAAGCTAATTTTAATTGGAGTAAGAAGTATTGCATGTTTTATGAAACACCTTCATTGAAAGTCTTGGATACCTTCCATTTGGGTCCCTACAGACCCATCCAGTTTGAAAATACACTGTTTTATCCTCTCCTTAATTACGGTACTTGGAGCAACTCTGTTAAACTGTTTTTAAGTTCCGCCGGATAATGAGTCTACCAGAACTAGAGAGCGTACAACAGAAAACTGTTCACAGGAGGAAGCTTGCTGTTGCTTAGCTACCTATCTTTTTAATTTGGAATCTGTAGCAATTTGGTAATGACTAGCCCGTAAGCCACTAAATGTATTTGTTTGTGACACATTGTACCATTTTATATGTGCATTTCACCTATGTGTTACTGCTATTATTGTAGGGGTAAAGAGGGCGTTTATAATGAGGTTGTATTGTAGCGTAGATCACAAAACCTAAATATGTCGGGAACAGAAGCAGTACTCGGTATGTGAAGTTCTAAGGTGGGTAATACGACAATGAAATTCGGAATAATTGAGCCAAAAGGCTCCTGCCTCTGCTCCTCCAGATCAGTGCCGAATATGAGAAGGTTATGCATAATTTGTAAGTACTGCAACCAATCTGTAGTCTTTTATAATAGTACACATTCTCACATCAATTTAGGCATAATAAAGATACATACTTGATTGCAAATTAAAATTCTGCAATATTTAACATTTTTTGTCCATTTGGCATTTTCTTATTAAGTGAAAAAATGCCTGACTTTCAAAAATTGCCTGACTTTCACAGAAATTTGTTGGAATAAGATCCTGAACTCAGCAATGTTCATAGGATAAACACTCAAGTTTTTTTAGGACTCTGAGAAAAACTTTCTATTCAGTAATGCTTTCTGATCAGTCCTAAAATTGACATAAAGGAACAGTTTATCTAGAGATTGCTTATGCTGCTGAACTAGTATAAGCATAGAAAGAAATGCTCTCTCTTCTGAACCTTTTTCCAGTATGTGGATCCAAAAAGGAGACTTTTTCATTGGCTATTAAACTGATTCTTTTTTACTCTTAATAGTTTTTCCCCTTAGGAGAGATCTCTGGGACCCTTCCCCACCTGCTTGCACAAAATAGTCGAAGCTGCTTCTGGAGCAATAGGGCTGAGGCTCCCGTATGGTTATGGCAGGGCATCCCCCTGCCCTCTGACTTCCCCACGGAGGCTGCTGGCCTGGCCGTGACAGCTCGGGGTGATGCCGTGCTGACACGGGTACACGGCAGCACTTGTGGCAGTGACACGGGTGTGCCACGGGGAGAGAATTGTTGGGTCTGCTGGTACGATGGTGCTAGCTGAAAGCTCTGCCAGCGGGTGTGACAAATACAATTTGCTGGCATGATTCATGGAAGCAGCAGCTCCATCTTACATGTAGGTGGGTGTCATTCATAGATGCAAAATGCAGCTCTTGGCAAAGAGCACTGAAGTTCCTGTACAGCTTCGCTGACGTGCTCAGCTGTGCAGAGATTGGTTATCAAAGTTTTCTGTGTTATATTTGTTACAATTTTAGAAGGATGAACTTGTCAGTTGGAAAGCTAATTACATTTTTAATTCAGTGATGAACTTTCTTCAGAATCTACGAACAAGTTAATATAAAGCAAATTACATATTTCAGCTCTTAGAGGTATACTTTGTAGGTTTAAACAGGAATCTGTGTAATCCTAGTTTAGGTATTCATAAGGTTGTGATGTCTGTATACCTCTAGTGGAAAATACTGGCATATTTCAATATAATTTTGTGCTCAATTAACCTCACTATTGACTTACAGATGTACAACAGAGTTGCGTCTCTTTAGCCTTTTATTGAGGTTTAATATGTATTTGTGGATTTCAGTTTCTGGGTCTGTAAATCTTTCTCATTAAGATAATTTATTTTTAAGATTATGAAGTACGTAGCTCTTGTATAGCCTCATGTATTTTTTGTTGTGCCCTCGTGTTTTTAATCCTTCACATTTTTACATTGCATCCCATGGCTTTAAACTGACTGTACGTATGTCCTTGATTTCTCAGCACGGAGCCATTGCTGCACTGGCCCCTGCTTGTGGAATTCCATGGAGGCTTCAGTACGTGGCATGACAAAATGTAAAACCATACTCATAGATCACCTTATAAATATTTATTCATATAAATTCTTTAAAGAAATTAAATTACGTGTTCTATACAAAATAGGAGAGAGAGGCTTTTAGTGTCACTGACTGCAAATTGAAGTCATTTGTCTAGAAGGGTCAGGTGCCACTTTGTGGTAAGGAATTTGTCTGAGATCCAAGAAAGAAAAGATTGATAGTACAAAGAGATTGATGAAACGGGCACTGCAATATGCATACGAAGTTACGGGTTAATTAGGAGGATTTAAACAAGAAAGTTCCTTTGTGTGGAGAGGTGTCGTGTGCTGTTACTTTGAGAAGCGAGGTGTGCTGGCAGCCTTTTTGAACACGCAGAGTTGATTTTCTGAGATGTTGATGTGGAGATGTGTGGTTGCGAGCATCAGCGAGGTGGCAAATTACCAACAGCACGTACGCTGCAGCTGATGAGAGCTTCTGAGGAAATCGGGTGGTTTGCATATATAGACACCGTCTCTGCTCATACCTTTGGTTTTGTTGTTGTTGATGTGAATTATAATGCTGGTTCCGTGATTCCTGTATCAGAGTGAAATCATTAATATTTCAGAGTGCCAAGTTCTTCTGGTGTCTCAGGTGACACGGCTATTTGTTATACTTTTTAATTACGAGCATGGTACTTGGAGAAAAATCCTAAACTAAAATTATGTAGCTTAGAAAATGAGAGCTGAGCAATCAACAAACATTGTTTTCTTGTTGATAGGAAAGCTGTTCTGAAAGAACAGACGCTCCAAACTGTTCCTTATTGCATTAAAGTTCACCAGCCACCTGGTATGTTTAGTGGAGAACGACAAGCTTCTGTATGCAGATTCACACAGAAATTGAAATGGTACCATCTTTTGTAATAGCTACTCACATGGCAGGAAGAGGATTTTAAATTTGACTTAAATGCAACAAAATCAAAATATTCTTTTGCCCCTTGTGGCTGGTCCTATACAAGGACAAAATAGTGCAGGAGTAAAAAGCTCGACAAGCACTTTGGTATTTATTATTGTAATAGTAAATCATCTCTGTCTGCCTAGAAGAGCTGTAAAACATACCTGCTGAGGGCAAGAGTAGGCACAAGCATGAGGGACTGAGTTATACTCTAAAAATCTGTAATTCTGGTATTTTTGTTAGGATATTCTTAACTAAAATTTTGCATTCATATAGCTTCACCTTATTCTTAGCCTTGGAGACAGATCTTGGGGCACATAGCAGCTCTTATCTTTTACAATCCATTTCTTGCTGAATATGGAGTATCTGAATTTTTTTTAAATATGAGGAGGAAGAGGACAGACAAATTTTATCCTGTCTTACTGCGAAGTGTGAGATAGAAAAGACCTTAACAAATTGCAGTGTATTGCCTTTTACTGAAGATGAAAAAATTGTTGAAGGGACAGGTATTTGAATTGCAGAATATATTTCTACATTAAAGAAAGGCAGTTAGACTCAATGAGGCCCCTGGGAAATGTGATTGACATTAAAAACAATCCTATTTTGTTTTATGATATTCCTGTAATAACGAATGTTAGTTCCTTATGTGGTTACATATCTGTTTATTCACATAATTCTGAGTACAAAAGGAGCTGTAGAAAACATTCTAAGTAGTGGAAAAAACAACACTGACTTTTCTCTTCTACATTTTCACTTGTAGGAACTGTTTTTCATACTCGTAGAATTTCTCTCTTGTATTAACATGAGACCAGGTATGAGAAATGCTGCCCAAACAAATGAGTTTGAGCGTGTCCCACAATGCTGATGCACAACCATGAGTGGTGTCTGAGGCGCAGTTCTAGTGGCCTTCTTGTGGTACTTAACCTCCCTGCTTGAGTGGCAGCTCACCCCCCAGCAGCCTTTCCACCACATCCAGAAGAAAGATGCTTCTACTGTATGAACAAAGGCAGCTTATTGGTATTTTTCTCTACTGCAAGGGTGTTTTTTTTTTTTTACACTTTATAGACAGTGCCTGTTTAATGGGAAAACTAAGTACAAATAATTTGTGTTTATCTTTTTGTTGTCTTTTTCTTTTTTTTTTTTTTTTTCAGAAACCAAAACAAAAGGACTGGCATCCTCCTGGGGGATTTATTTTAGGACTCTGGGCCTTGATCATCATGGTTTTCTTCAAAACATATGGAATCAAGCACATGAAACACGTCTTCTGAATTCAAGCAAGCAAGATGATTGCATTGACTGCTACTTTGGATTCATTGGTGTCATCCAAATGCTCTGTACATGTATTATGGTTGAAAAACAACGTTGAGCTCTCACTTCTAAAGGTTATTCTGAAGTCATCTCTTCTGCCTCCGTTTCTGAAAATAGTCTGACAAACATTTAATGTTAGAGGGTGGTTTTTTTCCACTTTGTCTTGTGGGAGGAGAGACCTAAACATAGTAACAGAATTTCTGATGTTGATTGTGAATTGTAAATGGGCAAATTCTTTCCCCCGTACTTCAGCATATGTCTTAGAAGTAGCCGACCTATCACTAAAGAACTAGACATTGTGCAGAATGTTATTTAAGATGTCATTTCATTGATTAAAAACTTAAGCCACTTTGCAGACTTTGGCATGACGTATTGAAAGTGTTTTTCACCAAAAAAAAATAGTCTAGAATATATGGGGTTTTTTCCCCCTTATTCTTTTTTTCTTCCCTGTTAAATACAACCCTTAGATCTGTCTTTTCATCTTAGGCAGTTTTGAGTCTAGGATTCGACAAGCTGGTGAAAATGAAACAAAAATTTATGATGACCTCACTGAATCTACTTCAAAAAAAGTGAAACTAAGACTTCACTGTGTCCATTAGGACCCCTTCAGAAGTGGTGTATTTTCACTCTATACAATATGGAGTTGGATGCTTTCAGAAATTTCAGTGCACTGGATTTTTGCACAGAAGAAAATAGACTCTGGTAATTGAATGAAAAATGTTATAAATTGTACTGTACTACTGATCTATAGTTTCTGAGCCCTTGGAAAATGAGCTTTATCACCTAGGTTTTGTAAATTCTGCATTTATTTGTTGTTCTTGGACATGTACTGATTCATGTATGCTAACAGGGTATAAGATACTGATATCAGTGAATAGAAGAGAAAATGTATGCATGTATAGACAGACATAAGTCTGTCAGCAAGGAGAAGCTTTTGCAGTATGCTTTTGGAACCTGTTCTCTAGCTTATCATAATAAAGCTTACACAATGCACACACGGTGCAAGTGCTAGATACGTATCTCTAAAAGTTACTAGGAATTATTTGTAATCACACGTAATATCAGAGCCAATATATTTTTCTTAGAATTATGGTATTTTCATTTTTCATTTCAATTATGGACCATTTTCATATGGCACAGAACGTACGAATCTGATTATTGTTGCCCTTTTTTCTTCTCTTTCAGATTGATAGTGGCATCACAGCCTGGGGTTAGGGGCAGCCAACTTGTCAGAGCGCTGTGTGTGCGCAGTGACGGGGAGGGCTCCAGAGAAGGCAGCCATTGAGGCTCCCAGCTGTTTTTCAGGGCTGATGCCAGAGAACAATAAAAGCAGCAGTGTAGTACATCTTCTGAGTATTAAAACCTTATGTTGTTTTTTTTCCTCCATACATCTTCTAAGCTTGGAGAGGATAAAGGTACAAAATGATCCAACACTTGCCAACAGAATGAGGCCAGCACTTGCCTGCTACTCCTCTACCTCACTGTAAAATTCTGGTACTGAGAACTTTGTTGCACTTTTTGGTGGACAGCAGGAATTGTTTTCAGTTGCATGTGCTAAGCAACAGCAATAGGAATTAATCTTTATTTAAAACAAAAGCATTCCTTCACCACTGTCCTTATAGTTCTGTAAACTGATATCCTGTGACAAATAATACTAGAGATTTCTTCCCGGTTTGTCGATGAGAAGTTTTTGTACAGCTGATGCACAGGTATCTGCTGCCAGCAACAGCGCAACTTAACGGGGAAGATGAAAGCGCTGTTTGCTGGAAGTGCCTTCCTCAGAGAGGGAGGAGTTGAACAGGTCTGAGCAGCGTTCCGATTGCTGGATCTCTTCATAGTTTGGTGAGGTTTTGGGCAGTTTTTTTAAATAGCATCCTTCATAAGCAATGACTTCTTAAAATGAAAAAAATCCGCCCTCCCCAGCTGTTTCTAAGGCAACAATCAACTAAGATCTGTTGTAGACAGACTGTATAGAAATGCAGAGAGACACTATAGAAATGTGTAGACATGATATAGAAGCAAATCCTACAGAATCTCTTAGAGGATTTGCTTAGTTTCGTTTTTTAGTCCAGTCTTTGATATTCTTTTTCAATTGTAATGAATATTTTTAATCAAATATTTATTTTATAGAGAAGGTTTGTCTCACCTTTGTGGCTAAAGTGAAGTTTATATAGCTTTGTGCCCTGCTTCGGTTGCAATTACACTTACACAGACTCTTCAGGCCTTATTCAATTTTTCTCTTTCCCTCTTTCAGCCACCTTTTGCAGGAAGTGATAGATAGAAGCATCTACAGAACTCAGCTGAATTTTGCAAGTGGCAGAAGATACCAAAGATGCTGTGTTTCTAAAAGCTTATCTGCTTGGGGGAAAGGAGGCAATTAGGTGGGTTATTAAAATGCAATTTACGAATAGAAGCACTCAGTAGGTGTGCCTGCAAAGGTGATTAAATTGAAGTGAGAACAACAGTTTGACTGGAAGACAGCAAACTATGCTTTGGGCATTTCTAACATTTTTATACACGCAAAGTGAGGAGTTGAAATAGATCTTTCTCAGAGTCACCATAAAGTTGCCCATGCTACACTTGTGAGACAGTATTTTCTATACTGTGGTAACTTTTATTCATTGAATAGTTATAGTCTGAAAGCAAGTATAGAAATGCCACAGAATGGTCTGTAGATATGTTTTGTATATTTATTTATTTAAAGTTAGTCATCTTTTCATTTTCCTTGAGAGCCCTTCAAACTCCGGTTGGGATCTGGGCGCTGGGAACCAGCCAGGTCGTTCTCGCTCACAAACCATTTGTGTTTTTCATGCCAAACAACATGCTTGTGCAGTATAGATGCTTACTCCATCGTGCACAGATTACCTTTTTCATGGAATCCAGAAAAGAAGCCAGATGGCAGTTTCTTGATGTTTCTTTGCAGAGAGGCTTCTAGAGCAGAATTAAATGTCAGTGTTTTATGAGTTAGGTAGGTCTGTGAGCCAAGCCTGCCCATGCTTGCAAGATTGTGTTCGCTCACATCTGCACCCTGTAATATGTAGCTGCATCGACAGGTCTTGCAATGGGTTTCAGAGATGTTGTTTAGAATACTTGTAGATGATAAAAATGTAAGTTGTTTCATTTCAGTTTTCCAGCTCTCTTTGGGGATCACACATTGAAACGCGTAACAGTTACAGAACTGAAGAAATGAGACGTTAACAGTAGGGTTATACTCGCATACACGTTCTCTTTTGTCTCTCCACTTCATTTGATTTCTGAACTGTCTATGAAATGCTGTGTATATTTGAGAACGCAGTTTTGTGTGACCATGCCCAAACGTTTACACAAATGTATGACTCTAAGCTATACTTCTGTAACAGACTGAAAAGCGAGATTGCCACAAAAATCAGTGGAGAAAGAAGCCTGAGCAGTGATGAGACAATCAGTGTTTCATTGGGCTGTGCCGGCTAAATCTTTTTATACTTATGTGACTATCACCATGAAATGCTGTTATTGTAGCATAAGCAAAGGTCATAGATGGTTCAAAAGTATCTTTACAAATATCATTAGTGCCAGTGTATCTCTTCTAGACAGTGGACTTTTTTGTCAGTTGTTTTTTGCTGCTAAAAGCTGGTCTCCATTAGTGATTACAGAAAAGCAAATGTGGTCTGGTTCTAATTCCTGGGTGTCTGCAAACTGAGCCCATTTCCATCTCTTGTTTCAGCAATCAGGGATTTCCATTTTCTGGTACCACCTCCATGAAACGTACTGGAAGTGAATGGATCTCGTGGTCTAATGTGCCTTCAGATGGCCATCATTGTGTGCTAAAGCAGGGCTGAGTCACACATAGTATGAAATCAGTGATTTATGAAGGAGCAAAGACCAGATTCAGCTGTGAATTTATCATGGGTGGAGAGGATTTACAAAGTGATGAGGACAGGGAAGTGGTGTACTTACTCCTCGGCGTGTGTGAGAGCTTTGAAGGACTAACTGGCCCACTGAGACAGGCAAAGTCTGCAGCCCTGGCAAGCCTGATACCAGCAGCATGTCGTTTGAGGGTTTTTTTGAAGCTTGAGAGCTGCTTCTTTCTCCTTTCTGGTGGATACTTAGAAGGAAAGAACAAAAAGATGTTTCTGGTCTGAAAACTTCCAAAACCCATGCTAATTACCCCTTCAGTACAGATGGGGAAATGAGGTGCTGCCAGTTGCTGGTAAATAGTTAGATTTGATCCAGTACTTGTGTTGTGAACTGAGAAGCTTCTACAAGTTCAGGATTATTTGGACTTGATAAAAATAGGTAAGTGGCAGGCAATTCACAAAGTGGGAACGGTGTATTTCACAGAATCTGCATCGTTTGGAGAGATGACAACCTCTGTATATGGTACAGTTTGGGGACAAAGACTGGGGGTGTCAGAAAACTCGGGATCCCTGTGTACAGATCCTCCTACTATTATTTCTGCTTTCCCTCTTTCCATGAACTTTTAAAAATAATATGCTGTAGGGAAATGCATCTTGAAAGTGTTGGTGTTTTATGATGAAAACTTGTATATGCTGCATAACGTACTCTGAAATCAGCATTTCATTGCAGTAATTTCACTTGCAAGTTCTTAAAATGAGTTACTTTCTCTGTCTTAATGAGGATTTCTGCCTGATTTAGTGATTAAATTGATAGTATTTAAGTTTTTGACGTTTATGAAGATGTAAATCTATTGATGGTTGATTGTGCAGCGTCTTCTTCCCCATGCAAATTTTAGATTTAGATTAACCTTTTTTCTTTCTTTCTGTCTTTCTTTTAATATATACGCACAAAGAACACTAAAGACTTGTCCAAAACTACCAGAACCAGACTGTTTGATAGTGTAACAGCAATCCTGGCAAAGCTCTGGCAGAGATGCTATTTCTTCTGAAGTGACTTTTTCCACACTGCTGACCATTACGTGGCTTTGGTGAGACAGCTCTGTAGGGACCAGGCAACTGGGCTGTGGTTTGCTTGGAAGATTGGTGGCGTGTCATACTAGTCCCTATGTCCAAGTTACTTACTTATGTGACTTATAATGCTGTCATATATTAAATGCTTGGCTAGGCCCACTCCCCAGGGTTTGCATGTAATAGGCATTTTAAGCTTAGGCTCTGTCCTTTATGTCCGGTTTCCATATAATGTTACTTCCTTCCTTTGTCAAATGCTTTGGTGTTTGCCAATGAAGATACTGCTCTTTGGTTTTTGTTAAGTTACTTTTTCCGTACTGGTTTTCCTGTCCAGGTTAAGTTCATAGCTCAAGATATTACAGCTCAAATTGTCATGATTTTAGGGTCCCCTTGGTCTTTTAATGCAAGTGGAATGGCAAATAGGGCCATCAGTACGTCATTGCGGTGTATGTTTGTATTTTGTACAGTTCTTTCATGTACCCTTCTCTGCAGTAGTCCCCATCTTCGGGGGTTTTTTTTGTGTGTGTAAGTTTTCTGCGCTTGCTTTTGCTGCTCATTTCTGTAGAGCTGCTCCTTCCTTCCCGTGTCATTTGCAATAGACTGACCAGGACTAGCTTTTCAGTGTTTCATCTAATGCTTGTCTACAGATGTGTAGCCATATTAAAGAAAATAAAAATATAATGCTGCACTGGGAAATGTTCCAATTTTGTCCAACACAAATGAACAGTCCCACTGAACGCCAGTAACCTCTTTCAGTTTTGGCCTTGTGTGCAGCTTGGTTACAGCAAGGATGCAGTGGGGGGAAGCATATCCTCATAGGCTATAAATCTGTTCGCTACTTTTGCCATTTTTGTTAAAACATAAACCTAACCTAAGCTCTTGCCTTAAACTCATCCACACTTAATGGTTCCCTTCAGAATTTCCTTCATTTTGCTATTGGCAGACTCACATCATGCTGTACGTTTGGATCTGAACTAACAGGCTCCAACTGACCTGGTTCCCAAAGTGAAGTCAGCAAAGTCCTAAAACCTTATCCCTCACTAAATACACATTATTGTCTTTATCTTCCCTGTACTTCAGGAAGCATCTGGTGTCCCAGAAGCTACTGATGTTATCTTAACAGTTGTCTGGGTTGTGTAAAGAAGCTGACAGATTTAAATATCACTGGGCATCTCCTGAAGGAGATAAAACCTGTTCAGAGAAACCAAATTATTAAGATGACTCTCCTTGGCTGTTAAAAAGGGTCCAGTCTTGCTCTCCATCTGAGCTGGATGCTTTGATGTTGCTTTTGATAAAATGAGAATGCAGTTACTGTTGTTAGGCCTTGTGGCTGCCTCGCACGTAGTGAGTATGACAAGGCTGTAAGTGTGCAAGCTGATGTTCATTGGATACAATTGGTTTTTTAGTTTTTAAAAAAATCTATTTATTTAGACAGTCTATCCTATGTTTAGGAGTGACCTGTAGTAGATGTTAAGGAAGAAGTACGGAAAAGCAGAGAAAATGTATTGAGACATTTTTGTGTGGAATTCTGTTTGCAACCTTAAGCTGATGGTGTATCCTCTTAGCCTTATTTCTGGTTTAGCTGGGTTCCATAAAGGATCTTCTCTTTTATCCTGTAGCTTCTTTGGAATTCCTTTAAGAGACACCTTGCAAAACTAGTTGTGGATTCATTACCTGGATTTTCTTGTCCACTTGCTTCAGAGGAATTTGAAGAACTCTCAATAGATTTGCATGGCATGACTTTTTGTACAAAAGCTGTGTTACATCTTAGCCAATGCATCTTCTTCATGACTGCTAGTTCTGTTCTTTGTTACAGTTTTCCATCTGTTTGTCTGGGTTGCCGGGGTTGCTTGTCTGTAGTTTCCTGTCTTGTCTGTCTTTCTGACAACTCCTGGTCAAAGTAATTCATAGTGAACAAGGACACTGTATGTTGATCATCTGCTGAGTAGTTTCTCTGGTTGGGTCTGTGTTCAACAACAGACAACATGAAGAAACGTCTCCCTTTTCTGCTGGCAGTGCCAGTGCCTCGTGAGAGCTGCGTGCTCTCTCGCTGGCACCCCTGGGATGGTGCCACAGAAGGGAAGGAGATGCTGGTTCACGACCTGTTTCCACACGACTGCATTTGCCATGGAGCCTGTTCTACAGCTGTGATAAAAGTCACCATCTTTGTTTCTGCTGTGATGTTGAAACTCCATCCTCATGGTGGTCAAAGGGTATCATTTGACATTTCATGATTTGTTGTAATTTTCAGTGTAGAAAACATTTAACAATCTAGTGGTTTTAACGATATTTAGTGTGTGCGGAGCCATTTTACAGCCGTTTTATAAAATATCCTTTGAGTTTTATACTTTTCTGCTTCCGTATGGAGAAATTTCTCACTACCTTAAACTCTTGCCCTTTCATGTTTCCTAGGTTTTTTTAAAGGAGATTGTCCTTAAATCTTTTTCTTATTCTCATTTCTCCTTATAAAATCTTATACTTGTGATATGCGAGGTGTGCTTTTGCAGAAGGCAGCTGGAAATTCCAAGTGATCAGTATTAACTGATGCACCAGGAAAGGTGAAATACTGACACCTGTAAGGTTTCTGTACTTTCTGCTCTTTTGCACTACGTTTTGTTGTTGTTACAAGTACACTTTCACTGGTTAACTGTTTCTTTATGTTTTTTAGTCCCTAAGCTATGTTCTCAGTTGAACTAGAAATTGCATCTTCTCACATCAAACAAAACAATTAACTTTCACTAGTCAGAGGTGATTATCAGAATTTTCCGAAGAGTTTTTGTGGCACGTGTGATAGATTTGTAAAATATTGGAAAGAAACCTCTGCAGCACAGCCATTGCTGTTGAGCCACAACTTTCCACTCTGTCGGCTCCGGCCTGACCTTGATCGTCATATTGGAAGGGAATACAGCCAGACAGCACTAACCATGCTTTATGCCTTACTCTTCAAATCCCTCTCACCCCACCCCCCCAGTGCTTTTCCAGCTATTTTTAGATTATTCTGTCCTTGCCTCTTTAGAGCTATTTTGGGTAAAAATCACATAGTTTCAT
This sequence comes from Limnodromus scolopaceus, assembly GCA_028565335.1. Classification (NCBI taxonomy): domain Eukaryota; kingdom Metazoa; phylum Chordata; class Aves; order Charadriiformes; family Scolopacidae; genus Limnodromus; species Limnodromus scolopaceus. The sequence goes on from JAOXNO010000004.1 coordinate 21,649,153, forward strand.
ATGAAGTTTGCCTGAAAAATACTGCAGGGCAAGACCCAGGTAAGCACCTCCTGTACAGTTTTATCAATTTTCACTCCTGTTCATCTGTTTGTATGTATAATACACGAAATTGCCACTGTGTGTGCTACTGGCCAGAGCCAGGGGTAGCTGTCAGCAGACCCGAATCTCTTCTAAAACGCAGTGCTAAGGCTGTAACTCGGTCTCAGTAAGTCTCTTAACCTCCCCTTTCCTCAGCTTCCTTACCCAGGAAGAAGCAGTATTCACTTGTCTTTTTGAGGTGCTTTACTACTTTGCATGGAAGGTCTTCTCCAAGTGTGTCGTGGTTTTGCTTCGCATCATGACGCCGTTAGCTGGGTGCCTTCCAACCACTGTGTCAAAATAGCAGAAAGCAATAGTTGTATTTTTCTGTTCTTGGTTGCAGAGATATTTTCTTTATCATTCTCAATTCCAGTTGCACACGCCACGGCGTAAGAGCTGTGGTTCTTCGAGATGAAAAATAGCTACTCTGATGAAGCCAAGCATAAAAGCATTAAGGTATGCATGGAGCTCAGAAAAAAAGTAACATAGATCTTAAAACTGCTGATGTCCGTAAACACTGTTTTGCAACAGTTTTTAATAAGTGAAATGATGCACACTGAAGATCATGAATCGATGAAATTATAGCGAAGAGTGTTAAGGTGACAGCATAAACCAGAGAATGGCAGCGGTGCCTGGTTTGTGCCACTTTGCTCTGACAGCACTTTCTGTCATAAATCTGTTTGTTTTATAACTGGTCTATAAAACCTTACGTCAGGCTGAGATGTAGCAGGATATGGTGTAGTTCAAAAATTGTGCTTTTATAGAAAAATACGTCAGTAATATGTAAATTAAAATTGCAGCACTTTAAAAATTATTTACATTTCTTTTGCACTCTTATAATTTGTGCTCTTTGCACTGGATTTATATTCCATATAAATCTGTGTGATCAATCTTATTTAAAACTTGCAGTCTCCTTGGCTTCATTAAATTCCTTTTTGCAGTGAATTTTATATATACAGGTGTGACTTGCTCTTAGAAAATATTCCTTCGTATTTTTTGTGATTAGATGGGGGAACTTGCTGAAACTCTACAAGAAGTTGATGAGACTACAGTGAGTTTTGGGTTTGCTTTTCTTAAAAGATTGGATGTGTATATGGGTAGCAAGAACACAGTGTTGTTATTAACAGGAACTGAAGAAGGAATAATTACAGTCCTTAGCTTCAGGAGACCTGATGTCAATTTATCCCACGTTTCTTCTTCACATTCTTAACGCTTCATCTGATCTACTTGGTATTGACCAGTCTTGCAGACAGGAAACAAGCATGTGGAGCACAACGCAGGCTGGTGAGTCCCCACGCTTCTGCTGAATACTAAAGTAGATCAGTGCTATCTATTTTAAAATGATCTGGTTTTAACAATAACATAACTAAATGTTTAGCATACAGATCCGGCAGCCCTCGATTAGCGGAAAAACTAAGAGTTCTATTTTAGAATGACAAGATTTTTTTATTATGATATCAGTAATAAAATAACAAAAGGATGGTGGCATCAGAGGACCTACTGTGAGCTGTACCATCTTTTGCAGTCACATTAGAAGTGATCTGTAAATCAATTTGACAGAGTTCATCAATTTGAGCAATATATGCTGGATACATGCCCCAGTACACAAGCTGAAAGGGATGTTCAAATTACCATTAGTTCAAAATCCATTCTGTTTTTTGTAGAATGTTGTGAAATCAAGTGAAAGGAGTAACACAGTCCGTGAAAAGGGGGGAGAGTTAAACACCAGCTGACAAGAGACAGGTTACAAGCAGAGCTTTGCATTGTTTGTGTGCTGAGTGGTGCGTACCAGAAGAACACCAAAAGAAAACTTTTAAGGCAAAATAGCTTCTTCTCTTTGATAAAGGGGAGGGCTGCAGCAAGGAGCGTGTCCCTTGGAGGCCTGCTGTTGGGGTCCAGGCGGCGTTACAGGGGTAACACTGCTTTGCCCCCGACAGGGCAGTTCAGTTTGTCCCCAGAGGAACGGGGCATCTGCAGGGCAGCTGCAGCTATTGCTATCCAGGTTTGGAAAGAGGAAGACTGTGGATCATGGGTGGGTTTAAATGATAGTGAGACTGGTCCCAGTTCTGTGTATCGCCTCTGAGGTTCCGCTTCTTGGATTTAGATGTTTTAAGGTCGTATCTTTGTTCTAGCTTTAGTATTTGCCTAATGAGAGACACCTTTCATCACCTGAGGTATAATGTTTCATGCAGTAATTACTCCTACTGATTACTTCAAAGAAATTAGAGATTTAATATCTGTGAGGCAAAAGGAAAAATAATACTGTAACTGAAATCTTCTTTATTCACAAGCCAAATGTAACCCAGTAATTCACACTGTGAGGTTCCACATACAGCACTAGCATTGTCCATCCCCCTGGTTTGCAGGGACTCGCCACGCACGTGTCCTTCATGAAAAAAACCGCCAAGTGTAACTTTGCTCCCTTCAAGGGGACAATTCTACATACGTGCAACTCTTTTTAAATCCCAGCTTCAGTGCGATCCAGGATCTCGGAGATCAGCGATGATCTTGGAACAGTGGAAGGCAGAGATTTTTGCAGGTGCAGCGCGGTAATCGTTTTGGCCAGTATGGCTGATGGTGTAGTACCTGGTAGGGTAACTTCTTCATTTCAGAAATTTGGTCATGTTGTTTCAAGCCGTTGTTGCCTGGTTTGTAATCTGGTGCCTCAGGAGGGCATCTCCCCCAGCCCCTTGCAGGACTACGAGAGGCAAAAGAGAACACAAGCCCATCCAGCCTCTTCGCTGAAAAGCACACTGCTGGAGATGGTGATTTTTTTTGGATAAACTTTGCCCTCCTTCCTCCCACCCCTAATTAAAAAACAGCAGCTTGATAGCACAGCAGCAAATGCACATTAATATCAGACAGAATTTTCACTACTGTTTTCATATTAACATGAGATGTAAGAATGTAAAGTTAGCTAGATCTGCACATGGGACCGTTCTTGCTGTTAAAGGCTTTAGGCTGGAACAGAGCCCAAGATTTTTAAAAGAAATGCAACATTTCCAGATCAAATATTAATTACATGCTATATAGAACCGTATCTTTCAAACAAATTTTATAAATAAAAAGCTAGGCCTTTCAAACCATCAGCAATATTAATTTTGGATTTGAAAGACAGACAACCACGTAACTGTGAATTAGAAAAATACTGGCCTAGGTTGCATAAAAAACCTCCATTAAATAAATAGCGTAAGTTTTCACTATGAAAATTCAGTGGCATTGTACTTTAAAAAACCATAATGAATTAACCATCCGTTAATGATACTCAAGTTGTTTTTCACAAATCACATACACACAGAGGAAGTCAGATGGCCCAAAAAGGCTATATACTGGATTAATACGCAGTCTGACAGAAAGTACTCTTGATACGCTCTGCTCCTTCGTCGTAACTTCCTGACTGTTGTTGCGGTTTTATCGGCTGCAAGATCCTGTTATACCCTTCTCCTCTAGGCTGCCCTGCTCTCCCAGAAGGTCCAGCACCCCGAAGGCTGACGCAGTGGGTGACTGTGATTGCGGTCTTGCGCATTCGTCCCTCAGACCACCGGTTTAACCTCAGGGTGGTTTACAGTGAGTGGTTCTGGTTTCCAGTCTGGTTGGAAGAAGTGAATATTGAATGTCCGTGCCCAGTTCTCAAACACTCGTTTCTCTGTGATGAAGCGATGATGACTGCCCTTTCGTCCCCGCTCGTGGGAAATGTACATTGTGCATTCATCAGGTCCCAAAGGTTCGTAATAATGATAAGGTACTGAAAGATGATTAGGATCCCTGTGGAAGAAAGAAAATAGATGGAAGCCCGAGATGTTCTTTTTTACTGATTGAAAAGATGCTATCTTTAATAAGCTGATGGGCTCAAATCCACTTTTTCTCACAGTTAAATCAAATTTCTAGGTAGCTGTATTTTTCTTGCATATTTAATACATCAGAATGGGGCAAAGGTGTTTTCTTTGCTCTTTCTGTTGCTCTCCTTTAATCCCCTCCTTCCAGTTAAACAGAGAACAGCAGTAGCTCAAAAACAAGCGAGCGCGCTGCAGGGCTGGGTTACCACTCTGAAATTTGAAGCAAACTGCTTAAGAGATTTATATCTAGATTTTGATTTATAAAAGGCCTTGCAGAGGTATTTACTGAACTAAGGGAAGAAAGGGAAGGGGAAGATAGCGGGGAGGTGGTTATCCGTGTCACATCAGCTCGGCTGAGCATTCCCAGCGTGGTGCACGAGGTTCTGAGTGCACAACTTCAATGAGCCTACCTGCACGCCAGGTCAGTGGTACAGTGCTGTTGCTGGGTTTATAATCAAACATCTGATGCACAAATGAGTTCTTTTTGATTTTACAGTGGCAACTTTCATCTATCTAAGCTAAAAATTAAAACCATTCACCCATAGTATTCTTCTGACCTTGTGAGCCCGTCGGCATTAACCAGCAGGAGAGGCAATACTCACGTAGTGACACACAGGATACGCCAAAGACCAATTAGATATTTAGGATAAAGTCCATATTAGCAAGTCTAACCTCAATGTTTTGATGTTACATTCTGTAAAGGCACATTTGTGAATCACAGAGTGATTCATTCTCCTTTTGTTTTATTCTCTACATCAAACTGTACCCATTACGTTTTCACTTTGGGCACAGGCATTTTGGGCTGACAAGAACTCACACAACCGTCTCTGCCATGAATGCAAAGGGAGATACCTGTCCCAAACAGAATAATCCAGTTCTACTGATCTTCACAGTTGCTGCCGACAAACTATTTTGTAGTGGCAGAAAAGTTATGCCAAATGTTACCATTTAGTGAAGCCTTGGAACTGCTCTGTGTTAAAGCCTGAGCTGAACAGGACCCTCGTATAGAGCAAGAAATCTCATGCAGATTCGGGGCTGTCAGCTCTAATACAGAGTTGATTATTTTCATTTTGAAGAGCTAATATTTAAGCTCACTTTCAATTGAATGCATCCACAACCTGACAGTATTTTGTCTGGGTAATTATTTTTACTGTGCAATTCTGTCACCTATGCAGTTCTCTAATTTTTCTTATTTTACCGTTATCCATATTGTATATGCAGTGGCAATGTATAATATTGCTGCGGCTTTCTATTTGTACCTTAGATTAACGTTGTAATTCAATCAATCTAGCTTCCCGGTAACACAACACAGTGATCAATCTTACAAGACCAGAATAATAATAAAATTACATTTCTAGAATAAGATGGATTCTAAATTTACTGTATATAATCCCGATGGAATACATAAGTGAGTGAAAAGAAATCCTTCAATACCTCACCTACAGAAAACATATTTGTAATGTAAAAAATACCCTTCATGTAGAAATTTAATGCTTTTTTTTTTTTAGCTACAACTATTAGATCTCAATCTTCAATTAATTTTTCACATATTTTTTTGATACATTGGACCTCTTATTGCAATCTCTTAAATGAATCATTTGTGTGGTTACTGTAAATCTAACAGGATACATTTTAATGTGATTTATTTTTTCTTAAGAACTACTAAACAAATAGGCCTCTGCCTCCCGTTTAGACAGCTCTTCCTTGCTGCACTGAACCTGGATTTTACTCTTTGTGTTCTTGAGGGTGAACCTACATTGCTTGGTGGGTATTTACTGCTTTAAAGGCAGGATTAGAAAAGTTGAAATCGTGTCTCCAGCAGACTTGGGCCAAATGCAGTCACAGGGGAACTAGGTTAATTGCTCATTACTGCAAAGTGAGCCTGCGCGGCTGCTGGCCCCAACGCCTCCGGGTGGGTTTGGTTGGGATCCTCCTCTGCTGCTCCATCCCACCCCTTCTTTTTATAATGAAGGCCTAAGTTGGGTTTGCAGAACATGAACTGGAAGGGCACAACCCAGTAAATTAATTGCTGCATGTCTCTTCCTATTCCTTTGCTGTACACTGAAATTAGCAATGGGTAATAGTGATAAATGGATTCAGGTTTCTCACAGAGGATCTACAGGAATGCTGGTCATTTTTTTTCCTCCACACAACCCCCAAAGTATACAGGTATAGAGAGCAGGTGGATCCAACACAGAGAGGAAGGAGAGAAGGCTTGATTGTGGTCTCCTTCTTCTCCCTTGCTCTGCTAACTCAGTATTTACCTAGGGTTGCACTCTTCCCTTACCTCTTTGAAGCAACATTTTGAAGCCTGTACCTCCCAGTAAGCACCTTATCTCTTACGTTATCAGTATGTTACCAGTGGATATTTTAGCAATGGGTTTGCCTTTTGAAGGCAGGGATTCCACGTTACATCAAAGGCTCTGAAGCCACACTAAGTGTATGCCCTTAGCTCCAGGCTGTAACTGGTCACTCTGTTTTGTGCAACGTCCCATCAGAAACAGTCCAGAAACACTCCTGACACCAGTCCAGGCACCCTGTTGGGTACAGGCATCCTCTGATGGGTGCTCTCAGGGCTCGTGTGCATGCCTACTGGCTGAACTGGAGGTAAATTCAATGCAAAAATGAAAATGCCGGTGATTTTAGACCTCTCCAAAACTACTCTGCAGCTGTCTAAGGCTTTGAGGCTAAATTCCAAATGCTCTATTTTGGATTTAGGAACTCTGAAAGGTAGTTGGGTATCTAGGATATTTTGTCTGAAATCTTTCTCCTTTCATGGGAGTTCTGGATTCCCCTAGATGGCACGCTAGTAAGGTTTGGAGTTGAACTCTGGCTTGGCTAACTACACCATAATCCAAATTAACTGTACTGTGTTATCTTCTAACTCTGCAATTAGCTTGTGTCACCAGCAAATGAAACGCATGAGTAATTTCTATACGGAAATTGCTTGCCACCTCATTTATTAACATTAAAACAGATGCTGTTTTATCACTGACTGATACTGGACATTAATCAGTATTTTGTCAGACTTTGCATGCATATTAATATCACAGCTGGGGAGGAATCTAGGAAAGTTCCTCTGTAATATATACTGTACTTCCTGCCTAATAGCCTGCCAGCACAGCAACCGTGTAAGTGCTTGTACCCAATGTCACTCAGCTACTGTTTGCCACTTCAGTGCACATTTTCCCACAGATGGTATCCACCCACAGCGAAAGCTGGAAATACAGTAGTCATTGCCTCAAAAGAAACAAGGCAGAAAAACGAGGCCATCCCATATCACTTTCTGGTCAACCTCTTCCTTTACAAATGAAGAACTGTTATAAATCAACCCACTAAAACTATACATACACACTTTGTAAAATAATTCATGTTTCTGAAGGGTGAATACAGTTTCATCAATATGTTGAGTGATGGGCAAGGTGCTGTGCCAGGACTATGAAGATTTCTGGATAATTTCTTGCCTTCTGTTCCCAGGATCCCATTTCCTTCACCTCCATACCAGCCCAGTTTTCCAAACATTTATGCATTTTGTTATTAAGGTAATGAGGTGGGATCCAGGCATATGGACCAAAGGGCGGGACTGTCTCCCATAAAGTTTACAATCCTGTGAGCACCCCTTCTTCCAGCAAGCACCTTGTAAGCCCCAGGAAAGGTAAGTAGCAACAACTGCTTCTTTGTACTTGATTTAAAGCAAGTGAAAGTGGCGAGAGGGAGGTAAGAAAACACCAGATTTAAAAGCTGTACCCAAAGGAATAGATTAAAGGATTTCAAATGCCAACTTTCAGGCAAATTATCACAGATGGGAAATGGCCTGGCAGTCAAATGAGGATTCTTAGAGGAAAATGATCTGGGTCCATAATTGGAGCAAAAATTATTCATGTTAGTTAAAATAAGGCTCAGAATTAAGCTTTAAGTTTCTGTGAGTTCCAGAAGGCCCATGAAGAAGAGGTGGGGCTAAAGAGGGCTCTTCTCACTTAACACCCTGAGTTTTCCTTGTGTGCGTGAGTACCCAGAGGTACCTGCAAGGAACCAGCCTCTCACCGCTGCCCAGACTCCCATGGACAGGGGTTGGAGTTACCACAAACTGTGTTAAGGCTTCTCTGTGTCCTTCCCACCGATGCTGCTGAGCAGCCACAAAGAAAAGCCAGCAGCATCGCAGCGCCTTCAGGAATGGTGGTGCCGTCTCTGCACCGCAACCTGGCCGCTGACCGTAGGGAGGCAAGAGGACAATCCTCAACGTCCCAGTTCAGGAGCGAGCTCTGGGTGTACGGCAGGCTGCCAAAGGTTGCTCAGGGAGGGAAACGCTTCCCATCTGGGGTGCTGGTTTGCTCCAGCAAAGGGTGGGATTGGATCCCTGGGCACTGGGAAAAACACAGCAAGATGGCTTGTCTTTCTGGTGAGAAAAGAGTGAGAGGTGCACACACTCCCCAGAATCTTGGCAGTGTGCACGGAAGCACACGCTTTCATCTTACTCTCGAATGTGCAAGTCAGATGTATGTAACAGCAGGAGAGCCGTAGCAAAGCCATTAACCCTTAGCACAGCATAAAGCTGTAGCAAAGGGATTCGATATTACATATAGCTTTGCTGCGAAGTCCTAGAAATTTGTAATAATCGGGTCACCAATCCCAGTTCAGCTATAAAAGTCAACGTCCAGTGAAAGTAAATAGAAATGAATCTAAAACATGTTGTTGCAATTAATAGTTTTAGTCTGTACTCCAGACTCCTTCACCAGACTATTTTTCCTGCATGGGTGGGAAGCAATTTGGTTAATGATCTTAAGCTAATAATTTGCAGCAGAATCAACAGTATGATATTCATGATACCTTTGAGATGTCCTTCACGTTACAGATGTGATACTAATTTAGTTCCATGACAGTGATCACCCACACTCATTACTTACTCCACAAATTAATACTTAAAAAATAATGGGTATCTGCTGAAGTTGTAAATTTGGTGATATAAAGTCTGAATAGAAACAGTGTGGTGGGATTTTTTTTTAAATCTTAATGATTTTTTTTAGTTGCACAGCAACTAAAGTACCTACACCATCTCACACACACACACAAGAGGGGCAGGGTGGGGTTTTTTTGATTTTTCTTTTTTAAATGGTAGGTTTGTATTTTGTCTGACTGAAAACCAGGAAATATGGCTTAAAAATACAGAATGTTTCTGTATTTCTGATATTCAATTTTGTTGTCTTATTCCTTTGAATAAGGAAGTCCTGTTTAACTTCTTAATGAGTGGCTGAAGAAGGTTAACTGTATTTATGGCAAGAGGTTCCTTTCATAGACCTTCATGGAGAGCTTCTTTCAGACACAGCAACTACAGTTCTCCCCTTCATCATCCGGAGAGTAAACCTGAAGTAAGGACACTTTATATTCTTTTGATTAAGAAATGATCTTTTCCCTTTTTATGACCTGGTAAGTGTACCTTTATGTTAAGATATTTATTTTTTTTTAATGCAGGCTGTGAGCATTATTGTATCTATCAATGGTAGGACTGATGACAGTCTTCCTTGTGTTATAATTTAATATAATATCCATTTAATTTCAGTGTACCAATTCTATGAAAGGCTTTCATATGTTCTCAATGACAATTTTAGCCTCTCTTAAAAACAGTGGGTTGGCTATTTTAAATGAAGTATATGTATCTAAACTAATCTGACTCTGCCTGAAAAGTAAGGATTGAGCATTGCTTTACACCGAATTGCTGTCTTCTGCATTTCTAGATCATCAGTTTATTTAAGAATTACTTCCACGTGCCCACAGAATACAGCCACTTGTGGTGTAAGACAGACCAGCCACTTAGAGAAACTGAAGAAGTGTGTCTCGGCCAACTGAAACGACAGGGGAAGTGAAATGCTGTGCTGTGGAAGGTATTTATGTTGTCTGGAATATCTGATCTAGTTCGTTATTTTCCTTGGAGAATTCATTATGAAATCTGGCGGTACATCACAGCATTTATCATCAGTGTTTTGTTATAATTTGTAGAAATTCTTACAAAGTGGAATTTACTGTTGACATTTTACATTGTAATTTCTTCAGGGATTTCTACTATGTGCCCGGGACAAATGCAGATTCCCAAATGATCTTTTTCAGGGCTCAGAAGAAAGTCAGAGCAGTCCTGTTCTTTGATAGATGAGCTGACCTGTCGCTGCAGCCTTGCTCCCCTTGCCCCCCTGAAAGGCATCTCGAGTTAGTCAATGAGCCAGACTTCACTGAGATCACTACAATTTGCAACAGAAAATTGAAGTACTGCTTGGTGAAAGGGATTCGTGAGCAGGTGATGAAATGTTAACACTGATGCCATCATTCCAGAGTGCCAGTGCCAGCTCAGGGTGTTGCTGGGTCACCACACAGCGCGTGTGGCATCAGGGTGAGGTGCGGGCACACACCACGTGTTTCTGAAGGGCCAGAGTGCTTGACGTAGTAACGGATGGAGAGGCAATACTTAAGTCAGCATAATGATTGCTGATGTAAAACAAATTTGTGTGAATTTGGACCGTATCAGTGCTTTGCATCACGTGGCTCATGTGATTTGGGTCCAGTACCAGAAGCCCTGAAGACTCTGTCTCTCTCTCTCTGATCCATAGTAGGGAACCTCAACCAGCCCCTCGGGCCCGAGCCCTGAATACGGCCAGAGGCACCACGCAGCCATAAAATGTACAGGTGCTGTGACTTTATAAAACCCATAGCTTGCGCTGACAGAATTCATGTGCTGCTCCTACCACTTCTATCCTGCACGTCCAAATTCTTGGCGGGGGGGGGTGTGTGTTGGTGGGAGTCATTTAGGAAGATAGTGCACTGGAAGATTGGGATTCATGTGGCAGACATAAAACCTTAATTTGAGTTGTGTACAAAGTGCAATGTAGAAACTAGTCACTGTGAGAACTCCAGTCCTCTATTAACTGGGTGGAACTTTAATAACAAATTAAAAGTAACATTTTCCAGTACTTATTTTTTTTTTCAGATTAATTTCATGCCAATTATTGCATTACTTTTGGCTGATAAATATTCAGAGACTAAAAGAAACCAACAAGATGGATTAATTCTCCCACACTACAAATAAAATTTTTAAATATTTTATATAACATAATTAAATGCTGTTTGTTGTTTTCAGAATCAGATCTTGGGACATGTTAATTAATTGCTTTAAGAGGACTGAAGACATGTTACAGAGAAAAAAAATTAAGATTCAGATATTTATCTGTAACGTTCAACCTTGTTGGCTAATAATGGTTCCAAAATAAAGCCTACCTGCAGAAATCCGGTGGCACCATGCCATAAACATTTATCCTGTCACAGAGCTCTAATGCGATAGTCATTGTGAACCAGCCCGTGCTAAGCCAAGTGTTGGATATCTTCCTGAAAGCAAAAACATAATTAAGTTTCTAGGCTGACAAATAATTCTTGAGATATCTGCAGCAATTTCTGGGCCTTTTTTTTTTATTCTTGTGAAAGGTTATGAAAATTGGGCAACCAAGACTACTTTGCTCATTCATCTTTTAATGATTTTGCTAGTGTCTTCTGTCAGTGGACTAATCTATGCAGAAACTGCCCTTGCTGTAATTAATTTTGGGCACTGCAATGTTAATATTTAGCTGACCTTTTGGTAAGTTTACCTTAAGTGACTGAAACTTCATGTCCTATATTTATATTCTTCTGCTAGTAATCTATACACATCTCTAATCACCTAATGGAGCTTACACACTAAGTGCTCAGGACGATGCGTCACGGGGGATGAAGAGGGCTGCTTACAATGCTGCCTCCCGCAGCACTCGGAGGAGCCTGTCTGCTGGAGCGAGCTCCGGCCTCAAGCGCTTGGTCTAACCATCTTTCCTCCGAACTCTTTCCATGATTTGGTTTCTGGAGGCTCCCAGCCACTCGCCGTGACTGCTGGCAACTCCGCCTGTCCCTTAGCCAGCCTGGGAAACCTTCATGCCAGGTGCTACCCCTCTGCCTGCCCGAAGTCCTGTCCCCACCTGGTGGGACCTGTGAACATGAAGACAGTGCTGCCAGGGAGCCCAGCACAACTGGTCCCAGCATTGCTTATGCAAAATAGGAGGTATCTCCATGTAACTGCCCACAGATGTGAGAGATTTACAAGCTGTGCTTGAATTTTGCTGTATCGCAGGTTCTCATCTGCAAAATGGCACCACTAACGTTTCCTCTGTCTAGCATTTGCTTGTCGTTGCTGTTCGGCGTGTGAGACCCGGGTACCACAGTGGTCACTGGCTGCCTGGCACATGCACTGAAAGTCCCAGTCCCGTGCTACGGTCCTGCACTGTCCCTATGCCCGGAGAAAGTCTTGGGATGGAAGGGTCAAGGAAATGCCAGTGAGGAGCATGTCTTAAAGGTGTCACAAAGGCATATTCCAGGGAGCTGTATTCCAAGTCGGGCACCTCTCTTAGAGGCACGTATTTGCTCCAGAGAAAAAAAGTTCACTCAAAGGTTTCCTTTCAAAGGAGGAGAGCGCAGGTCTCCCTAATGGCTCCTCACTCAACTAGAAAAAGTCCCACAGGAAGAAGTTCAAGCTTGTGTCATCTGCGTCCCTACAAGGCCTCAGATTCCTGAGGACAGCCTGTCACGGTGAGTGGGTCTCCTTTACCTCTTACTAAAGCTGAGGCACGTGCAGGCTCTTGGATGGCTTGTGTGCAGTGTCAGATTGTACTAATGTGGGACCTGCATTAACCCCATTCCACCACCCCTACGTCTGCCTGACACCTGCAAAATTTTGTGACACCCCTCCCAAAAAAAAAGCACAGCAGAGAACACGAGGTTCTCATCAGAGCAGTCACCTGGGAATCCCAGGTCCTGAGCCCAGTTCCGAGGCCATCTTTTGCAGTTTTACCCAGTGGCAGTGGAACGCACAACAGCCCTGGGAGCAGGGACCTGAAGCCACAGCAGCCACTGCAAGCAAGAGCCAGCAATCTCTGCTATGGAATTCAGCAGGCAAGAGCCAACCCTCCAGCTTCCCAAGCTGATGCTGAACAAGCTGGTTCCAAATAGGTCACCTACAGGGCAGCAGGACGGAGATGTTTTGAGCACTGTCAGACTGTGCCAAGGTTTCCCATTTCCTCGGTGAATTAGATTATAGAATCACAGAATCGTTAGGGTTGGAAGGGACCTTAAAGATCATCGAGTTCCAACCCCCCTGCCACGGGCAGGGACACCTCCCACTAGAGCAGGTTGCTCAAAGGTAAAAAAAAAAAAGTGATAGTATCAATGCTGGGTGTTAAAAGGAACTTCTAAACATTCTTTAACCAAAAATGCCAGAAGGATGCCGGGGAACCCAGCTAATTTGCCCTGTCCTTTGTGGGCCACGTGGTAATGTGTGAACTCCTGAAACACACGTTTTTACTGCCCCTGACATATAGACTTTCAGGCTAAGCCAGCATTTGGAGAATAACATGATTTAAGCATCTCATTAGTTCCAATTATGGGGCGTTATTTATTTTCTGAATTTGTGCTTAAGCTTGGGAGGGTGGTGCAATCTGTCACAATGTCATAGCTGGGTCACAAGCTCAGTGGGGGCCTTCAGTCACTGCAAAGATACAAAACAGCAAATAATTTTTGGCTCAAAATTATCAGGAAAGGCAAAGTTAGGGAAAAGCCTAAAAATTTTGCTTTCCTGCCACTTGAGAGGTCCTGAGCCTATGAACTGGTAGGTACTTCAGGAACGTGTGCAGGCTGAGATGGCTCTGGAGCTTGTACAAGGCCACTGTTTTAGGTGCCTAAGACCTTACGTTCCACAACGGAGGGAGCAGTTGTATGTAGACATGACTGAAGTGGCCGGGCTTTGCACAGGTCAGGAACCCAGCCAGGCTGGCTGCTGGGTTAGTTTTCTTTTTGCTCACATGCACTTACGCTGTAATTTAGTGTTTGCAATAAATAGGAGAATAACTGAATTTAAATAAAGTAGCTTAAAAGCTAAACAATGAAATAAACATAGAAAAACTGACTGAAGTACCACTTTGGCCCCTTTAAATACCATGTCTGTAGGACAGCAATATAGAAACAGGGTTACAGTGTCTTGCCTTTTCATAAAAGATCTGAACAAGAGTCCAACAAAAGAATACTGTTTTTATACCTAATCAGCTGTAATGAAAGAATATGAAGAACTGTCATGTGCTTATTAGGGGAAATTATCAGATATTCTTTTATACGATGAACTAACACACGGTGCTGATAATTCTGTAGTGCGCACTAAATTACAATTAAAGGCCTTTCTGCTCCACCAAAATCTCATTTATAATCTCTATGGAAATACTCTTCCTGCAGTTATTTCATTTATGCTTCCTTTATCTAATTACTATAATATTGGTTCTGAATCATATTTTCTTAATGTACCCTTATTCAATTATGAAGTTATTTTCAAGTACAGTTACTTTATAATACCAAGTATGTAGCTCTGCAGCCTTTGTCACTCACCGTACTATTTAACTGGCAATGTTTTCTGAAGGTTTCCCTTCATTTCAAAATCAGGCGTTTTTTCAAACAGCAGAATACATCGAATTACCTTTTTTCTCATCATTTTCATGACAGAAATGAATGGTTTGATTATTGCAACCTTGCAATCAGGCGTCTCTCTCCCTCCTTTGTTTTTTGCAGGCACTAATGTCAAGAGCTCAGCAGAAACCTCCCAGGGAACAGCAACATTCTGGGCCGTACAATGTTCTGCTCCTGCCCCCACAGCTACATAATTTTTCTTCCCTTACAAATTCCTTCCTACCCGTGTTTCTTTTCATCTTCCCTCTTTTTTTCTGTGCTGCCTATTCATTTATTTTCATCTCCCGTTTTAATCTTCTTAGTCCTTCAAATATGCCGTATGTGCCCTCTAAAGGAGCGGTTCATACACAGCAGAGACTGCAATTTCTTAAAAGCAACAGGACCTGTTCACGAGGCCGAATTTTGCAAGCATCCAGCCGCCCTCGATTCACACCGGGAGTGCAGGGTGCCCGTGACTGAGTCTGCTATAAACTTCTTATAATGTCATTAATGTCTCAGACGCCTGGAGAATATCTCAGGAGCCAAGACTGAGCCTGGTGCCTGTGCAGGAAAAAGAAATGCTTCCATCACACGGGCAGCTGTCGGCCTCCTGCTCTGCACGGGTGATGCAGAAGCAGAGAGAGCAGCTTGCCTGAGATGGCACAGCAAGTGCCAGGAGAGGAACGGGACCCTGGCTCCCCACGGCAGAACTGGCCAGACTGAAGCAGAGGAGGTGAGCTGTTCCTCAAAACAGGGGACTGCGGGTGGTCTTTCCTCCTGGTACAGGGTCCGACCCTTAGGGCTGATGATGGCCCATGGTACAGCGCAACTACAGCTTTGTTAACTTTCGTGCCTCTGTAAATGCTGGGCGTACACTATTTACTTTGCAATCGTCTTGAAGGGTTCAAATGCTTAATTCACCTTCTCACTTTGCTCTACTCTAGGAAAACAAACCTGGAAAAGACAGTAACACATCAGAGCTGCCGGGGGGGTACCTCCCCCTGGTATCCTTCCTTCTCATTCTGGCAGAGACTCAGAAAAGGACCTTTAATAGTAAGAAACCAACCAAGTTACTGTGTGCTCTGGTGTTAGTGGGAGTCAATCGAGAACTTAAATATGTAGTTTGATCCACTATAACTGAACAGAGCTCTGCAAGCAACCCATGTGGAGTATGACAAAGACAGTAAATGCAAAGATACAGTGGCCATCAGCTCAGAGGGCACAACAGTTTCCTCTAACACTGGCTCTGCCTTTGTTGTGCAGCCCAGAAAACAAAGGTGTGCTCCTGGGTCCTCCCTGTTCACAAGAGGATCGAGCCCAGCTCCAAGCTTTGGTGTGCACTTACAGTATTTGTGAAGCTAGAAAATCTCACCACGAGTTACTCCACAATAAACCTACCTCTTCATCTGTACCTAAGTGGGGACCCTGCTCCATTTTTACAGCAGCATATTTAATAAGCAAAAAATAGCTCATTAAAAAGAAATGTATTTCTTGCTAAGAAGTCATTGGTTTAAATGCCCATTTTCAAACATTATATGTGAAAATGCTTAAGTCCTGTGGTGGGTCACTTATTAAAAATTTGATTTGAAGATCAGCCTACAAGTCATAAACAGTCTCATGAAGATGTAACTATCATAATAACTTTCCTTTTCCCAGTTGGAAATACAAGATGAACTGTTTTGAAGCACCTAATGTATGACTAATGTTTATTTGTTTTACAAGAAGCTTTACAGCTGCAATGTTCCAAGAATGCTTAAATTCAATAAACAGCTATTATAATTCACTGAATGGTGGCATCTCCTCTATAAGAAAACATACCCTATCCATTCTGATTTTTCAGAATCAGTAAAAAAACTTTCATGTCTATTACCCTAAAGTGAGATTTAAACAGCTCCTGCCTCCTTGGCTGTATAAACAGTACATCCAGATTCTGGTATGCTAAGTTGATGAGGCAATGCTCCGTACAAATTATTTTGATGCGTATTCTTTACTTATGTTACGAGTGATGTTATTTGGCATGTCATACCGTATTACAACTCATGAGGCAGAGGATTTAATGGGCATGATGGTCCCTGTGAGCAGATCTGAAATTGGTATACATAAACTACGTTATTTTACTACTGTATGACATCCCCCCAATCTATCCACATAAGTTCTCACCTGTCTTTCCCAGTTTCCCGTTTAAAAAGGTCATCAAATTGAAGCATCTTGTGGCGAGAAATCATATATGCTTTTAATTGAGGCAATATCTGATTCATCAGCTGCAGGTTATTATACACCAAGCCTTTACCATCTCTCCTCATGTAGCTGCTAGGACCCCAGAAGATAAACACAGCACCGTGGCTCATATTTAAGAGTTCATTGCGATTTCGCAAAATCCTCTGAATGCTGGAGTGTGCAATGACTCGAAGGCTCGTTTTGTTTCCAACATCTTTTCCGTAACCTCGAGTAGGTGCATCATTCATTCGTATTACGCACTCTGTCTCGTCGATTCTGTCACCTTGTTTACTTCCCAGAAGGTGTCCAGAGCTGGTTACCAACGCGCAACTCTTGCAGTGCATCTTTAAAGGCTGCAAAGACATACACACTTCAAAATTAGCTGTAAACATCTTCCCGTTCACTACACGATAACTATATGTTACATGTACATGGCATATTTTACAGCAAAGATCTCAAGAGGACTTTACATAAATCTCACCCAGCAGCCTTCCCAAACAACTGGGGACACATTACCTGTATGTTTTGTAGGTGGGGAAAATGAGGTATAGGTGCATAGCCCTTTAAGTTCCTCTGTGGCCTTACATCCACTGTTTAAATCCTCCTTTCCACTGCTGCATCGTATACAGTAATCACAACAGCTTCTATACTGTTCCCAGCTGCACAGGACTGTACTTCTTCCACTTGCCATAAATGAGCTATAATTGGAGTATTTTTTTATTCTTCCTCTTCTAGTTTTTTGCAGGAAATAATCAATTGTAAGTCCTCATAAACACAGGTGTGAGAAGCTTTTCAACCTTGAGGTCAGGACATTTTGCCAAGGGAAGAGAGTTACACCCTTGATCCAATCCTTTCACGCCATCTCCAACTTGATGCCACAGCCACTGCAATGCTCTCGTACCTCCTCCGTGGTCCAACAGCCAGAGCTGGTCATTAATGTCTGTGTCTATTTTACATGGCAATGAGTTAGTGCACTGAGCTTTTTCTAGCTTGTCAGGTCATGTTTAAAAGTTACACAGTGAAATGGGACAGGAGGAGCTTGTTCAGTGAGTGTCTGACCTAATGGAACGGGGAGAGTAAAACAAGCTTTCATGAAAACGTAAATGCATTCTAAATCATATTACTGAAGTAAGCCACCAATACAGATATCAGTAAGCACAGTATGCAAGTGTATCTGCCACTCAGCACGAGAACTAAAAAGGGGCAAAGGGCTAATGGTATCCCCAGAGTGCTAATTTCTATCAAGAATACAATAATCTGGGAGGTAAAGCCTGTTAGAAGGCGTGCCTCGGCGGACCTCTGTGAACCAGTATCTTGCAACATTTACAGCCAATAACACTGAATTACAGAACATTGAGAGTGCATATCTTATCATTTCTTTGCAAAAGAAAAGGCAAACAAACTGAACTGGTTGCTCACTCATCTGAAGTTCCTTGGGAGGCCACTTTCAGGATCATTTTGATCTACTGATCGTCTTCCCTAAGGCTGTCTATCAGAATTTTATTTTCGTGGTTAACCATAAAGAATGGCGAATGAGTAACAGGATGCTTTAATTCCAGAGGCTCCAAATCAGACACAGCGCACGCTGAGGGCAGTCACCTCCTGCACTGCGGCACTGCCCCGACCCTGCCGTGTACCGAGGTGTACACTTGGTGGGCTCACCAGCAATGAGGAGAAGTTATGATGACATATAATTACACTTAGTATCAGCCACGTGTACATAGGAATCAAATGACTAGATCAGCGCGCTGTGAGGCACAGCTTAAAACTCTAAAGCTGAAAAGACATAACCTAGATTTGAGATAATCTCAAACCCCTGTTTGGAAATGTTTTGGCCCCTAGCATTTGAAGGGGGTGTTTTACTTAAGTAACTTGCTTTTAATTTTGAAGGTAGTAAGTAGTTGCAGTCTCTGAGCTTTTTTTCTATGAGAATAGCTAATGAATAACGAAGTGCTTTTTAATTAAAGACAAAACTGTAAAATCTGTGTAATGATACAACCAGTAAGCTTTGCATCTCCATCCTCCCCAAACAACAAAGTCCCTTTTCTTTCACATATACATGGATTGTAAGCCAGAGCTAAGGATATGGGTAGAAATGTTTATGCCTTTGGAGCCAAGGTTCCTAATGCAGTATTTACATGCATTTTCCTTTAAGCTTTCATCTGCCAGTTTGATGAATTACCTAGCAAAAGGCTCTAAGGTGAACTAGCTGCTCCACCACCATGCTTGGGAAAGCAAGATGAAGTGCTAATGAGGTTAAAGGAAACGTAGTCAGCACCAATGTTAACTCACATGGGTTTGAATATCCACACAGCAAGACATTTTCACCTAAACAATCTCTGCTGGTTTCTGGCCTACTGAGCTACAACTTCCTTGTTTCTTTTCAAAAAGTCTGCAAGGGAAGCCATCAATTGTTAGGAAACAAGAGTGACCATCAGTGGAGCTGTGAAACCATGGGGGGGAGGTGGGGAGGTGAGGGAGGGGATGTCAACATTTGCTAGATGATAAACATTAACATCCCCCCAAAACATCTGTCCCAGATCTTGTTTGAAAAGTGTTCGTTCTGGGAAAAAGTCTTTAGACTGAATCATTCAGGTATTGCCCAGCTACTTCCTGAATGATGCATGGGGGCTGAGCCCGTGCAGCTGCTCCAGGCAACTCATTTTCACTCACCCCTCTCAGATCCTTTGTCGAAATCCACAAAACTCGCACCTGAAAATTGTCAGAGGAATTCACAGCCAAGAGCCACAAAATTCTCCTACCAGCTGTTTATAATGCTTTGACAATATTGAAAGCAAGGGGGGAAAAAAGCCATTGGCTGTAATATCATCTCATTGGGAGGCAGCGGTTGCACCAAAAATGTCATCTACTTAAGCAATAATAATGGAGGCACAAGGCAGTTCTTGGGGATTGATGACCAGCTGGGAAAAGTTGATGGCCTGAGAATAACCAGGGGCCATTAAGCCAGAAGAACATTAACTCCACAGAAAGCTCTCTGTTACAGTAATTATTACAGTGATATTTGTTAAAGAAAAAAAAAAAGGCAAACCAAAAAAAGCAAACCCATGACATATGAGTTATATTTTGGGTAGGCGATGCAACCTTTACTTCATGAGCCTTGCTTCAAAATGCCCAGAAAAGGGAGAGGGTGAGAGGTAGGTGAGTTTTATGGCATCTGTATTAATTACCTGGAAATGTAAAATATCATGCCTGTAAAAGTCACTGACATTTAGTGGTACCCATTGTCAATAACCAGCCACAGTTTTATGTGTACCTGAACTACACGTACAGCACCTTGCACAACACGGCAGGGCACGTGGCTACTTCTGCAACCCAAGTCAGTCATATCAATACTCAGGGCACTGAGGCAGCGAAAGAGCCAAGGATCAGCCAAACAAACTGCCCAAATTACCTCTCAGTTCTCGTCACCTAAAATACGTATGGGGAGAAAGAGAAAAGAGGATACAAGACAGCAAGCTCACAGAGCTAGAACGCCAGAAGATGGGAAAATCAACTGGTGCTTTTCTGGGATAGATGGGCTCTCCCATCTTGCCAGGTTCTGGTAAACCCCGTAACAGCCTCTTGGTGGCCGTAACAAATGGGTACAGCCTTGTACTGTTGTAAGTACCATGGGCCAGACGGGCTCCTGGTAACGTTCACTTACATAGATTCTAGCCCAGTAATTGCTGTTGCTGTATCATATACTTCTGATTTGTTTAATATCAACTAACAGACAAACAGAAACAAAAAACAATGCCACGGTTGTTTCTGTATTTTCCAATTTGAAGCAATCTGCTCTATTATTGACTTTAAAATCTATGTTGTCCAATGATAGAAAAATGTTATTTTCAGACACTTTATTGCTCAAAAAAAAAAAAAAATCAATGGAAAAATGTTAGTCCTGATTCAAAATATGTTACTCTTAGATATAATTATTTTCTTTGTGATGAAATCAAATGATCAATTTTTTTGGCTTTATAAAAGTCTTTTGATTTTAAAGCCAAGATTAGAAAACAAGATAATTCCCTCCAGTAAAATCAGGAATGCTGGAAAACACACTTTTTCCTATACTGAGTACTTAATGACCTACTTTCAAGGCCCCTGGGTTCAGATCACTCCGTTACCAGTAGTATAACTAACTGAATAAATAAATAAAAAACACGAGTATTTTATCTTGGCAATGATGACCTGCCAACCAAAAAAAACTAAAAATATTCTGGAGCAAAGAACAGCTCATTACTGAGTTCATCAGGAAAAGACCACCTGTCAGTTCATCAACACCAGCATTCCTCCTAGATACATCTGGAAATACTACAGATTACTTCAAAGTGTATTGGGAGAGAGACCGAGAAAGGTTAAAGAATATCCAAATTCCTTTTGGATGAATGACCTTTAACTAAGCATTTGAGACTGAAAGTGCAAAATATCAATAAGGTACTTGACAGCTATGTTTTTCTCTTCCACTGCCAACACCTCTACAGGATTTTGTTAGCCAGCGCCAGCACGCTTGTCTTCTGTCTCATCTGGAATGAAAAGCTGTAGGGCTTCTTCATTCTGCATTAACTACCTGAACTGTATTACTGAACCAACAATCTGCTCTGCAAGAGCTCCCAAACTCACTGCTAAAGTAAAAGCAGTGGTAGAAAAAAGACGACGGATGTACAGGAAAGCAAAACTGTTTCCATTGTCAGTTGAATTAATTCAGTATAGGGCTACATTAATGGTTAAACAAGCACACATAAAAACTAGAAGAGACAGTCTTACCGGTTCAGGAGAAAGTGAGCTTATTCCAGAGCCGTCTAGCTTTCTCTTTTTGTCATAAAGCAGATAATGCCATTGGTAGGAGTTTCACGTCCTTGTGCGCATCGTGCCTGGGCGCAGCACAGCAGGTGGCATGTGGCACTCTCTGTTACCTCAGTATTCGCTTTTACGTTCCTCGCCTTGTGCACAGAACTTAATCAGCGTATCATGTGTGACGTTAATGAAGCCTGTGTTCACCCCACGTTCAATGTGACTTATTACTTATGGCTTGTTTTGATTGCTGGGTCATCAGCCACCAGCAACAACACTGAGTAATTAATGCAGCGCCAGTAATACCTTATTTTGTCCTGGCAGCTTCGGTTCTAACTTTTTATTTTTTTCTAGCCTTGGGTTAGCTCTGAGGTTTCTCACAAGCTGCTGGCTTAGGACCACTGTCCCACTAGGCCAGCTGCTCCTTCTGAGTTCTCCTCTCCCAGAGCCCTGGAGGACAATCCCCCTGTGACAGCAGGCACCCCAACCCCTCCGGGGGCTCCAGTGGGCATCCCCAGCCCATTGCTGGCACATCACACACAGCTCTCGTCAGCTCCTGTCACTCACTGTCGCTCCAGGTATAAAGCTTCTCTTGCCATTATGTCTGCCCCTCATGAGCAAGCTATACGTTGTGTTTCTAACAGCGTCCCTCCTTCCTTAGTATTTTTCCTAGAGGACTGACGATTTTAAGGCCAAATCTGCTTTTCTCTGAGAAATTCCCAAAAATCACCTTAAAGTAGAATAGAAACCCTGAAGCTTCACACTTGTGAAGTAACTTCTGTTCTGTAAGTCAATGCAGCAGGCTGTGGGGCTCCAACTGTCTCATTAGTGAAGTACACTTCTGTGCACTTCAGAAGTGATTTCCACAATGCAAGTACTCTGGGAGACGTGATCCTGTGAAAATAACGCAAGTTCCCTGATAACTTTTGCTTTGTAATATATTGATGTTGGAACAGTGCTTTCATAATAATATGAAAAGAACTAAAAATGAAAAAACATACAAGCACAAAGAGTTTGCTTTAGTATTTTTCAAGTCCCATCTACCTGACACACTATACACAATGATGCTCTCAACGTAGTTTTCTCTGAACAGTAAAAATTATTCAGATGCATATTGGAATATTTTAGGTAACATGCCTGTGTATAAATATCTGGACCAAAAAACAGACTAGAACATTTAAAGCATGAAGAGAGTTTTGAATTTCAACCAACTTCTTCAACTTGCTGTGGTACACACCCTGAAAATAGTGAAAAAGTCTCTGGGAGTTTTGATTTTATGATGCCAAGTTCTGATATAAGAGATGATTTTGGTTTGACCATGCCATTTTCACACATATGTTCAGATAGGGAGTGGAGCTTAATTTCCACACCATGCATGCCAGCTCAGATTTTTCCCTCAAGTTTCATAAATTTTCATTCTGTAACCCTTCCACTAGCAGGTACAGAGAGCTCTTAAAGAGGGGGAAAAAAAATTCTCTAAGCAAATGCATTTATAATTTTTGTTGAACTAGACTTTTGGAACACTAGAGAATCTGCCATGAAAATAAACTGCATTATTCACTGAACTGAAAGCACTGATTGCCTTGAAAACTGCATCCCAGTGACTGATATCATACAAGTAAACAGAAAGGGTTAGGAGATACCATTTGGACAACATCGTTAATCCTCATGCAAATCCAAATAACAAGCATTTGCAGCAAAACTTTGCAATTCAAAAAAGGTCTGGCAAGTCTGTTCATAAAGATAAATGCATGTCTGTTTAAAAAGATAAAAGATAAAGCAAATTAATTTCTTATTACTTCTCTTTGTTTCTTGGGCTGTGCAGCTTGAATATGCAAATGTTGTGGAAACATTAGCATCTTCATTTCCCATTGATTCTTCGAAGTTAATTATATAACTGGACTCTGCCTTCAGATATTTGATAAGTAGAAACTGTGAAATAGCCAAACTTCAGCAAATGTACTGATGACACTAGGGATTACAGCGCCCTAGGTTTTATTCCTCCAAGGAAGAGAATATTTTTGTTTTCCATGATGCTACACTGATGGGCATCTGCAAAACCTGTAGTAAAAATATAATAATTCTATTTTCAAAAGATTCTTAGACATACCTACTTCAATTTCAAAACATGAGGCTATATTATGAAAAGAAAAATAGAAAACCAAATGCACTCCATAAAGCTTTCACTGGAATAATTTTCTTAGAAAAAGTACCGTTAAGCACATTAGTCAATGAAGAGTCTTCTGCTTGTGTGAAGTGTTTTCCAGCACATTAACTCTTTTTCAGGGGACTGCCTGCTAGTCAAAGCTTCCATTAGATTAATTAAAATATGGCTCCTCTCACTGGAAAGAAAAGGCATGAGTTTGGTTACAGGACATTGACCACCTATAGAAACCGAGCCCTTTCTAGCTCCATAAAATACAAGCAGAAGCAGCACTGAACAACAAGGTAACTTTTAGTGTATGGAGTGCATTTCTCTTCTTATTAGGAAGCATGATTACCAGGTGCTGATGTTTTCCCCTAAGCCACCTGAAGTGAATATAAGGTGCAACCTTGCAAATTGTCAGCACATATAAAGCTAAGATTTAGAGAGTAGTTTCCATCCTGCATCCTATAAATGTGTCCCATGAGGAAGATTAGTATCAATCATAGGCTTATTGGAGAGGGAGATAGGATACAATGATAACCTGAAGCTATCAACTAGAGTAATGGTCTAAGAAGAAAAAGCAATCAGAGAAAGAAAAGAATATCCTCGATGAAAGACAGAACTGGAAAATCAGGCAGGAATGTATCATGTTGATGAACATGAGCTGCTATACAAGAGAGAGAATCATATGAACAATATACAGGCTCTAAAGAAATGGTTATTGCCTAATGTTTATCTTAAAAGGAGTGCAAATAGACATCCATATCACATCAAACTGCTTTACTTTTGTTCTGCAGATAAAATACTTGCACTAAAATGCAATAAAGGCACAAGTCTTAACTTGTGTCTTAACTATGCAAATTGCTACCACTGATGTGTCAGAAAAACAGGATTTATGTTAATGGTCTATAGAAAAGGTACTAGACTTTCTGGATTTTTGCTTCAGAAAGTTTTCACAACATCTCTCGCCTGCTTTGGTATGTTTTGGCAATTCTTTCCAGTTTAAATGCTCCATGGGAATATGCCCTCAGCTGCTCTCTCTGCACCTGTCATGGCTGAGCAAGATTTTGTTCGAGCTTCAAGTTTTACAGTGTCATTTTTTTAATCTAACCCAGCTTCACAGGTAAGCATCATAAATCCTTAAAGTCTGTGCCTAAGTTTTCAAATTCAAGCACTTGTTGCTTTCTCTGACAGTATTTGGCTCATCCAAATGCATTTAAACTCTCTCTATGACAATTACCGCCCCAAGGCAATAATGTGACAACAGTAGCAAGGACAGAGGAAGCCTTCCCAATGGCACCCAGTTTTGACATCACAACTGCACACGCAGTCCCTAGAACAGTCCAGATGAAATTTAAGACCAAATGTGTGATTAGAAAGACCTAATGACCCCATAGAGAATTTTCCTTAAAATATATTTTGTCTTGTATTTCTTTATCTTGCTGAAGCAGATTGGAAAAAAAAATACAGCTCTTCATTCCTTTGAAAGGTCTTTGTTCAAAAAGTTTGTTGAAAGGTCTTTGTTTCAAAAACTGTGAAAAACTTTCAGCCTTGAGGTCTTCTCTAAGACCTTCTGGTTTTCACGTGGCTGGCTCTATATAATCTTCATCACCTTATTTTGTATTAACCCAGACTGGTCTATATGCTCTTACTTCTGTCCCTCTGAGTTAACAGCACATCAGAAATTGGGGAATGAAAGCAGATTTAAAATTATTTCTTTTGCCAGAAGATACTGCATCTGCATTTAAAGTGTTTTTCTTAAGATATATCAGGTTCAACAATACACAAAGTTGTACCACCTCTGCAGCAGGATCCCAAGGTAGCCTGCATAACCACTGGCATAATGGCACTGAAGACAGATGGTGGAAACTGGTACTGGCAGCAAAACCGGCCAAAACATCCATTTCATTCAATAGCTACAGGATGCAGAAAGCCACTGGGAATTTCTCCCGTGCACATATGTATAGAAGAAAAAGAGTGTGTTTTGGCCTAAAATATTTGTATATTCAGTTTTGGACTAAAACCAGCTTGAAAAGAAAACATCTTGAGGACAGATGTTTAACAATCTGTATCTGCAACTATGTATCCATATAATTTTAACTGTGTTTGGACTACAACTAGATTTGAAAAATAATCCTTTGGATGCGGGGGTCAGCTCTTTGGGTTTGCTTTTTTTAAAGGTCTCAAGCATTCCAAACATATCTCTCCAATTGTTTCCTATTAGCACAGTCTTGATCAGGAGACAAAAATAAAACAAACGTATTTATGTGATCAGGATGTTTGTATTGAGTCTATTTGTCGGTGTGCACGTTAATATGAAATTAAAACACTTGGATGGAAACATTTAGCACTGAAATGCACTTACCACCAAGAGTTAATTAGACAATTAAGTACAAGAGATGGCACTCTATCTGCCAAGGTGGCTTTGCTTCTCCGAAGAGATGCTCTTCAATTTACAGCAGAATGTCAAAACCATCTTCGGAATAAGAAAGGGGTAAATAAGTTCATGTGAAAAGGATAAGGCTAACTGGAATCTCTGGAGGAACTAGAGAAAAAGGCTGGCTGGAGAGAAAGGAAGGTCCCTCTCAGAGGAAGGTACCCTCAGCTGCAGGGCAAATGAGAAGAGGGAGTCCTTGAAAAACTGAGCCAGGAAAGAGCCGATAGCAAGCCAGCTAATTACAGGGAGAGAGCGGCGTTGACCTTGCTAGAAGTAGAGGTAAGTCTATTTCCATATCTATGTATTTCACAGACACGTGTAACTGTGCCATCTCTTGTGGCTGTGGCACATAAATGCTTTTGTTTGTGTTTCACTGTCAACTGATTTGAGTGAAGTATGATTCCCAGGCACCCGGCTAACACTCGTCAGTAATATTCCTTGCTTAAGGATGTAGCTTATCTGTAACTGGGGAAATGATACAACTTAAATCCACAGTTACCCAACACATTTGGGCAATGAATTTGAAGTGCAGAAGGGTGTGCCACAGAGAGGATGCAAGATGTAGGTTTAAGAACGAATACCACAGAAATCAGAGAAAGAGGAATCATCTAGTGAGCAGCAGCAGAGATGAAACCTTCCTGCAAAGAGCTGAAATGCAGAGTACCAGAGTCCCAGGGGATTTGTGGGTGCTTTATACACTTCATCTGCTTTTTATTTTACATTACTAGTCTTAAATTGTACTCCTTGGATGTGATGTGTGTGTCATTTGAAGCGCGTTTTACCTGGTAGTGACATTAAACAATTCCTGCTCACTTCTTCCTGGTGTGGGGAGGGAGTGTATTTCACTGGATCACTCCTTGGATCCATTTCACAATGGGAACAGGAGACAAAGAGAAGCAAAACAAGGAAGAAAAAAAGAAAAGAAGATGGGTGAATGGCAGTGCTTTCTTCTGTGACACTGAATGTATACAAAATTCAGCCCAAAATGCTACAATAAGACGGGCGATGGTGGTGGTGGTCATGGAAGAACGAAAAGGAGAACACGGCAGCATGACCAAGAAGTGCTAGGCTGCAGAGGTCTTTCAAAGTAGCTCTGCATCATTGTTTCAAATCACCCTTACTGAATGCCTTGACATCTAACTGATACCTGTCAGCAGGAAATCTAAAATTCTGTAACCAGGGCTTGCTTTTCAGGTCTCTGTCCCACGCCTGGCTGCAGCCCACGATTCTTGTTTCATGTGAATGAACTTCCGTCAAACAGTTTCTTCAGAGAAACAGTCATATTCTGAAGTAGTTTTTCTGCATTGGGCACATAGGTCATCTTTCCAGCTTTACTGTCTCAAATAATTCCTACCCACCTTAAACAACATTTTGGACAAACCTAGACCTCTCTAGAGCCACAATTTCAACTCTCAGGAGAGACGGCAGGGTATTTTCCTCCTTTAGGGGAGAAACACTGAAGTGTCGACAGTTTTTTCTGTTGGAGTCTTTCAGCAAAGAATTCAAAAAAAAAGGCGACCAGCTACTCATCAGGTGTAACTTCACCCCACTGAACAAAGATGTGATGAGGTGGTTCATGCTGTCTTGACTCCACAGCCCTTGGGTCACCCTCAGGGGCTGCTTCCTGCAGCAGAATGGGTTAGTTAAAACCCCACTGCCTCGCAGAGCGAGGTGGTACCAGCTGCCCACATCCATCAGGTGGTTCTTGGGAGCTGCTTGATGTTCCACACTCTTGGCACACCCACAGAACCCTGCAGTGATGTCCACCTTACTGCACGCACTCTGCACAGGAGGAGCATCTGACCTTGCAGCATCCCCAGCAGGGCTCTGTGCAACGTCCCTGTACCTGCGCCATCCTCTCTGAACCCCCACCGTGCCCACACAAGGCCACCTGCAGCCCCACTGGCTTTCACGCTGGTCTCACAGGGCTGGCATGCTGCGAGAAATACATCTGCAGAGGACAGGGCAGAGGGGACAGAGATGGCGCAGAGAGGCAAACACGGTGACGATCTGCCAGGAGGTGGCATGAGAGCATAATCCTGACTCGGACTGCCCGAGTGAGTCCACAGTGAGACCACAAGTGTCCCCACCGCTCTCGCCGGAGAGCCCTTGAGGACAGCTGGCACCCTGCCACCCTAAAGACCGGCATCCACCAAGTGGGAATTTCACCTTGCGCCCGGCAGTGTGTGCGCTGTGCCAGCCCTGCCTCCTCCCCAGACCTCCCCATCCCAGGAGAAACCAGCGCATCCTGCCAGGAGAAACCACTGCTCCGGTTCGCACGGCGCGGCCGGGAGGAGCCTCCAACCTGGAAAATCCACCTTTGAAGAAACAAGCGGCCAAACTCCACTGAGGTGTCAGCGTTAATTACAGCTGGAGTGTGGTTCAAATCTTTCCCTTCATGTGTTCTGCTTCCCAAAACACAAAAAAAACCAGCAACGGTGCAGGTTTTCTACCCCTCAAAAATAATAATCACACTACAGCCCTATTATTATAATTAAACAGAAATTAATTACATTCCATGGAAGGGGACAAGTTCTGAAGGCTTAGCTCGTTTCCTTTTTAATTATTGTATAACATTGTGAACACAGCAAAAATCTTCTTTTTACCATGCTAAACGTGTTAGGGGTTTTGTTTGCTTTAACAGACTGCAATGGATGCTACATTTGCATTTAATTAAAAAAATAAGTTATTAAAATAGTTTATTTTGGTTCAATGTGTATTTGTTTAGCATGTGAATGGTTTCACATCAGAAATGAGATATTTTTTCAATCAGTATTGAGCAACAGACATCTGCGAAAGCAAATAAAAAGAACAGATCAATAAATTTTCATAAGAAAGCTCGTTAATGAAAAAACATTTTGTCCTGTCACAACTAGACTATTTTTGAATATTCACCATTTCCAAAGGAAGCAATCCCTATCCCAAAAGATAAACAGTAAGTTACCTTTGTGGCAGGAACAAAACAGCACAACGGCAGAAACTGGAATGCATGCAAACACCTTGCACTAAGCGTGAACCACCCTCTCACCGACGGTGATAGGAAGAAACAGCTCCTGTGGGCAGGTGGCACCATCCCTTCCAGCTACCTTTCTGGGGGCATGGCTGGGTGTATGAGTGTAGGGGGGTTGTCTGCTGAAGCAGGCAGGGCATTTGGGAGAAATAAATTCTAATTTCCAGCTCCTGAGCAGCCTTATACAGGAATCGGGCAAAGACATCGGCAGATGCAGAAAAAGAAGCGTAGGCATCCAGTTCACTTGAAATTCAAATGAGGAAACAGCGAGTTGGTTTATGTGCTTTCAGGGTTAGGCAGCAGCTAAGCAAAGATTTTTTTAAACTGCAATTTTACATTTAGGTTCAGAAATGGAGCTTTAATTGGGTTAAGCCCTGCTTTGGATACCAAAGCTCTTCACAGGATCTAACTCTGTGTTCCTGTATTAAGTGAAAGTCCTAGGAAACCACTGCTTCGTAGCCACATACCTGATTCATCATTCTTTGGAAGGCTACAATAAATCTGTCGTGGAAGCCTACTAATTGCTAGTAAATCACCAAAGTTGGAAGTGTCACAAGCATATCCAAAAAGAGTAAAAGTGAAGAGCTGAACATCCAAAGAGCTCTGGGGTGAAATTCTGTCACTTTACAGATGAACCTGTAATCTATGTGAAAATAAATGATGTATAATGATTACTAAATTTGAAATCAAATCTTCACATGGGGACAATTCAATAAGGCTAGGTGATTATAGGACTATGCAGCAGCATCAATTATGGAGCCAGAAATAGTCTCATATCCCTCAGAGGCTACAAAAACTCCATCCTGCTTTATTCACCAACATCAGAGGACATTCACTTTCATCAAGTAGTCTGGGGGTTCTCGTTTGGAAGAAAAAAAAAGAAAGTAAAAACAGAAGGCATGAGCCCAAAAATGACTGGCAATGATCCTAACTTATCATCTGAGCTACCATTTGCTCTGCCAATTGATGGGAAATGAAGTGTGATCAATTCTAGTCCATTGTACATCGTTCCCATTGACTGACCTGCCAAATCCTTGATTGAATAATTAGTTAAAATATCAATATCTGCCATTTTGCACAATGCTCACAAGACAAAGCCCTAAAGTTTTCATAAAATGGACAATTACTACATTATCTGTAATTTTACACTTTTTTCACATATATGACTAAGCCTTGATATTGCCAAAATATGGAATAAAAACATAATGGTACATAAGAAGTAGTAAAATCCAGAAGCATGAAATCTAGAGGTCAGTGCAACTCCTGAAGTAATACAACCTACATTTTAAATCTTACAGATGGATAATAAGCCATATCAGAAAGGATTAAATCTGTGCTCCTCATTTACAATAGTTCGCTTTAAGTAGAAACCTATTTTCCATTCTCAGTATCAAGGGAAACAGCGCTAACTCAGGTACTTGGTGGTGACTGACAGCAATGCTGACATTTTAATAGCAGCTACTGTTTAAGAGCACTATCACCATCCTGTGATTCTTAAATAAAGATTTAATCTACTTTTGATGCACCAGAGCTCTGCAGACCAGGCAATCTGTTGTTAGAGCACATGAAAAGATGGGGGCTTCTTTCCTCCCATCACCCAGTCCCACACCGGGTGTGTAACAAGCTGTTCCAAAGCCATAAATTAGACTAGAGGAGGCACTGCCCGACATTGTACTTTACATTGCAGTCCCGAGTCTGAACTGCTAGCAAACAGGGACACTACATTTACTTTTCTATCATCTCAGACACAAATGGTGTTAACTGCAAATACAAATCAGTTATTCAGTGCAAAAATGACACATGACTTGTAAATTGGGCCCTTCTAAGTACCTTGGCATTTCTATGTTTAGTTCAGTTGCCTGGATGTAGCTCCCAAGTAACCAGATGCCATAGCAGTATCTAAAGACATCGCTTCTCCCCAAACCATTCTGCTGCAGCTTTGAGTGTGCTCACCTCACCACCTTTCCCCTTAATTCTAGTATCTATTCCCCTCTTATATGCTAATGAAGAGCAAAACCAGAAAGGGAAATATACAAACTGAAAATGCAAATGCATCATCTAAAATGCAGGAAAGTGCTACTGGCTTGGAAGGCAAAAACAGAGAAACCACGTGAAAGAGAAAATACCCTACTCCACATCATGGATGACTAATTTCTTCCCACACTATGCTGTAATAAATCCTAGCCTTTGCTAACACAAGAATAGGAAAGCTCTTTCCCAGACCTAATAGAGACATGCCCTGCTTAGTGCTCACTTTAGCGTGCATAAATGGAAGACATTTCTGGTTTGCCAGGTAGTGGCACTTCAGATAATCCAAAGAAAACAGATTCATCTTTCCTTGTGGGCTGAGAGTGGGTTAAAAGCATAATGCCATAGCTTTGTATCCGCACAAGGCTTGCTTTGGACATCACACCAATCCTATCCTAGGTCTTGATTTTTAAATTGGCAGAAAATACCGTATCAGTGTGATCCTAGTGCTTGCTGGCTGATTGTCTTTTCAATCCCTGCACTCGACAGGTGTGTGGAACAGGTGGGACATGCTGCAGTGTACGGCTATGGCTGCTGCTGTAGTGCAGTGGTTTGCATAACACTTTGAAGTGAATGTTTCTTAAGAGAAGAAATCTGCATTACAGAGGCAGCACTTGTATCACAGACAAACTATATATTCAAGTTCAAGGCGTATCTTTGTATGTCAAACCAGCCTTCTTGTGCATCTCTCTATGAATGGGATTTTCAGATTAGGGAAGTGACACAAGCTGGACTGATCGCCACCCTGAATTGCTTCAGGAGTATTTGCCTATGAAGTATAGGCTTTGCCAGCTCTGTGCAGGCTGCAAACTCTTACTATGGAAATGTGAATTACATATACATTTACTATTTGCAGATAAATATAGTATGAAGCAATCTGGTTCTGTGCATTTTGCATGTTGAAACAGCTTTCTCTTGCATGTTCTGAATGATGCTTTTTAATCATATGCGAAGACTAGTTATCCAAAATTATCTCACGATATTTTCCAATGTGTCTGTCCCTCTCGAGTAAAAGACTGGAGTGACCAACTCAAGTTCACAGACAGTCAAAACATTAACACGCCATCTTCATGAGAAATAACTGCATCCCTCCTGTGTTACCCACGGCAATTTGGGTCTTAGTAGTTGGTCAGCCTCTCTCTTCTTTTCAAGAACAAAAAACCTTATCTGTGGTTTTCTACAGGGCTTAGCTCTGGTGAGTATTAATTAAGCACTGTGAGTATCACAGTAGAAAAATGCCTCCTTTCTCCCTGCTGGCAGAACTAGTAGCAGGGGGTATATAAAATATATAATAAAATATTCTCCCCTTTCCAGATTAGCCCAAAGCACAAACAAGTGCTAGCATTCTCTTTGTTCTTCCTACCTAGAGCAAATGCTACATCAAGTTCGAGAAAGACAGTTGCATCTTGAGCAAATTGGCTCCAGGAATCAATCAACTTCTCATCCAAAAAGAGGAAGGATGTCTAGACTTTTACATTTGTGGGAATGGTTACTAGGCATTGAGTAATAATGACAACATGATGGGCTGACGAGACTTTATTTTCCTCTGAGATTGGAAAATTCTGATTCTGCTTGGCAATAAATGTAAATTATTTACAGTGTAAAGATTTGGTAGATACCATGCAGTCTTCTGCACACAGGTGTACCGAATTCTTATATACCATAATTGTGCACTATATATGCATTGATAAAATTAATAGAACTGCAGGCAGAATGTTTCTATCTTGAATAATTTTCCACGTATTAACCACTCATCTTAATACCATGCCTCTTCTTATCTGATTATTTTATTAAGAATTGGTAGGGGGTTTTAGTCAGCTAAAGCTTCCTGAATGAAGGAAAACTTGCAGGTGTTTAGCAGGTCAGGTAAAAAGTGGATAAAGAAGCCTCAGTACTGCGTAAGATGCCAACACCCTCCAAAATAACATTTACTAAATGGATTTTCACAAACAGCAATTTCTATTTACTAAACCGATAAATGCAGTCTTGCAATATCTGAAAGAATTAAACATTCTCTGTGAAAATTAGCTATACAGCATCACAGGAAGTTCCCCTTTATCCAGTATCAGTTAAATTTTGCTGTCTTCTAAGAAGGAGATTAAATTTCCCCTTTACAACTCTGTTTCCAACTGTCTAACACACTTCAACGAGCTTTCAAAGGCAGGCTGGCATCACTGAGCTCTCTCTCAAACCCAGGCTGCTTCAAGGAAGCACCAAGCTTCTCCATTTGCTATTTTTTCAATATTTTTTCCTTTCTTTCATGGTTGCTCACTCCCCATATATCTTTATTTTCTAGGCTAAAATTTCTATGCCACATATATTCCATTGCAGTGATACAACAAAAATGAAGCACATATGGTAAATTAAGAACGCATTTGAAACATCCCTGAAATGTATTTTGAAGGATGAAGGGAGTGCATCAAAAATTGGAAGTGTGAATATGAATTTTAGGATGTTAGAGAAACCAACTGAGCATGCTATAGATTCCAATCTTTTTTCTATTTCTTTTTTATTTGCTATCAGCATAGAGTTACCAAAGACTTCGCACGGACAAACTGCAGCCTATGGACAGTTTATAAAATGTGTTTTCTTTACGTATTCATCACTTGTTAAAAAAACTGTTACTTTAAGAAAGCGTATTTTGGTAACTTCAACGTATTTACAAGTTCAGGGTCTACATTCTGCTGGAGGTTTGGTTTTTTTTTTTTGCTTCGGAATACAGTGACAGTTGCTTATGACTTGAACCTGCAAATTAACAGCATTTTTGGACCTTAGTAGACAACCTTCCTCCTAGCGACCACATAAGGCTTTTCTTGCCTCAGGCATCACAAACAGAGAAGGATGAATTAGTGCATATAGTAGTCTTAGACTGATGATCTGTTTACTCTTATTACCATATTGCCAATTGTTACCATTTTATTACATATTTCATAATAGTGCATATTTTCCTTAAATCTCCAGCTCCTGGAGTGATGGGATTAAAGAGAACAAGTTTCTCAGAGTGGCTGAGAAACTGGAAAGTGTGACAATGAAACTTCAAGAGCAAAGGAAAAAACAGACTCTAAAAGTAGTATTTATAGCCTATGATTTTTAAACCAATATATTAGTTGGAGACAATTTCTGACTGATCGGCTTGGATTGTCCAGAGCGATGATATCTACAGAATGTGTGAAGAGTGGTCACTTCAGACTTCTGTAGTTACCATACCTGAGATACTGACGCTTCATCTGCCATCTACTCTCTACCCAGAAGTTTTGAGTAGTCCCAACTAGGAAGCGTTGCATCACATTCTTGTCTTTAACTCTGTGTCAGGATTCCCACCAGGAGTGTGGAGAACAGTGCTTCAGGTGCTCTGCCTCCAACTCACGAAGCCCAGCGTTTCCTCTGCCTCAGTTTAATACGTCCTCCTCCCCAGAATCAGTTCTGCAGCAAAACCGGAGACTTTCCTGTACACACTACACACAGCAACTCCTCTCTGCTTGGCCACCCTGCTGCTGGCTCCATCCCTGTTCTCCAGGACATGCCACACAGGCTTCAGTGAGTCTACTCCTACTCCTTCCCTCTCAAACAGATGCACTGGAGCTTCTATTTGCTTTACTTTTCACACTTCAGCAAAAAACTGTATTGTGCTGCTTCCCCTCAACTTCTCCTTCTGAAGAACAGGCCATTAAGGAGTCACCTGCCATGAGTCATCTGCCACACATCCTGGCAAAACCAGTAAGGTCATTTGGACCACTCTTGTCCTCTCTGCTCTTGCCTTCCTCCCAAGAAAAACCCAGTGACTCTGCAAGTCATTCTTGCAGGCAAAATTTCTGCTCACCCTGGGAGAGCTAATTTATTGCTTTTCAGTCTCTCTGTCCAGTTCTTGGCGCTCACATATGACTCCCACAGTGACAATGTTAATGAAAGGAAATTTTTTTACAAAAATTTTGAGTGAGATTGTAACTGTCTCATTGAAACGCTTGGCAAAATCCTTCATGCCAAATGAGAGATGTTACAAGCTGCCTTAAAAATTGATCCCGAACGAATGAGTCACCTTCTTCATAAGCAAGACTTGGCAGGACTGATTTGCATCACAAAGCTACAACTGTCTTCTGGCATCCTGAAGGCATTGTCAGTGAAAAAGCCAAGGACTGAATGGATATAGATGCAGATGAGAATCACTTACTCCTAGGGCAGGCTCTAGCTGCCTGAAGCTAGCCTGAACTTTAACTGCTGCTCTCTACCACTTTTGTACCCACACAGGAAAGCTTATGAGCTGTCTCAGAGGATGCTTTCAGCTTGTGTTAACACAGTGAGGAAAGTACAGGCTTGAGCCCTGACATTGGCTCTCTCCAGGCTGACAAGCTACCTACTGACAGGCAACACAGGGGCACCTCCATCATACATGCTACTATTTCCCAAGCATTCCTGGACAGTTCAACGAGGATGAGATGCTGCTGTTTTCTGGCACAAATCCTAAATTTTCTACAGTGAACTATGATCATTAAGAGTTGCTGGAGCAAAGATACACCATGGATATCATCCATGTAACTTCATTTTGGCATAAAAGAGTGAGCATCTTCTAAAAAGCTCTTCCTTGGTTAGCAGAAAATATGTAATAATGTAATTTATCACCAACAATCCCATTATTACACTGAAACTAACTCCATTTAAAGTACTTTCAACTCCTACAGGTTTTCAAGCAATTCCCAGTAAATTTCCATGTCTAGGTATGTCAATAAATTCAGTCTCTTAAGCAGCAAGAATAATCCACCATGGGAATAATATTGCATTTACCAAATCTATGCAAATAAATTTGACTAACAAAAAATGCCAGTTTAAAACAAAAAGACAAATATTATTTGTATTTATCAGTATTAAGCACACTTTTGCCCCATTTCCTTTGTTTTATAGTAGACAAACTGCAAAAGTGTGGTCCCTTCACAGCCAATAATCCTGCTGAGCTTCACCTTTTACCCCAGTCTCTTAATGAAATTCATTCCAGCTGCTGAGTGTGACAGGTATGCAGCAATATACACCTGGTGATGAGCATTTGTGACAGCATTAAAGTTGACCCAGTTTTCAAGGTAGTTCATGTATCTTAGTGGAAAAAAATCCATATCAATGAACAGGACAGGAACGTTACTATTACATTATTGTCTCTACTGACCCCTCCCAAGGAGAAAGAGAGATACTATTCCTCTGTATACAGCCCTTCTCATCCTTAGATAATTTTTATTCTAGAAGCACATTATTGTTAAAGCAAAGCAAGTATATTATGCCAAAAAAGCAGTCCTATCAGGGATACAGCTATATGGTAAAGAAGTGCTTTGTACTAGGCAAGCTTCATCTCCCCCTCACAATCAAGCCCAATTCTACCAGACTTTTGGGTACAAATGCTTCTACATTAGCCTCTTCCAAAACAACTGTGCCACTCCGTGATCACACCTTTTCTCGTCTCTCAACACCTGCAGGGCTCCTTAGCATAGGTCTGGCCCTTGACCGTCAACGGTAGCACAGACAAAGTTATTCCTGTTATCCACATCCTGAAGAAGCCAACAACCCCCACTGCCATTTCAATACGGCATTCCCAAAAAAAAAGCTCTAGAAATTCCAATTTCTTTAGTCTTTCTTTTTGGCAAACAAACAACTACACCTGGTCCTCCCCCTGACCAACCACAAAATCTGACTGACCAGTTAAGCTTTGAAAGCTCCCTTTGTTCACTTCTCTGCTTAGTTGTCACATGGGCACAGCCTTGCTTATTATTAAACATGAATTTCATCTATTTGCAGTCCTGCTTCTTAAGTGCTTTTTACAAGCAAGAAAAATGGTAGTTACTGCTCTTGAGCCAAGTATTCTCTGGTCAAAACCAGAAAAGCAAATATAAGACTCTCCTCCCTCTCTTCCAGATCAGATCTTTTTAATAAAAAGGCTGTTTTGTTCTTTTCCCATGTATCTCTTAGCACCTGGAATCCAAATGTCGAGCAAGGTTCTTTCTCTTTCTTCTATCATAGAGAATTATCAGGATTCTGCACTCTCTGCCAGTTGGCAACTTGGTTGATGAGGAATAAGACAGAAAAAGAATTCAAAGTTCAATATTCCTTTCCATCACTTAATGCAGAAATCAGCCAAAGAAAAAGAAAATCTAATGTGAAAAACAAGAAGAAATGGTGCACAGAGACTGCACAACATGCTTGCCTGAAGGCTAAAGAAGCTCCAAGGACTTTAATGAGTTCTATGTAAAACAGTCATTGGATAATATGCAGAAAGAGGAGAAGGGGTTGAACCAAGCTCTTCCCAGCCTTCCACTCACACTCCCGCTTGCCAAGAGGCACAGCTCCAACAAGAAGTACAAAGTACTCTGACCCACACGTTAGTTTGTAGTTTAGACATTAGGGTTGTATCCTTAGAGAAAGAATTGTAAATCACCTCTGACCAAGGAAGACATGAAGGTTTTACCCCCTGTGTTCTTGACAACCATTCTAACCACCAGGCTACTCTTCAGGGCAAAGAGGAGGACCTTCTTGTTTAGCTAAGGATTAGATGTTTTTTTGCAAAGGTGACCTTGATCTCTGATTTTTGAAAAAAGGGCAGAGGAACTTATTTCAGGATCAGCATTTAGGACAGTGTGAAGGAAAATGTTTCTTCAGAGCCATGCATAAGCACAAAGATTATTTAAGGCATACCCCTCAATCATTGTTTTCTATTATCTCTTGGTTTGTATTTCTGGTGCTTTTTTCCAGATAATAGTATACTGTCATAAACACATGTTAATGGATATATATTTACTAAATGCTGCATAAACCAAGGGCATTTGGCATTTTATGTGCATACACAGTTACACTTTAAACAGTATCTATCGAAATACTTAGGATCTTCAAATATATTATTGTGGTTTACACATTTGATCCACAGACATTTCTGAATGTAACATAAACTCTTCTTTTCAGTAAAGAGGAGGTGTTATTTTTTGCAATGCAAGTCCAGAGAGAAGCATGGCTGTGGTTATGTAACATGTTTTTGTGTTTCTTCCATGCATCTTTATCTCCATCACTAATTTTGTAATTTCAAGTAAATCCCAATGTGTATCCCCTATGAGAATACGAAACACTATTCTCTCCACATGTACAGGAAAGCAGAGATACTGCACTGTTTTTCTTGAACATAGACTTGAATGTGTTCTTGAGAGAGAAGTGCCCGTCTTATTGATTCAAACAACATCTGAGAGGCATCAAAACTGCAGCAATAGTCTAGCTGCTAACATGAATCACAAACTCTTTTTCAGCACATTTGAACTGGGATCTTACTGCCCTGAACACTGATACATAAATACAGTTATCTGACATAATGTAATTTCAGAGCAGAATCACACCAGTACATTGACTTAATACCAGGTTCTATACAAAAATCTCATGTTCTCGACTGATTACTTAGAAAGTGCAGCCTAAACAGCCCTGCACAAGGAAAGAATATCTAACCTATAGAATACAAGATGAATAACCTTATTGGACAGATGCAGTCTGAGATTTTAATTTGCTTCAATTCCTGTTTAGCAGAAGTTCATTAAACTCCTACATCATGAGTCTGACCTAGAAAAGTAAATAAGTACTCTGTTATTCCCTTTAGAGCCCTGAGTTACTAATAAGGAATTATAAATCTCCAGTCACTTTGTCAAGCAGCCAAATACATCCCAAGTGAAACACAACTGCAAAGTTCATAAAAATGAGACCGATTGAAATGCAAGACTAAAAATGTGACTTTTTTGTATAGACCATGAATTAATACCACATTGTTTCAGCTTTTGTGAACTACAAATATGGCCAAGTAGGAGCGAAGAGAATACAGCGACATTCACCCACCTAGTCAACTCTTTCACTGGCCCTTGTTTGTCTCCTCCTTGAAAACATCAAGTTACTGCACTTACATAGCACTATTCATCATAGATGTTTAAGCTTTTTATGAAGACAGATAGGTAGTTTAGATGGGGAGAGACTCAGGAGCAAATAATCATAAACATTCGCATGTGCCTCAGCCAAAGTTACCACGCAAGCCAGTGACGGATTTGGTAATAGGATCATAGGACGCACCCTGGCTCAACTTCCAGCTCTAAAACCCACAGTGTATCACAGGCACCGCTCCAGCAAAATGCTAAGCATATACATTACTGGAAATTTATGAATAATCACATTGAAGATGTTTTCTGCAACAAAGCCACAGTCCTAGGCATAGGATGAAATCTGGGCTCTGCTGGAAAACTTGACCGACTGATAAAAGTCCTCTCAGCTTCAGCAGGTCTAAGACTTTCCATTCCTTTCTAAACGTTTCTTGAAAATCTGCTTTGGATTTGTTGATTTGTTTGTTGGATGACCTCAGTTATACTATCCAGGCTATGTTAAATATAGTAGCTTGAATTGTCATTACCTACAGCGATTAAGCCTATAATTAGATCCCCTTCAATGTCTTCTTGACTTGCAAATGCATCCCTCTAACCTTCCCTGATGCTGTTTCACCATTTGACCCTGGAATATCTCTGGTTGCTTTCCTGGTGCAATAGCTCGAAAGTCCTCTTTGAACTGATCTGGCCAAAAAGCCGAACGCTAGTTTTAATAGTATAGTGAGAATTCCTTATAATCAAGTTCCCTCTGCCTAACTACAAAAGACCTAAGGCTTATTTACAAATCATTCTAACACAGTTCATCCCACTGCTTTTGCAGCTGCCCGCCAGAGCACAGCTTCGCTTGTTCTGAATGCTGCTGAAACTTCCAAATATGCAATTGTACACATAAACATTGGTTTGGGTAGGAATTTGGCTATATTAATAAGACTGTGAGCTCAACACTTCACCTTGTGAGGCTCACTCAGTTCCCCATGAGGAAACCCTCCTAATGAGGCCATAAACGCCCTGAAGTCCTGCCTCCTCCCAGCAATGAAGCCAGCATGTCTTATCCACAAGAATCATCTTCTGGCCATGACTAAACCTTCCCAAGTCAGACACTATCCACTTGGCTGCTGCCTTCTGAGCACAGAATGGTCTATAGTATGTATATTCTGCATATACTCGGTAAAGCAGCTTGGGACTCTGCGGTATGAAAATAATTTAAGATAACTTATAACATGGCTTCACAATTTGAATTATACTTGATGTATTTGTCATGCTGATTTTTAATTCTCTATCCACCTCTAAAGCTGAGACGGCACCATTAATTACATAGCTGGAACACTGTACTTGTATAAAAATGTGAATGAAATCACTAAATTAAGATTGCTTCCAAGAAACTGTTGCTCAGTCTCATTAGCAATACAAAAGTGCAGTAATTGAAATGCATGCAAAAAGCTGTTTATTCAACTGGCCAAGAAACCTGACAGTTACTAAAGGCAATCTTAATCTACACAAAGAGAGGGTTAATTAAAGATATGCAAATAATTTGTTTTCTTGTGTTTCAAGCTAGGAAGTACCTAGTGTCCCATTTAAATAGGTGATGAAAAGACAATGGATCCTCTGGAAGATCACAATGAGATGTGAAATACATTATATGAAAGATGTTAAAAAATCATGTACTAAAATACAATGTGCTAGGAAAACGGAAATGAAAATCTTGTATACTTGGCCCAATTTGCATGTATTTCAGCATCCCACTGGGAAAATAAACATGTTTTGTAACTACTGGCACCTTCACATCAAATTCAGAGACCAAGTCACTGAAGGGGTTTTCCAGCCACACACACAGTGTTTCAAAGACAGCATGTCACAGTCTTTCCAGCTGTGACAGAAAAAGCCAGACAGGCTGTGGGAGAGCCAGTGTTTTACTGTCACACGGTTAAAACCAGCTAAAAATCTACCAATTTTTCTGTAAACTGAAGAGTAATGCTAGCAAC
This sequence comes from Limnodromus scolopaceus, assembly GCA_028565335.1. Lineage (NCBI taxonomy): Eukaryota > Metazoa > Chordata > Aves > Charadriiformes > Scolopacidae > Limnodromus > Limnodromus scolopaceus. The sequence continues at coordinate 21,690,046 of JAOXNO010000004.1, forward strand.
TGGACAGTCTGTTGTCTCCACTTCAGGCAATTTAATATCTCCTATCTTTTATTTTCCTTTTCTCTCAATTCCATAAAACGCCAATAAATCCTCCTTTTCTTTAATCTAAGCTTAATTGAGTTTTTGGCTGTTATCTGGGGAAATTACTTTTTCGTATTCCTGAGGGAAACAGAACAGTGTCCTCAGGAGAGCTGAAGACAACAGTCAGCCTACTGGTCAAGGGCAGGGGAAAAACTGTTATCTCCTTCCAAGGAATTGCCTCAGAGGGGTCAGTGGTATCATTATGAACGGAGACAGGGCTAAATGACTTGAGGATACAATGCACCATCAGGGACCAAGACACATGTAATAGAGTACTGGTAGCGAGAGGTAGGTTTCTACACAAACTTGCTAGGAATAAGATGGATATCTTCAAAAGTATTTCAAAAGCAACGTGTTCACTGAAATACAGGGCACATGCAGAAGTCATATCATTTTAATTATAAAAGCAGAAATAAAACGGTTTGATTGTCTTAATGTGGATGCAGACTTAGAGGTATAAAGGTGTTTGTTCCATGATAAGCTAGTCTTGGAAAACAAGAATAAAAGGCATTTCTGGGATAAGGCATCTCAACACTATACATCTATGCCCATGGCAGAGGGCAACTATTTCCATTAGGGATGTGAACATAATAGAATAAAAACTGCATGTAGACCAAGCCCAAAAAAAGAGGGCACATTTTAACAGAAACAGGGAAAACAGGGTTCCTGATTAAAAAAAAAAAAAAAGGCATAAAAAAGCAGTTCTCTTTTGTTTGTACATCAAAGGCACACCATTACCAACACAAAGGAAACTTGGCTTCTCATTGATGCCCTCCTCAGGGTTCGCACACACAGACTTTCCACTAATAGTTCTCTGCATTGTGTAATTATGGAAGACGGAAACAGACCCACAGTAAGAAGGTGTTTTCAACAGAGTTATCACTTTGCAAGTCTAAGCCCAGCATTTTTATTATTTTTGCTGCTTTGTGTTACCATGCTGCTTGGAATATTTATTCCGTTTGTGTTCAAAATATTTCCATTTTCAGAATACAATTTAATGTATAGACAGAGTAGCAGACTGCCTGCTTCCTGACAGGGCTGATAAGAACCACAATGTTTACAATGTAAAGCTGTCCGAGAAGCAAAGCAACAGACCTCTGCAGGACAGGTGCTCAGACAGGAATATCTACTAGTAAATCTGAAATGCCTCACGCTGACAGAACCATCCTACCTGCCATCCAGAAATGTTCCCCTGAAATACCAAAGTAATTCATGAGCATAATGAGTAATTCATGATTCTTCTCCTACTGTGGCCAGGTATATTCCAGACACCAACATATTTGCACGTACCCCTCTAGTCTGGTCTCGTGAGACCCCACCTGGAGTACTGTGTCCAGCTTTGGAGCCCTCAACACAGGAAGGACACGAACCTGTTGGAATGGGTCCAGCAGAGGGCCACAAAGATGATCAGAGGGATGGAGCACCTCTACCATGAAGACAGGCTGAGAGAGCTGGGGTTGTTCAGCCTGGAGAAGAGGACACCTTATAACAGCCTTCCAGTACTTACAGGGGGCCTACAGGAAAGATGGGGAGGGACTCTTTATCAGGGAGTGTAACAATAGGACGAGGGGTGATGGTTATTAACTGAAAGAGGGGAGATTTAGATTAGATATTAGGAAGAAATTCTTTACTGTGAGGGTGGTGAGACACTGGAACAGGTTGCCCAGAGAAGTTGTGGATGCCCCATCCCTGGAGGTGTTCAAGGCCAGGCTGGATGGGGCTTTGAGCAACCTCCTCTAGTGGGAGGTGTCCCTGCCCATGGCAGGAGGGTTGGAACTCAATGATCTTTAAGGTCCCTTCCAACTCTAACCATTCTATGATTCTATATTTGAAACATTTTGCTGTGACACCAACATACATGTAGCTTTTTTCCTCCTTGCTGAAACAGTTTGCTTCCGAACAATCTGTGATGGGCCAGGACAAACATACATCGCGCCTTAACTCTGCTTGGATTTCGACAACAATTCTACAGAGGGTGGGAAAGTTCTGTTAACCTTTGTGCTGTCCCCAGCACTGAGCACTGCTATCTCCAGCTGCACTCTACCAATGCCTCCCGCAATCCTAACTTGCACCCATGATCTGCTAAACCACTGTCCAGGATCAAATTGCTCTCCTGGGGCAATTGTACAAGTAATTTGCAAAAAGATGACAATTTCCCTAGTTCTACGAGGGCTACTTTGTGAGATGGCTTGGAAGGAAATAAATAGCCCTGAAACAAACTCTGCTTTATGAATTATTCTGATGCAAATTCATTCGCTAAAGCATTCCTCTTGTGCTAGAAGGAATAGAAACAACCAAGAATATATTTTTTTATTTGGTTTTACAGGGGCCATTATGAAAAATTGATTAACTGCAACAAACCACCAAACAAATACCAATTTAAAGAGTTAGGTGAGAACTACAGTAGTATTGAACAGCTAACCAATACATTCACCTAAGACTGAGTCACAGTCAAAAGATGTTAATTTCCATTATTTCTATTTAATATTGTAGATTTTAAAATATTTTGGCCTAGATCTTTAAAACACATAGAAACTTAAATCTGTTTGAAATGAATAAGAATTTTCATCAAACTACTTTTGAAGAACTAGCCCTCTGGATTTCTCAGGGTATTATCATCACAGTTAATGTATTCACAGAGGAAAGAAATTGGCTTAGTCACACAATCCATCAGCTGAGGTTTGCAGCACCCTCCTCACTGAAGAAAATAATCTCATAAAAAAATTTTTAACAGTTTCAAACTGTTTCAAACACTAATATTGTTCTGTGCAGCCTGATCCTTTCCTGCCGAAATGGCTAATATGCTGATATCACTGTAAGATCAAGGTTCTAAATCCACGAAATACTGAATTATTCTAAAACTACTAGATGCTGATCCTACCATGGTATTGTGGCATCTGTGTGCCAGTAAGGTCCAGCAGCTCCCTGGGGTTCCAGAGCGGTGGGGGCTACCCAAGGAGCCAGCAGGGCAGAGCCTCCCCATCCCAGCCAGGGAGTAAGACACCAACCCTGGGCATCGGGCACCTCTGTGAGGTTGGGGATGTGCTGAGGCCAAGCCAGGATGTCAGCCCGAGAGCTGAGCCAGGTCGGCAGGGCAGGGGCAGAGCTGGAGGCTGGGTGAAGGCACCAACAGGGTGTTGGTGTCGGTGTCACTGGGACTGATGGCCTCAGGCTGAGCTGAAGCGGGACTCACCAGGAGTGGTGGGTGGACCTGCTCACATCCTTCTTCAAAGCAAAAGCAGAACTACTACATGGCTCATGCAAAAAGTATCTGTAGGTTTTGAGGAGAACACAACAGCTGTGCAAGGAAAGGGTCTTGTCATAAAGCAAAGGTTGGTAAGAAGGTCCCAGCATCCATGCTGGGATATTGCAGTTGTGCTGCAATATCCAGTCCACAGCGTCAGTTTCAGATCTAATTATCTGAAATTAGGCATCAGAGAAAAGATAGATAGGCCAAACAGTAATTATACTATTTTTAATATTTATGGATACCGGGGGAAATACTTAGATGGCATTGCCCATCATTCCTAGGTACAATGATTCTGTAACAGCATGGCTGGAACAAGCCACACGAACCGAGTGACATCATTTGCAATGTCAGGGTAAGACACCAGGCTATCATCTTTCTCCCATATGTATCATTCTGATGAGTTTCACAAAATGCCAAATTATAAACCTTCTGTCATTATTTCATAATAAGAGATGAGATCTTCCCATTTAAGAGCCCCAAATATGAGATACCAAATTCAACACCAGAAGTAGTCAACTAGTATCAATGTAGGGCAGCTTGCGTCCATCCAACCGACACACAGCTAATTGCGAACAGCCCTCTTTTAACTTCTAAAAACAACTTATGACCAGTCCTTCAAAAAAGTCACTATGAAATTCACTTCAGATAATTTTTTTTTTTTTTTATCTCTTCCTAATGCAGCTTTAAATTAACATGTTCAATAAAGCAAGCAACACTCCAGCTCTAATAGCCAGAATCAGTCTTGACCCTCATTTTATCTTAGCTGGAGATAATTACTTGATGCTAATGTAGAGTGCCAAAGACATTCCTGAATTTCACTGAATTATTACTAGACAGATTTTGGTTCAAATCACTCACTATACCACTACATAACTATATATATCAGTTTGTTTTGTAGTATTCTTGCTTGCTTGCAGAAGGTCACAAACCTTGACTGTAGTTTCAAGTAAATCACAGACTTCAGGACCAGTCCCATAATCTAATACATGAGAGTAATCACATCAATTGGTTTCTACAAATCCTTCTCAAATAGGTAAGTGCATACTTGTTTCACTCAACCACGTTAAGTGCATTTATCACAGACGCAATATATATCCCAAATAGGGTATCGTACACGTTATACATTAGCTACATAGCAAGTAGTCACTGCTTTTTGTGGAGGTGTGTCACATGAGCTGTCAATAGGGACTGTCAAGCAGTACCTTGAAATTCAGTTTTATCTCAGCGGATGACCGGTTAATTTTACGGAGTCTAGATGGAAAGTCTGAAAATTAACATGCATAAATTTGAATCATTCCCGTGCATTTAGCAGTCACTGCACTACTGATATCTATGGAAAAATGACCGAAGTTGTCTGGAATATCAATAAGAAACCCCACAGTAGGTAGTTACCTGTCAACAAATACTGAAGTATCTACATAATCACAATTCTACCATGTTTGAAAGGATATATGATCTCTCTAAATGAGGCGATCATGCCCTCAGCAGCTATTAGCATTAAGCAATGGTCAGTCACGGTGGAAAATCTCCATGATTCAGCCTTAGTATACACAGCGCAGTGTTATGTGTCACATGAGCAAAGACTGGCTAGATTTTCACTAATCAGTTCTGAGAGTGCCAAAGGCTCACTGATTGTTCCATCAACTCAGGTTTATTCCAAGTATAGCTCATCAGAGTACAACTCTGACAGGCGCTGAAGTACCTCACAGTGTTACACAGCTGATGAGCACAGTGTCACAACAGCAAACTGAAATGAGGCAGAATCTTTCTTTCAAGATATATTCTACTAAATATTAAGCTTTCTCCTTCAGAACATACTTCAAAAATTAACTGTATCATGCCAAAATTCTTTAATGTTCAGATGCCACTACTTAACTGCGTACTCCGAAATATCCTGCTTTCACTGTGTGTCTGCAGTGATGCTCCTACAAATGTTGGAGTAATATGAAAAATGTGGCCTTTTGTATTCTTAATGGATCAGAACCAATACAAGGACACAAGATGGTTGATCTGAGAAAGCAACAGGCACAGAGACATTAATCGAACGTACCTGATATATGAGGTAATCCCCACAGTGTATGTTTCACATGCATCAGTATGTTGCTTTGATATCAGTGCTCTAAAGAAATATTTCAACCTTCCCCTTCAGCCTAGTAAGTAGTTAATAATCTTAATCTCATCTAGTATATTTTTAAACACTGTAAGCCATTTTGTTCTGTTTTATCTACCATACACCTTCAGCCTAACCAGGAGGGGACACACAGAGGCATATAACCTCACACTTGCATTGAGGACCTCATTTCTACTGACAGACAGATCACTTTGCATCACAGGAGTTTAGAGCCTTCAAAACATTTTGCAGGACTGCAGGAACCTTCCACTGCAGCGGCACGTACAGGAAGCACAGAAATTTGTATGTAATTTGGTTACTTATTTTATCCTGTGATGCATCAACTTTCTTCTTGACTTTTTTCTGATGTTTGATACAGTTACATTATTTATTTAAATTACTGTACTAACTTTACCAATATGAGATAAGCAGTATCTATAGCACTTCTAGCACTTACAAAAACTTCTCATAGTTAGATGCAAGTGTACTGTGACGGTCACCTGACTGTGACTTTATGCTTTACCTTGCAACTTCTTGCCTTACCTACCGTCTTTCATCTTACTCAGTCCTCAAATTCTTTAGGTCTGGGAATTGAGCTATTTATTACATGGTTGTGGAGTTCCTGGCACATTTAGGCTTGGTTCCCTACCTGTGCCTTAAAATAAATACACAGTAACAGAAAAGGTTCTCTACTGCAATCCCCCAGGGACACTACTCACCAGCAACGCTTCAGTGCTCTTTTCTCTGGCCAAAGCAATGCAAATTCGTGCACCCCGCTCACAGCAAACTCCTGCATCTGAGAAAGGGCAGTTCAGCACAGCTTGACCCATGCAGCCAAATGTAATAAGTAGAATTTAACCATCCTTAAAAAAAACTCACTCTATAATTTATACTTTGTAGGATTCATAGAGTGTATGCCGATTTACACAGAATAACAACCCATCAGTCTGGCAGAACCAACAGATATTGTCCTTTATTCTGATCTTTTTCAAACAGACTCTAGCCATAAATGCACAAAAATCCATGCATTTTTATATCATTAAGGTATAATATTAAGCTGCAAGTGGGGGAGAAGGTGCCCTTTTTATGCCAAGAGCTTCTTCAGTTCTGGACATAAAAGCACTCACGCCACTTTTATGGATTACATTATGTCCACAGTAACTAACCAAGAGCTACCCACGTGCAGATTTAAGTAGCCACATATTCCTAAAGACAGCGGATCACTTCATGAGAGGCCGTGACTTCCTGAACCCTCTGATGACATTTACATGCACGGGGGGAAGCCGGTGCCATTCTGGAATCAGAGTAGGATAAGCAGGAGTCCCGCGCTGATTACTAGAGCCTTCACTAGCACGACAGTTAAGCACGTGCTTAAATGTTTAATTATTCTCAGCGAAGTAACAGACCAACTCACGCGGGTAAGTACCTTGCTGAAACATAGCTGTAATTATGGCCTATTCCTCCTGCCAGTATCTTTCAACATCGCTAGAAAAAGATTCTCCAAAGCGTGCCAACATTTCTGGAGTAAGACTTAGAACAGTGGCTGAGAAGAGGGGGCCTCAGTAGCAAAGTTACTGAATAGTTTCTCAGCATCCTCTGAGTTCGTACTCACACGCTGCTCTATCCATCCCATACATGAGATATCCCTAAGGATTCAGATAGCCAATGCAGTGATGCTTCTGGAGTACAGTAACACGCATTATTTGACTAAACATTATGCCTCCCCAAGGGCCTGTGAAGCAATAGAAAGCCAATGTGAGTTAGGCATTAAATAGGCATTAAAACGGATTCTGAAGTCCCCTCTCCTAAAATCTTCTATACTGAACAAAAAAATTGAATAAAGTCTTCATCCTAGTAAATAATTCATGATAAACACAATCTTTGGAATTTGAACACATAATTAAATGCTGCCATCATTAAACATTTATAAAGTTTGAAAAGTATGGTACAGTTGAAAATATCAAATGTGTTAGTTACCGAGAAATGCGACTTGCCCTGCTTATTCACTGAACCCCTGACATGCTGTAACACACAGCGCTGATGCTGAACTTGGAACTTGAATTACTGCATTCGATATTTGTTCATAACGGAACATTACAGACTATCAAGGAAGTTTTGGGTTTTTGTTTTCTTTAAGAATCTGAAGTTGTACAGTGAAGGCACAAACTGAGGGGGAAGGAGAACTGCTTGGAGGGAGCAGTTATATATTCATCGGTCAAACTTGCACCCTTATAACAGCACTATGAAAGGCAACGATATCAGCAGGATAAATACAAGTTTTTAATGGCACGTCTTTACCTCTCAAACTAATATCCAATCATAAACATTACTAACCAATTCCTTTAGAAGAAAAGCAAAACAGTGATGACAGTCACAATTTGAACATAGACTCTCTTCACAGAAAACCTTTCAGAACACTTCTGTTTAGAAAATTGTTATTTTTTTGTTTTTTTCAAAAAAATACCACTAAGCTTCCTGAAAAGCACTTTTCCCTTGGTAATAGGTTTACTTGGTTTTACTAAAATGCAATTTTTCATTTTTTAAATGCAACAGTTTTTAAAAAATAGACTGTTTTCCAGATACCAAAGCATTTTAATATAAAATATAAAAATCTGTTTTTGAAATATCTAAAATAAAAAAAACCTTAATATATTTTTCGCAAATGCTTTCATTTTCTGGTAGGTTCTCCCTAAGCAATAAGACAGATATACTGATATCGAAGTATGTTTTCTTTAAGGCTGGTCCCCTTATATAGTATGGGAGAATGGTGAAAGAAAATCACCCTCTCATTACTATTACAAAGTGGCCCACTGGTAAACACATAAAGTATAAGAACTATATGCAACACTTTCAGATCCATTCAATTCACTAAAAACAACTGAAGAAACACTCTTACCATGCAAATTATTTGATATTAAATCAGTAATTAAAATAAATTTAATTTCACTTGGGATTCCTTTTTATCTTAGAGCGAAATAAGTAAATAGATCCCATTTGTTACCATGTTTATGCTTTCTTTGATCTTCAAAACACGGGGAAATATACTGCATATTAAAGTAATTTTGTATACTCAATATCATTAATTTCTCCACAAACCACAGCCACCAAACCACAGCCTCATTTTAGGACAGCACATAGCAATGCTCAGAAGGATCACCTCTCTCCCATAGGTTATTTATGAATGCCCATTAAAAAATCCAAAGGCGCAGGCTATTAATTTATCAAATAAATAGCTAAAGTAACATTTGTTATATACTGCAATATTCCTGACACTCAATATCATTAGGTTTTTAGAAGGCAGGTTTTATTTTCCATGCAATCACCTACATAGGAAAAACGAATGTTCACAGCTGTCAGAACATACCCACAACTGTATTCAAACAAACAAGCTATCAATAAAAAGACCTGATACATAATAACAAAGAGTATTTGCAGCTGCAAATAACTGACCGTATAGGATAGCTTTTATTTAGTAACTAATATAAAGATTTGGGTGCCTAGCATCAAATTTAACTTCACTTTTATTACAGTGTAGTTTGGGGAGGTAATTAACCATGAATTTGTTCAATGCTTAAATTCAAACCACCTTTTTTAGGATTAAGGCTTCCTATGACAAAAGAAATGCAACTGCAGAAATACAATTTAAAGACAGACCTGTGTAATTAAGTATGACCGAGAAATTCTGCACAGCCCCAGGCTGGATGCCTGACTGGATTTACTCCAAAGGGGCATGACTTTTTTGAGCTCTGAGTACCAGGAAATTTGACAGTGGTTGTGGAGGAGCTACGGCCCTCCAAATCCCCACATTTCTGAACAGGTAAGCTGTCTGCAGTAGTTGACTATGGACATGATGTCTAGCATTAACGGGAGTTATGGGGCTCAAACCTAATTCCTGTTTAAGGACATGAAAGTCTGAGGTGGAATCAAGCTGAGGTATTGATCCTTATTATATGTAATAAGCAAAACAAGCATCGTAAGCCCTGATTAGTACCATAAGCCTCCAAGATGTCCTCAGTGCCAAGTTACAACTGAAGTCTGGGAAAATTGAAAGGCAGAAGTAAAACAAAACATGAAACAAGATTAACCAAGCAAGCAGGAAGTCGAAAGTAGAAAGCAAAGAAGAAGAAAGGGCTAAAGGCAAGATGTGAAACTTCATAAAGAGCATTACACTGTGATATGAATGAGGAAAACTACACTTACGGAGTAGGCAAAATTCAAAAGTCTCAAAGAGAGCACTAGAAAATATAATGGATAATGACATGGGACAATTTATAAAGAAAATTTTTTCAGTAAGTGGGAATGCAGCTCATGGTCCTTCAAACACTCTCACAATTGTAATTGCTATGCTGAGAGGATCAGAAAAAATAACACTCATCAACTTTCTTCCCGACATCAAAACCTGGTAAGAAAGGAAGGTGATCAAAAGCACACTCCACCTACCAGCCAACTGCATAATAGTGTGAGGTGCTTACGGGAGAGAAAGTGCCTGAGAAAGGGGGGTTGGGTCACAACAACCCCACAGAGGATGACTCCACGGAGAATTGCGAGCACAACAGTCCCTGGCATGATGATAAGCCCAGAGGTCTTCTTAAGTGACTGACCTGCTGCACTGACTTTCAAAACACTTCTGACTTTCCACACTAATCTTTAACCTGCAGCTATAGGGAGGAAAATTTTAATCCCAATCTTCTACAATATGAAAACATCAGTGGGTAAAAGAGCTATTACAGGTAATGAAACTACCCTTATTGATTAAAGAGTGCTTACATTGTATTCTATTCCTCAAATCTGTCCATAAAAACAGACCCTGTATCACACTTCCGTATGGAAAGTTAAAATATTAAGAACCAAGTCAGTACAAGGGCACACCACCTCTTCAGAGACGCACTTGCATAACAACAATGAAATCTTGCAGAGAATACGTAAGAACACTAAAAAAGGACTTTTCTTACACCCAAAATGAATGACCTGACTTATGGAGGAAAGAATGGGAACGGTGTTAGTTCCAGCCACGTGCAGACAGTAGGAATCATTTGACCAATATTGCAGAAGTGTTCGAAAGACTGAACGGTACCAGGCTGTGTTCAGACCAGCTCAGAACTTAAACTGAAATCTTGAGAGGAAAAAAAAAAAAAAAAAAAATCATAGAGTTTTATTCTGAAAGGAAAGAAAACTACAAAACCTCAAACATTTTCTGGTTTCAAAAAGCCAGAGGTTATACTAATGAAGGTATAGGATGGGAGACAGGCAATGCATTTTGTGAATTTAATCAATTCACTTAAAAGCTGCGAGTAGATGGTATATGAACAAGTCAAATTTCTAATTCAAGAATCCCTACGCTAAAGCGTTAAGATTCATGACACAAGTTCCTTCATATTTCAAGTTTTCTCATATGCTAGGAACCAAAATAGTTTTCAGTGTGCAAATTACAATAATGTAGTATGTGATCACATATAATATCTATATCCCCATATAGCTCTCCAGTGAAAATACATTCTACCATAGATATCAGTCTGTTACAGCTCAAGCTAGAGCCATCACATCCTTTAGCTCCTACTACAGCATCCTTTGGTTTTAAACCTGCAGGTCTGTCACACACATTGCTAAATAAAATACTGTTACAACTATTAGAATGCTCAACATCTGAACTTATGCATATATGCCAGCAGGACTGTGGCTTTCCATTCTACGTAACTGGAAGTTCATGGGAAACAAAGCAAAAAGAAATGTACCTCCTAGCTTCCTTGAGAAAAGAGACTGCCCGTCCCAAAGTAAAGAATGAACTAATTTTTTTTTGGTCAATAACAAAAAGAATATAAAACTACCACAGAATATATTTTGGTATTTATTGCTACCCCTTAAGATGCACCATAGAAGTCACTGATGAATTTGGTATCGGCTCCCGGACATCAGAATCCATCGCGAGACATTTTCATTTAATAAATTCTAACCAAGTGCAAGATGAAAGTGCTGTCTACGTTCCCGGAATCCCTAATGTTGTATTTGCCACATGGGCTACCTGACATTCTGGATGAAAACCAAGATAACCCTAAGGAAGAACTAGTCATTAACATTCCAGAAGACACAACCGCTACTGAAGGATGTGCTTGAGTAGATAGTTTGGAAAAGCACCGAAATTTAAAAAAACATCTGACAGGTGAAGCAAGGGGCCAGAATATGGTGCCACATGCATCCCTATCAAAAGAGGTGAATAACTAATGTACCTATAGGCCAACAGTTTTTCAGAGAGTGACAAGATAAAGCTTTGCGAAAGGGCAAGGAGAAAGAGCAGGTTTAAGACTGTAACCCTCCAAGAAATGATACAGTTCTTTATAGCCCAACAGAAATGTTAAATAAGCATCTGTCCTTCTGGAGAGGACTGTACAGTCAATAACTATTTAAATTCAAGGTGATGGTACTATAACCCTAGGATTACTGATTGTTATTCCTCTCATTTCTTAATATGTTTCGTCTTCTACCATAAATCTCTTACATGACATATATATATATAGCAAGTCTTCACACTGGCTACCATGGACCTCTAAAGATTGTTGCTTCACTATGTACAGAAGAACAGAGTTCCCCACAGCAAGACTCAAAGTAATCAGAGAAATCAAACTTACATTAATACACACGTGCAAGCCCCTCATCATCACCACCACTCTCTAAATGCATCTGTATGATATAAGTGACAGGACAAAACGAGTGACAGGAAGAGGAGGAAAGGCAAGACACGACATGACATGATATACCTATCAGAAATGCTGCTACAGAAAATTATTCCGTTCTAAGTGCTAATTTACCTGGTAAGTTTTAAGAGTAAGTGCAGTACACACAAACATACACTTTTGGTAATAAACCCTTAGCAGCTCTAAATAACCAAAACACTACATTAAATGAGCATGGTGAATAGTCACATATCCATTTCTCATTGATTTCAATGGGATTCAATGTACCGTATCTGATAAATTACACTGCGCAGCTGATAGAACACATACAGCATTACATGAATAATAATGGATATTTCTCTCTTTTTTTAATTCATAATTCTATAAATAGTACTTTGTGTTTTATTTTGATTTTAGGGCACATATAGTACTTTATGTCCCATTAGAATCAATGAGGAGTGAAAATACAATTACTGAAAATAATTTGGATTAAGATAAATATGATTGACCTTTTAGCCTTTCTCCATGTTTTCAACAAAACAGGCTGAGAAACAAATTTAAGATGACATTTACATTTAAGAGTAGCACAAAGGAATAAGAGAACTGTGACATCCAGAAGCACAGGATGAACCTACAAACCAGACAGTAAAATTGCTCAGGTGAATAACAAATACAAGAAGAGTTGATCTGACATTTATTTTCTTACCACTTGCTTCTTGTCTGTCCCTTATCAAGCTTAATTTTCTATCTAAATCAAACACTGAAATCATCAGCACTTTTCTTTCAAAAACTGGAATTTAGATTCCATGGCATATGCTTAATCTTCTGGAAAACAGCATTAACACAAGCACAGGCAATTATATCAGAATATCAAATAAATGGATTTAACAGACTTTTGCAAAAAACATATAGATGAACTCATCAGTCAAATTTAAATGCTTTAATAGAACAATAATGCTACTTACTAAATACGTCAATGAAGAGCTGATAGCTTTGGTAGTTGCCAAGAGTAGCAACAAGCACACCTGAGAATAATCATAAACACCGCAGCTAAAAACAAAAACAGAGTTGCCAACTCCTTTCTCTGAGGGTGGGAAGATAAACAGCATAAAGAATATTGACAGAATAGCAAATTAAAAATAGTAAAAAATATCAACATGCCATTTTGTAGTTCTATCACAAACATACTCGTGCAAAACACTGCATTTTCTCATGCAGGACACAGGCAAATTAACTTCAGAATCAGATTCCTCCATTGTCTTCCAGAACATTAACACTGAACTAGCGTGAGTATATTGTTACCTCAAAAGAAACATTTTCCTTCCAATTTCTACAAACTTAATCATGTCTCTTCTACTTCTTGCTTTTTTAAAGCACCCAAGTGTTATGAGGTGGTTCTTCCGAACTAATGAGATTAGAGACTTACATTATCACTATCTACCAGTAAAAGGGAAAATGTGTCTCACTGGACTTTAGAGCAGAGGCTTTCAGTATTATATATCTTAATGGTATATTTCATTTGAATGCACAGCAACAGACTGTGCTGAGATGCAATGAGATGAGGAAATAACACACAGGAAAAAGAACTTTTTAAAAAAAGTCACACTGAGATGATACATGAAGTACAAATGGCATGTTTGAGACTACTGTTCTTCCAATACAGGATTTAACCTTTACTAAAAAAGACCAAGGAGCTAGTTTCTCTGATTTGAGAACAAATGTTTCACTATGTACCAGTTTAGCATTGGCATCTCAAAATAATTTGAGGTAAACACAGCTACGATATAACCAAAGACTGACTTATACTGGCATCATTGTGCTTCAAAGAACAAATTTCTTCTTTTTTCTAAACCAAATCCACCATGCATCACAAATTCACTACAGGTGAATTACATATACCATCTGCACCCCACCCCGTATCCCAAAACCACATTTCCCATTCATATCCTCACTTTTTCTGCCAATACGAAGATGAACCATTCTGAAACGCAAATCTGAGCTGGCACCACTGAGTCATTTCGAAAGCTGGATTAATCTTTTCAAAACCTTTATCATTGAAAAAACACTGGATTTGGTGTCCCCTTCCCCTGTATCTTCAAAACTGATGGTGGTGATTTCACATACACCACTGGATTAATTGTCAAAGGCGGCAAAGAATGCCTGCTACTTTTGCAATTAGCTATGCCACACAGGGTAAAATAAAATTAAGCACAAAAAAAGAACATGACAATTGCATGCAAAACAGAGACACTTGGTTGTGATGCTCTGTATAGATTTCCAAGGATAAGGATGTTTCACCTGGATTCAGCACCTAACACCTGAGTTACGTAACAGGACATAGTTAGGACAAGTGCTTAACACAAAAGTGAAAACATCTAATGCCACTCTCTACCCAATTTCACAGCTGCAAGTCAGCCCCCTTAAACAAATAAGAATTTGTTGCCTTCCACCAAACAACCACAGCAGACATGCAGCAGGTCCAGCAAGTGTGGGTACAGATGGGAACTGAATAAGTCTCATTGCAGCTCACCAGGCTGTACCTCTGGATCACTGTCAGGATCCTCCTGGTCAGCCACTGGCCAGGAAACACAGAACCCCTGAGCAAACTACACAGGCTGCCTTTCAGCCTAAGCCAGCAGCCCTGCGGATCACTTCGGAGCCATAGGCTGCCTAGTTTATACTGAAATTATCACTTTGAATTTCATCTTTCATCTTTAAAATGAGAGTCATAACACTGATCCATTCTTTACCCTGAGGACTCAGAGCACTTTAGGAAGAGCTGTGCAAGTGCTGGGTATATCATGTTAAAAGAACAATCAATAGAATGGGACTGTCTCCTTGTACAGGGCTTGAAAACACCTGGCACCTCACAGCCTGCTCTGCAAGAAGGCTTAAAGGAATAATGTTAACATAAATACACACTTTATTCTGTAACTGTGTCCTGTCTGCACTGTCCTCTGAGCCAATTAGTCCATTGCCAGGAACAACAGCAAGGTCTGTTTGTAGCAGTCTACTTCTTGTATGGCCTTGAATAAACAATTTCTCACACACTGTCATACTATTTTCATTTCTGTATTAACAAAGGAAATGAACTGCCAAACATCACTCGCTAAAGCCAAATCATAAATTGCCTTCTTTTAATACAAAGCATTAGATAAACACCATGTAATGGGAGGTGCGTCCTGTAGAAAATATCACTCCGCGAATATGTCCGCAGTGAGTGTTTAGAGAAACGTTTGAACAATTTGCTCAACACAGGAAAATGCACTCCTTGGGGTTCTTGAATCTGTGGCGAGATGCAGGTGCTGATAGCATTTGTTCTGTATCTTCACTGTTTCTCAAAAGCCTCCCTATGAGTGAGAGTTGAGCGTTTAAAAGTGGAGCCAAAGCAAAGGTTAGGAGACATGGAGCTTTCAGCACTGCTGTTTCAGCCCTCACCTAAAATACACTGCTAATGTCTTCTATAAAGTCATCAACCACAAGCCTTACTGATGGAAAGACTGCAGCATCCCAGGATGTGAAGCCTTAATTTTCTTGGGAGGGGACACCCCCTCTGAAACCCGGGGAACATCCAGACACAGACAGATTCATCTTGAAATGCTGGGCTTTCAATACCCAAAGATTTCAAACTAAGACTAGCTAGCCTGGTTCTGTTTCACACTATTTCTTTTCATATTTTAAAAATATTATGTGTTCAAGTGGGCAGACGACGTGAGGTGTCCAAGAAAGGCTTCATACCAACCTTTCCCTTACCTATTAGTATACACTGCAGCAAATGGTACAGAATTGAGCTATTCTGTTACCATAACAAAAGGATAATACCAAAAGGAGAGAATAAATGTAGAAATAGCATGGAGCCACTCTAACTCTCACCAGGGGCCACGAGTGACACAGTCCTGTTCCAGAAACATTTTACTGTTTGATTTTCTCTTTCAGTTTCAACTACAGGACTAAACCAGAAGTCAGTTGCAGTGTAGCAATATTTACAAACAGGATTTACACTTATTATAGTAAACCTCTCAAAAAATCATACAAAAGTATAATACAGCTTTGTATTTTTGCATTCATAAAGGGCTTCTGTGCTTGCATCTCCAGGTTCAAGTTGCGTGACACAGTCTTCACTCTCATCAGACAAATGGGTTTTTTGTTTGTTTTCCTAGCCTTTTTAATACATGCAAGTGCTCTTCTCCATTTCCTCAGATTTAAAATAACATATTTAAAAAGCATTCAGGACTCACATTAACATCTAACCAGCAGCGAAAACTGTCACTTCTATTTTATCCCTCTTAGCTCCCTGATTACAAAGTTCTATTAACTGAAAGACAGCACCAGTTCACAAAGATAATCAAGAAGAAAGGTCAGTGGTTTATGAAAGGATGTTCTGGCCTTTCGGGGCACCACTGGGACTTGAGCTCAGTGCTAGTTTAAAGAATGAAAAGACAGAGATTCAGTGACCCTCAGTAGTATAAACCTGGCACCGCTCATAAAACCATACAGATTTCCTCAGATCTGAGGATGACCACTGAAACATCAACCCTCAAACAGGAATTCCTTACAAATGGTCATTGCACAGACACTATCAGGATAATGAGACAATAGGCAGTGCCAAAGTCTCCACTTTATTAAAACCTAGACCTGTTGATAGAAAAACAAGCACGTCACTTTCTATTGCTGTCACCCTTTAACACAGAGAATCCTAAAAAATGTTTTAAAATAATAAAATTATTTCTCTAGTTCCAATTCTATATCAACACTATGGTTCTTCTGCGGTGGTCTCCACAGTTCTCGTGCTCCTTTAACAATGAGACCCATACACAAAGATTTTTAGAAACATCCAGCGTAGGAAGCATTTGGGACCTGACAATTATTAGCCCTAGACTGCAGCCTCCCACTCTTTTCCCTAGTCTGTATGAATCTGACAGAGAGGGCCCGACCCTGCGTGCTGCTTGCCCTTTCTGTCTTCAAATTTTATTGATCTATAGATTTCAACACTTCAAAGAAGAACCAGGAAATAGTCTATGCGCCAACGTAAGAGCGGTGCTCTATTCAGTGATCAGCAGCTGATGCTGAAGGTCTGGCAGGCCTGCGCGGGCAGCCTCTGCTAATAACAATTGATTGGGCTGCAGACCTGGGTACTAATCCTGCTTCCACTCATTTCCAGGGGAGAATTCTACAGAGTTTCAGCAGAAGCAAGATTGGACTCTTTGAATAACGATATTTCATTCGCAGCCTCTCCTGACCTTGTGTGCCTCTTCCTCGCTCTGCAGAGCAGCGTGTGGGAATGGCCTTCGTCACCCAACCCTAGGCTTTTGTTCTCCCAAGAATTACAAAGAGAGGGAAAGTTCAAAGAACGTCTGCCAATATAAGACCTTTAGGAGATACACAACAAGAAGTGGTGGAGTATAATAAAGAAAAAAAAAAAAAAAAGTTGTTTGAGGCTGTCTTCCCTGACAGAGTCTCAACACCACTTGATGGATTATTTGTCAGGGTTCACCATTTGTGAGTCATGTATCTCGCTTAAGCTACAATGTTGTGGCAGGAATATGTGTATTTCAGTGCCCAATCAGAATGGTCTGGTTTGTACACCTTCACTCTCTGCAGTGCAGCTCTTATTGCAGTTTTATTGTCCATGATAACAGGATTCACTACTTGCAGTTCTCTTCTCTAACTTTCCTAATTCAAATGAGAACAGAAATGCTTTATCTTTATTTTTACCCTTTGAAAGGGAAGAGAAAAATATTTACTCCTAATCCATAGAAAGCAAAGAAAACTGAGGTCATTTAGGCTTCAGCTGCATAATGTTAAGCTTGAAGACCTTTCTTTTTTTCAAAGATGATACTCCATAAATCCTCTATTTGTGTACCTAGTTGCCCGTATCTCACTACTGCCGTACAGAAAATTATTGAAGCTTTTTGTATCTGTATTCTTGTATTTATAATTTTTGTACTTGCTCCTTAGACTTTGCAAATTTTAGGCAAAAAAAACCCCCGAGGGCTATCTAAACACTAAGCATACAGTGGATGCCCTTAAAAGCCTACAGAATTTCAGAAGACCTGCCACTTTCATCCACTAGATCAAATAGCCACACCACAAGTGATTCTGCCGCAACTCGAAGTCCAAGGAAAGTCTGGATCAGCATTCACGGAGAGGGGTTAGTATAAAGAGCTGGGAGTTTAAAGACTACTTCTACCTTTGCTCTTAAAGATGACCTTTCCAGGTATATGGCAAGATTTTTCCAACTCTTCCCAAACCGTTCTTGTTTCTCAGGTTTGTCACAGATCAGTAAGGTACTTTATACAAGCACAACATTTATATTCAAATATGTTTTAAATCATCCTATTTATTGGTCATCTTCTGCAGTCAGGCAAGGATTTATTTTTCTTTATACTAAAATATGATGGGATTACTTGCGTATGTAAAGAAAAATATGAGATCTGAATCATGTTATCATGATTCTCCTCACATCAATTAAATTTGCATATTTGATTTTTAAACAGAATATATTTTTAATATGTAATATATACCAAATGCACAATATAATACAATATAAAATATATAAAATATTTTTAAGGCATAATAAATTAATGAACTTTGTATAAGTAGTTGGCGCCAGTATCATGAATACACTGTTTCCCTAAGGACCTGAGGATGCCTATTTAATGTTGTTCAGTGCCTGTATTTGCATGCCCCATTAAAGTTTATTAGAGCCCAAAATACTGTGCAGCCCTGCTGTGCACATCAAATACCACACTTAAAGAGTTAACCTGCCCTAAGTCACCAGAATTGGTGCAAAGTAAATGTGGTTCAACGTGCTCCAAAAAGCAGGTCATTTATTTAAGAGCCTTTGTGCTAATTGAGAGTGAGATCTCAGTGTCTCAGACTTAGTGACACTTTGACAGAACCTGAAAGCCAAAACCAGGTCTTCAAAAGCCTTGTACAGCCACCACCTAAATCTGCGCTTAAGGACTGGCTCTTTCTTTGTGTCTGACTGTGATCTGACAGGGGCTAAATCTGGCAGCCTCACAGGACATCTAACATTGCCACATGGGATGAAGTTGTGGGGAGTTACACAGTTCAGTAAAACAGATTAGAAAACTCTTTGGAAAGTTACACGGTAATGCTGTAATCCTCAGTTGATGTGCTTCTCAAAATACGTACTTTAACAGCTTCTGGAACAGGAACTCAAAAGCTTTACATGCCACTTCCGTGTAAGATCCCCAACTCAAAACCACAAGTTGCATTCTCTTTTGATACCTTCTATCTGGGCTATACCATCCTTCACCACAATCCTGTCCAAGCATGAGGGCTGGACTTAAAGTGCACTTATTTTTCTGTTGGGCAGCTCTACACGGAATAGGAATCTCAAGTCCAGAATCCATTTCAGGTTCATAACTGTCCCAATCCACTTCATATAACTTCAGTGTTATATAGAACAAAGTCTGAAATTTCACTTCCAAGCCATGCATGACAGTCAGGTACCTCAAGTGATTGCCAGTGCACCTATCCTGAGGTTGAGTCCCCTCGGTTTTTAACACTTCAGCACTTTTAAAACTCCTACATGAAATTCCTTGCTGGACACTGAAGGTCAAAATTATGGTTTGAACTTTTTTGTTTCACTATCCCCCTATGTCATAAGGAATTAATACTCCTGTATGGTAAGGCAGGAGTCTCCGCTTAATGTTTCTACAGCACTTGGAGATCCTCAGAAGCAAAGTGATATGTAAGTACAAAGTATTATTATTTAATGACTTGAGGGAAAGAACCTCTTGTTTCAGAAAATGGGATGGTTATATGTGTGTAAAATATAAAAACAGCCAGTTGAAACTGTATTTGAAGGAGAATGCAGAAGAAAATTGTTACTTGTTGAGGGTTTCTTTTCCTATTATTTCAAAAAATATAGCCTGATTAGAAAAGTACAATTTAGGCATCTACCACACTCAAAAACTCTGTAGTATATTTTACCTACTGCTTCAACATACAACCTGCATCACTTCATTGGATTATTACGTTACCACTTTGAATGAGTATTTGCACAAATGTTGCTGGCTATTATCAGATAATTATTTAAAAAGTCCTCTTCAGAAGTTTTTGGTTTTAGCTAGGACAACATTTTAATTAAGTGGTACAGACATCCACAATTAAATGTAAACCTTTTCTAACTATAGCGAAATACTCTGGCTTCTTACTAACAGTTTAATACCCTGTTGGGGCTAAAATATTAGCTTTAATCTTTCACAATGAATTTAACTTTGCCTCCCAGCTTCACCATTCCTTTCATACAGTTCTGTTTCAAGTCTTGCCCTGTCTAAATATGCTGCAACTATAGCACATTTCTTCTTTTGTGACTTAAAGTTGTAATTTGAAAGGAAAATGTAAGAGTAATTACTGATGTAATAAAACATGAACATACTGTAGACAACTCTATGAAATTTTAATTAGGAAATGTAGGTTCACAAAATTTCCCCTGCCCTCCTTTCAATGAGCTGTCACCCACTGCACATCTTATCTTCCAGAATTTAATATTTTGAACACTTTCTGTCAACTTTGTCTTCGTATTTCACAAGCATAAACATAAAGCAAATTATGATGCTGCTAAATAAGAGCCTGAAATGCAATCTTCTTATAGAAATATGTATGTCTAACACAGCTTCTATTTTTATTGATTGCTCTGTGCAAAAATATGGAGGCATAAATACTAGGAGAGTTGATTCCTTTTAATTTCTTTGCACTTAGACATGGCCTCAGTCTAAAGAAGGATCTAACCAGACTCTGACAGCTAAAGATTAACAGTCCTGCCATACCAACAGGCTTGACAAAGGAGCTTAACTTAATCCTTAAGGCAGTATAAGATGTCTTATGTGTATTACTCATAGGAGCACAACTTTAATAAACACAGTGTAATGTAATTTTCGTTAGTTTTACTGATGTAAAGTATGGGATATGAAACAAACAAAAAAAATATTGACAGATCTATTTGTTTTCCAAGGGAAACAAAACAGAACTAGAAAACTTAATCCTTTTTTTTTTTTTTAAGATTACTGCTATTCTGAATTTCAAAGTCTTGGTGCTTTGCATAGACTGGTACACAAAAAAGCAATTCCAATAAAAAAAAAGACAAGCAGATGCAACCTCATCATCCACAATCAAGAGGCAATGGGAGTACAATTTCAGCTGAACTGGCTTACATGCTGCTCTGTTATAGCTGGTTTTACCTCTGATCTTAGTCACAAGGTTTTCATACACTTTCTCTGAGCAACACAATTTTAAAAAGTCTTGAGAACTTAAATAACTGTTGGTCCTTGAACTTAGTATGTCATGGCTGATATCACCTCTTACACCTTCAAGTGGAATTAATCTTCTTTTTTTATTTGCTGTAGACCGTGAAAATTAACCATCATATCTGAAAGTTCAAATGTTAGGACACTAGTTGTCATGTTAAAACAATTCTTTTCACATTATGCACTACAAATAGGGTGTCATCTTCATAACACACTGATAAATACCCCTAGGAAGTGGCATAATTATAAAAAATCATTTCTGAGAAACTTTAATAAAGCTGATGCATCTTATCATCAATCAATTTATACTATATGTGTCTGAGAGCACTGACACAAGCATAATGGCTCTGTCTGGTTTTAGCATAAACTCTGTTTCTAAGGTGCTCCTAATGCAGCCGTTTCACTGTATTCCATATCAACATCAAACCTCGAAGACAGGTTTTCAGGTCCTGTGAATTGTCTCCAATCTAGATTTGATCAAATATATACGTGCTATTGCAGGTTACATGTATAGTAAATGTTGCTATTCCATTTTGACAGCAGTGAGAGCTCTGAGGGAAAGGCTGAGAGCCAGCTACACCTTCTACTGAAGCCCAGGGTGCTGCACAGTCGGTGTCTTTCATGAGAGCAGAAGCACGATCCCTACACTTACAGGTGGGTAACAAGCTGTGCCAAGTTTCAAATCAGCACAGCTGGGAGTGAAAGGTGATTCTAAAGCCTCATTTCACTTTCCAGGCCAAAATGTCCACAGGCATAATTAAAGATACCCTGAAAGCTGTTCTGTATTGCACAAATTGCTGCAGATCAAAAGGGATCACTGTGCTGGAAGAAATCAGACACATTAATACCAGAGATACCCTCCTGGCCCTGATATCCCTCCTCCACATCTACCAGCTGCACAAAGTACCTCATTTATGCCCTTAAACCATCAGGGATACACCAACACTACTCCTGAGAAAGAATATTCAGCATATCCATAACTAGGTTCACTGCTTCTTTGCACCGCTACCGAGACATAAAGCAGACACAGCGAAAGTGAAAGTGAAGAATTTAGCTCCAGTTTTGATTCTACTTGCAAAAAAATGGAGCTTCTGGCTATTCACAAAAATTAAAAGATAAATCAAAATTAAATCTATTAATATGATAATTACATACGGAAAGAGTAACATTAAGGCTCAGCAGTCATATGTTAGTGAATAGTTAGTTAGCACATTAGTAAATATCCTGTTAACAAAAAGTCTTCATTGACAAAATTAAGAGACAGTTATCAACATTTCCAAGGAAATATACATGGTAGGAATACCAGAAAACACAAATGAAAACACAAACATTACAAATGAAATAACCTATGTATACAGAAATAGCCATGTTACAAGCAAAAAATCTCTTAGCTTCATTCTCTCTAAAGCAAAGCAATTAAAAATCTTTTCTTTGATAAGTACACGGCCACTGAAAACAGCAGATTTTGTCATAAATGGTGACGTAGATGGCTAAGGTGTACTCTGTGAACTTAATTTAGGGTCTCATTTCAAACTTCGAAAGCCTGATCCACAACATCATCTGTATTAGGCTGCTGTACAAAAGAGAAATGCTGAAAAACAGTCTTTTTTTTTTTTTAAGTCTACTGAACATGTGGTAATCTAATGACCAAAATTTAAGTAACAAGAGTACTGTGAGGTATGTAAGTAAGACTCCTGACTGAACACTCAGAAGGGTGTAACTGTACAATAAATCTGTAGGTTGTACTTATATTCTCCAACTGTATTAGGTAGGAAATTCTTGGTGGTGGGGCAGAGGACTGAAAACGCTCCTCTGGAGCAGGGTTAGGAAACCATTAGGATATGGATTAGCAGATTTCTGCAGGGAAATGCAAGCCAATACTGACCACGCTCTGCACAACCAACCACAAGCAAGCTCTGCCTGTACGTCGAGATTGTAGGACGCAGAGAAGCTCTATGGGGTAAACTACGCGACCACGCTAAATATGCTGCTGAGCCCGAGATAATAAACCCTGCCTCTCAGTCGAGCTTATTAGTTCTGGCTTAGCAAGATGCTAACTGCAGCTCCTCAGCTGCCAGAGCAGAGCCAGTGCATCTCCAACCAGCTCAAAGGGAGGGCAGAGCACGCTCTCGTCTGCTGGCAACATCCCATATAGACATATGCTTAGACATCATTTCAGCTGGCGCTTGGCAAGAGGGGGAAACCCTTACTGAAGTGCTGGTTATTATGTATAGTCCCATTCACGTCCGAGGTAGTTCTCGCGGATAACGTGAGCAATATTATAACAAACTGTCTCAGTCTTTGTAAGGCTCATGAATCACTATTAAAAACAGAACGAAACCCAGAGCAGTGTTACAAAGAGAGTACATAAATAGAAGAACAAATGGCAGTAGCGGTGATTTTGCCACAGGTTTTTAATTTGCAAGATGTATTTTGGATTGTTATCAAAAATACCACTAACAAGCATTTTATGGAATACAAGTTTTAAGAAAGAAATTATCTAAATAAAACACAAAGTGTTTTGTTATGTTTAGTTTTTAAGAAAGAGGAGCTTGCCTGCAATTGCACAGGCAGAGGCAGATGAGCTGAGGAAGGACAGGCTGTTTTAACTCTGCATCACTTTGGCAGCTGCAGTCAGACCACTGGCTGTATTTTGAGGTTTTATGTTCCTATTTTAGAGACAACCAATATGCTGAGATGTGTAAAACTAACCCTTTTACAGTAGCATTAGGAATAAAATGGACAGCAACAAAATTTAGGAGCACATTTGTCATTGTTCTAATCTCCAAGGATGAAAGTTAGCCAAGTGCCTGAAGGACTGACCCAACGATGCCACACTCAAAGCTACAGCGGAGCAGAGAAGGGACAGCACAGGTTGTACAACAGCACACGCTCCCTGTGAGCCTCTGAGCTCTGCATAAAGACTGAGGATAAGGCTGGGAGAGTACTGCTTCTATGCATCTGGCCAAAAGCTTTCTCATAAGGACTATGGATGAGTCTTGGAAATCATAGTGGTTTTTTCTTTGCTGTAGCCAGCTGTTCGATCTCTGCAAATACAAGGCGTATATAGTTTGGTTGGCTGAAGTTAAAGAACAGATAGTATTTCAAATGCAGTTTCAATCCCTGGCACTGCACTTGAGAATCATCTGGAAATGTCTGGGGCACGTCTGTACCACCATTCCCCAGGTGGCACGTGTAGCTCCAGCCCATGCTGACCCTGAATGCCACAGAAAGCACAGTGCAGAGCCAGCCCAGCTCCAGAAGAAATGTACCTGCCAAAGGTCAGGTTTTACTTGTTCAGATACAGCGTGACTATCCTGCTTTCAAATTCAAGCTAAAAAGCATGTCTCCAACCATGCTACCTGGACTTAGTGACCCAGTCTCCACTGGCTTTGGGATCTCCGCATCACACTTTATCAGCCCGTAGCCATGTGCTACCTTCCTCTCGGTTGCCTCTATTAGGTGCTTCCTCAGATGCTTCTGTTTCTACAAGTCACAAGGGTGAATTCCATTGAAACGGAATAAAAATCTCTATGCATAGAGAATGCAATGCAGGTGAGAAAGCTTAGAAAGTAACGAGCCTGAATGTAACTCACGTCACTATCTACAAAACACGGCCTGGTGTCTCAAACTGGGACAGAAGGTTTTAATCTCATGCAGGCATACTGGTAAGTAGCAAGTACATGGTGAAGAATGCAGTTTCTAGAAGCTCATTTCTCAGCGAGCCATTTCTTAAGCATAACAATATTCCTTTAACTTTCCTGTGTACAAAGCTTGATACAGATGTACATTTGCACAAACTTGCACTGTTGAATTTCTCTTTTCCTTAGAGATAACTCTAGACTGATGCTCTGCTGAGTGTTATTACATCTACTTTTATGGCCTGCTATAGCTGAGGGCAAGATATATTCTAATTTAATACTGTCCGACAGTACAAAATTTACAGAATATTTTGTTTCTGCAATATTAACATCATGTCAATATCTGAGGATGCTAATAACATACTAAAATCAAAATATTATATTTGCTAAAGAAAAATACATATTCCAAATGTGTTGGCTGTTTACTGAGAAACATTCTCCTCCTTTTTGCCAGGTTATTTCTTCCTAGGCCATCCATTCTGTAATGGAAATTTTTCTACAGCTGCAATGAATTCTTAATGTGTTATATTTGATAACTAAGTACACATTTATATATTCTTGTTCTGTGTTACTTACAAAAGTCCAGATTATTAAATCCAAATTAAAAAAATCCTGATCTATGCTTCCTGTATACCATATGAACCCATTACTCTTCCCTTTTCGTGGACAATTAACATTTTGCACTAGTTGACTGTCACTGTGAAAAAATACTCTAGTAATCTATTAAATATATTGGTTTGCCCTCTCTGTATTTTAAAATAACCCAATCTTATTGTGAAGTTTTGTTACATGGTTCCGGTAAGAATCTAGTATTTGCTATTGCAGTTAATATACATATTGTGCTTCTCTTAAATTGTATGTCTCTCTGAATACATTCCAGGCACTAACAGTATTACCAGATTTGCCTAACCTCAGTTCAAATGTGGTATATTCCCTATAGGAATGTGTACGTGTTTCTCAGTGCCCAGCTCTGTCTTTCATGTAACACCATCAAGGGGCACCTCAGAGCGCTACTTCTCCATTTGTATTTTGCACTTCTGTTGCAAACAGACTCTCTGAAGGCTTCAGCTTTGACTTGTGCCCTCACTTCCTATGTGACTTCTTAGCCTTAACTGTATTTGGGTATTTTCAGAATTACAATGGAAAACAATTAATAGCAGTTTCTGAACTGAAAATATTTGCTTTTCCAGCTGACAGCAAACTTCAGCAATTAACCTGGTCTTAACACTTGAAGCTTTAACTGTTAGAGCAAAAGAGTGATGACTAATGGAGATCGTTGCTTAGGAAGGAGGTGAAACAGTGAGGTGAAACATCATGATGCTTCATCTCACCTTCAAAGCAGCTTTTGTGCTGTCACATCTGCTTATATCAGCACCAAACGACTGCTGATTTGATCATAATTGCCCTAATTAGGAGTTCAATTAATACACTGAGTTCTTGGTATCAATGCCACCTCAGCATCAAGGATGTGCATACGGAGCATTACTGAGCAATACAGGTTGAACTAGTAAGGAAGGTCACAGGGAAAAGGGAAGTACCTGCAGTCTATTGTTCTGAGGACATCACATAGTTAGGATGTCACTCAATATCCACTTATGCCCCAGGACAAGCAGAAAGGGAGAACTTAAGGAACTCTATTGAGAGATATCCATCAGCTGTGAAAAAAAATTACATTTCCTGTCATTGAAAATCTCATTTAGTTCAGACTTGCTTCCACTAAGGATTAAAACCCTTCAAAAGAACACTTTGTCTTCACAGGAAGATGAAAATAGCCTAAAATGCTCACAGTGAAAGACAGTGTGCAAAAAGTGCACAATATGGTAACTTCAAATGGTTATCAAATATAATATACTTCAGCACATACTAGAAATATAAATGTGGTCATTGAAAGTAACGATGGAAATGAAAATGAAACAAAAAAATTAAGGGGTTTTGCATGAGAGACAGAGACACACAAATCTCACTGGCAGACAAAGTGTCACCAATTCCCTGCCTGGAAGTATTTTGCATATCCATCGAATGAAGAATTTTGCATGTGTGCAAAAGAAGATAGGGAAGCAGACAAGGGAAACAGACAGCACCCACTTATTAAAATATGATGCATAGGATATTCATGAAACAGGAAAGAGGATATATAGTCATTCTTCACTTTTCACAATTCAGGATAAAGGCTGTAATTCAGAATCAATCAAAAAACAGAATTGCAAAATAAAAACATCTTCATGCTTCTGCAATTTTTCTTCTACAAAGAAAAAAATAGAAAAAAAGAACTTTGTCTTAGTCACTTGTAAAAACAAGATAACGTATTATGACCAATTTCATGATATCATATATTGTTGAAAGATGTGAAAGATTCAAGCACAATTCTGCATTAATGCTCTTGGCTTCACCATCTACCTACTAACTATGTTTGTACTGAAATCAATCAAGATTTTATGATACAGTGTCTGAAATAATCTTTTTCCTTCAGTTTCTATGAAAGAATAAAGCTACATCACAAAACGTCACAAATTACATGAGGCAAGATCTTCACCTGGTATAAACTCCAATACTTTCTGTTTTCCATATAATCTTCTCAATATATATATATCTTCTCAATAACCAGGAAATAGTCAGAATACAACTACTTTGTGGTTGGGTAGATTTTTATGCATCATGTTACATGAATGAATGTAATATCACCGTGTACTAGATGCATACCAAACATCTTTCCATTTTCAGGGGCATCTAGATATTTAATAGTACCTGTACTCCTTCTAGACAATTCTTTTAAGCAACAGGTCCTGACCTCAGCCTGGAGTCACTACCTCTACTGGTTAGACTTTATCTTTAAGAGCACTTATTTTAGAAAGAATTAGTGATAACTGTAAAATTACTTGATTTTATTATACGGATAGCTAACATTTGTGTTCTCTCTCAAGCACACTGGAGTCAGAATTCTATGAAAGAACTGCCCAACTACAGAATATGGCCTTTTTCATGTAATAAATGCACAAACTGCACAGCTAACATACCTGTATGTAAACACACGAGACTATTTCAAGATATTCTAAGTAGTAACAGTGCTGGGCTAAGATTACTGGTTCTTTGCAGAGGTGCCAACCTGGAAATCAGGAAAAAGTACCATCATTTCCTATTATTGTTGTGCGCTATGTATTGCACACTAGCTATTTACCATCTAGCTCACACAGAAGCTGCTAAAAATTTCAGACAAGGGTCATCAAAATGAATGAAACCAGTATTACCATTCATTGGGCTGAAAACGCCCACTACTACAGTACCTCAAAAAGCAAGAAATTATAAAGCACAAGATAGTCATAATTCAGATGTTGGGTAAATCTGGTAAAACAACTGTTTCTGTGCTGTGCATGTGGATATTCAATTACATTCTCCGACTGTCATGTTCCTAATATTTTTTTTCACCCTGTCAGCTGTGTGAGGGTGTTAATGAACCTACAGCTCATCAGAGTAAAAGGTAACTACAGTACCTCAAAAACAACAAAAAAAAGCCAAGAAACCAACAAAACACCGAACAAGGAGCTTTTTGGACTCACAGCTCACCTAGATCTCTGACAGGCAAAGTGTCCCCCAGCAAGGTTATTCTAGAATAAAGTCTCCCCCTTGTGGATCTCTCACATAATAAAAGCTCCATCAAACACTTAATTGCATAATAAAGTCTGTGCTCCTTCCTTTGTAGGTAAGAATTTCAGAGGAAAATAGAAACATGTACTGAAATCATTGTATATGGTTTACTTCAACTCAGTGGACTCGATCCCACCTCAGGCAAGGCAAGCTGTTTTGTTGTAAGACACATTACGATTCTGTGGTAAATTAATTTTAAAAACACTAAAACCCTCAAAATAATGTAACTCCTTCCCATCTCCATGTAAGTTGGTTATGAAGGTTGGTTTAGTGACCTCCCACAAACTGTTCAACCCAAGAATGTCAATGGTTTAACTATTTAGGTGAAAATTCAAATTCCAAACTCTTTCTATCTAATATGCATTAAAAATAATATAAAACATAGTGAGAGTCCCTCCTATTTTAAATGCACAAAGTTTACTATCCTAGAAAAAATAGTTTAATCTCAGAACAACCTATTGTGTGTCAGAGATTAAGGGGCTATAGCACTATTTGCAGAATGACTCTTCCTCAAACACTTCATTAACTGCACTATTCTCTGATCTGCATTAACTTAAAGGGATCACAAAGACTCCTTTGCATATAATAATTTACATTATCATAAGTTAAGAAATCATTGTGATCACTTAAATTATCATGTTGGTCTCAGTGCTCTCTTAAGGTATTTAAATGCGGTTCTAATAAATCATATGTTTTGTCTGCATGATTGATTTTGATATGGGTATTTTTTATTTTCTAAGAAACAGAATCCTTGATGGCTTGAAATATTATTCAATTACATACGTGACAAATTCATATTTTATTCGTAGTTCCAACTGTTGAGTCAATACTGGGTAAAAAGCTTTTTAACTATCCAGAGACATGTTCTCGCATTCATTTCAGAATAGTAATATAACGGTTAATTATTTATTTCTTGCAAGTTCCGGACTAGTGCTAGGTTTCCTACTTTCATTAACAGTCTCTTATTTGTATGCAGTAATTGCTTTAAAAATATTAGCATTGTAATTTCTTGCTAGCACTATGATAAATCAACAGAAATTCTTATCCCTATGCCTCCCCACGGAAAAGCATAATTCTGTTTCCCTCGATGCCAGTGACAAAGCCTCTTTAATTTCAGGATTACACTCAAAGAATTCATGAAAGATGTTAGTTTGACAGCCCGGGACTCTTGTCCTTTCTAATTACAGAACAGATGCAATAGCTAAGCAGTGCTGGACTCTGCCAATGTGTCTGTGGAAGCAACAGCTCCAGCTCCTCGAAGTAGAAGGGCAGCTGCTACTTCTCCACTTCGTTTCAGTCCTTGACCTCTCAATAGCAACCATCAGCAAACCACGTTTTCCATTCCAAATGTGAGAGGTTTCAGGATATAAACATCTGGCTATTAGGAACAAAAAAGACATCATTCGTTCATTTCAAACATCCATCAATAATGACTGTCAACTGTTGTTGGTCTGGGACGTGCAGAGGCAAAATGCCAAGAACCAATCTCTGAACCCACCGCATTTCGGAGTTTTCTTGTTTTAAGAGTTCAGTGCAACAACAAAGTTTGCACTGCTAAACTACAAAAGGCCGCCAAAGCTAAGAAGGTGGGTTCTGATCTGTGCCACTCGATTCAGGGGAAAAAAGCACTAAGAAATAAAATGTCACAAATCTGAACAAGTGACAGACTCCTGCAAAAAGGCTCTTCAACCCAGTAAAAAGAGTATCACGTATTTTAGCTGTATTCTCAGAGACTGTCTTCTTATCTTCACAGGATGGATGAGGAACTACAATTCTTACTGAATATAAAATAAAAGGAAGGAAATAATTGGTAATTACAATAGTGCAGCTATATTTTAAAATCATTGGTACTTTACTAAGTACCTTGATTTTTGGCAAATAGTCTCCATACACGATCACCCAGCACTACTAAATGAACTCTACTGCTAGTATTGATAGACATTTGTGACACACGATATTTCACAATGTGGACAATTGTTAAATTTCATTCCCAAAGAGAAATGTCTATACTACCATATGTCAACACTCATAATTTAATTATGGATTAATAATAACTTTAGTACTTATCATATAGCTTTTACATATTATGTGCGTACTTACTCTCATTAAATGTATCAAAATGGGTACAACACCACAACATGAAACTAGGTTTTCCTATTAAAGCAAGCTATGTGATCCAGAAACAAAGTCTTTCTAAAGTTGAGAACCTGTTTCAGCTCCTACATCTGAACGATCTAGACATTTAGTCTACTCCTGTCAGTCACGCACGAACACATACCATGGGTGAATTCTGATTAATGGTCATTCAGCTTCAGGTCATTCAACCTGACAGATAATCCAAGATTCTGTATGGGAAATTAAGGAAGCTGTATCATGAAAAATCTACCATCCGTTGTCATTTCACACTGTCACCTCTCTGCCATCAAAATAACATGTACCATTGCTGAAGTCGTTCCACCCTTACCTTTCCAAGCCTGCTGTCCTCATACAACAGGTACTTTTCATCTCCTTCCAGACCTCCTTGTCTCTTCAAATAATGTGTCCTTCTCACAGCTATAGAATTTTATCTTGCTCTCTTCTTGCAGCTCTCCTAATATCCCTTCAATCTCCTTCATTTTCTCTCACTTTGAGCTGGAATTTTATGCTGCTTGCTATTCAAGCTGTCTTCTCTGCAGTCTCCAGTGTCCCACCCAAAAACAATGTTCACTGAAAAATTTTTACCATTTCTCAGTCCCTGCAGTCTCTCTCCCTATTCTCATCATCACCGATCCTCCATCCTTCTTTTTCCAAACCATTAATGCCTGCGATGTTTTGCATTCACCTTTTTTTTTTCTGCACAAAACCTATATATTCTGAGGTTGTAAAACCATGTTAAATATATGGGTCTGTTAAAATACTACAACAAATATACTATTAAGAGTCAAATCTGAGCCCATCATCTCCTTATGGTAATACAGTGTCCTCACTGCTCTGTATACCACAGTGGCACAGCTCTCTGCATGATCTCATGTGCATTAAAATAAGACAAAGCAAGCTGGGAACACAGCAGGGACTGCACAATCTTCTTTTTGACCCCCAGAAGTTATGTGGAAAAGTTATTAAAGCTTCAGCAGATTATTACTGTGAGGCATGAGCTATGTGAAATGAAATTCAGAAATGGAGTATCTGTGGGTTTTGGGCTATATTACAATATATTAAAAAGCCAGAGGATTGGCTTTCTCCAAAACACAGGGAAACGTTAAAATTACCCTGGAAAACACAAAATAGTGATTTTAAGTTTAAAGAGATCATTAAGCTCTCTTAATGAAGGGTATTTGGGAGTCGGGAGAAATCAATGTAAGAGGTTACCAGTGTCAGAAGGCTACTCACATATACACCCTAAAAACCCGTAGATACCTTCTCATTTATTACTGCTTACAAAAATCATGTGTATATATACCCATACCTCATCACTACAGTCAAGTTCAAGAAAAAAAAAGTATTACAAGAGAACACCTCCCACCGTAGGGAGCCCCACAGCCAAACTGACTTTTTCTATACAGACATTACAGCTGAGAATTTCCAGAACAACCACATAAGAAAGCAAATAAAGCCTACAAGGGACCATCATGAGCTACATTCCTGTGTTAAGAGCCCTACAGATAACTCTTGCATAGAAACTGAAGCCAGAAGGAACAATAAAAATCTCTGTATATCAAAGTCACTAATCTTCACACAGTACCTCTAAACTGAGCTCAGTAACTTGTTTGACAACCTATCTTTTAGATGGATGTCAGTCTGGACGTGAAAACATGAGAAAGTTAAGAATCCTCACTTCCGTTGCTTATTTTTTAAAGTAAATTTTTACTGCAAGAAGTGTGTGTACTAAACATTATCTGGGGTTTTGGCACAGAGGGGTCCTTGGAGTTTCCAGGTAAAAGCAACAAACTGAACGCTGCACAAGAAGCAGAGCCTTCTGAGAAAATCACTGAAGCTCGAGTATCTCTTCAGTGTGGATGTGCCACCTTGCTCACTTTATGTCATTATGTCTGTCCTGTGAGATATCACAGCTTAGTCTGACTATCTCTGGTAAATGGGTATTACAGTCTGACAATCCAGCCTGGTAATTCCCGTGTCAAGGGGAGGGACATCATTTTGTTCACTATTAAAGACGTGTCCCCATTTTCTTGAATGGAGACTACAGTTGAGAAATTCCGCTTCCCAGGAGGGTGAAAAGGTCATCTGTGCAGGAGATACACTCTTCTTCAGTTTCCCAATACGAAATGAGCGAAGAATAAACACATACCTATCGACTTTTCCTTCCAGTAACTAAACTTCCTTCTTTAACCCTTCTTAATATCATAATAAACATTTGTAGTGTACCTCTAGCATCCAACATCAGAAACAAAACACTCCATCTTCTACTGGGCAAGCGAAAAGAAAACCGACACTCCACAAAGGCCTAACCGCAGGCTGGACACCGGGTGCCGTTAATCCATGCACCCAGGGCCAGGCACCACGCCACCGAAGCCAGCCCGGACATCGAGGCACCAGGGCACCCCATCCCGCCGGGGGCGGACCCACCGCCCCACGGAGGGCAGGAAGGAGAGCTTTGCAGGTACAGGGTCGGGTGGCCCCCGGGGAGGACGGGACACGGAGGGCCGGGTGAGAGGAGCGGCCCCGCGGCCGGAGGACTCACCTTGTGCTCCAGGACGCTGATGTAGCCCTCCAGGAGGCCGGCCCCGACGGGGAGCGCCGGGCGGTGCTGGTCGCGTCCCGGCGGGCGGCTGGGCTCCGCCGCCACCTGCTGCTGCTGCTGCTGCCGCCGCCGCGGCTCCGGGTGGCCCCCGCCGCCGCCGATGCCACCGTACATGAGCAACAAGCTGGTGCACATGGTGGTGAGCGCCAAGGAGACGGCCAGCCCGTGGCGCTGCGGGGGGCAGAGAGAGAGGCGGCTCAGCGCTGCGGGGCAGCGGGCTCCCCCCGCCGCGGGGCTCTGCGGGGCGCACCGCTCCCCACCGGAGCGCTGCCGGCAGCGCCCGCAAGTTTCCCGTCGCCAGAGACCCGGCAAAAGTGCGAGGAGAGAATTGGGGAACCCCCTTCTTCCTTCTCCTGGCCTCTCGCCGCCCTCACTCCCTCTCCCCCAGCCCCGCTCCCTTGCCTCTTCGCCCCTCTGCCTGCCCGGTTCCCCCGCGCCTCTCGTTCCCATACAGCCGTCCCCGTTCGGGCATCTCGTTCGCGTATTTTAACGAGTGCTGGGGAATGTAGCGCTTCCCCCCCCCGCGCAGCTACCTCCAGCCTCGTCCTTTAACGCAGATCGGCTTTCTGCACGCTCCTTAAAGCGCGCACACACACACACACACACACACACACAAAACCCCCAAACCACGAGCAACACGAATAAAAGAAAGCAGGCGGAAAGTTCTTCGCCGCCGCCGCCGGGGTTTTGTTCGCGTCCCCGCGATCCCGAAGAGCGGCGGGGATGCAGCCCGGGGAAGGCTGGAGCGTGTGCAGGGCGCCCGGGGCAGCCACGCTCCGCTCCGCTCCTCTCCTCTCCTCCCCGCCGCCGGAGCCGGGATGAGCAGTGGCCGACAATGCACTTACCATCAGGGTCTTCATTTTGTGCGCCTCCCGGCCTCCAGTCCTCCCGCTCCCCGCTAGGCTCGGCATGGCGGGGAAGCCGCAGACATGGCTCGGCCGGGGAAGCGCCGCCGTGGCGGGGATTAGGGGGGAATTACACCCGGCCGGACCCTCGGAGCCTGCCAGAGCCGGGTCCTCGGCTGCCCCGCCTGCCTCCGCCCCCGCCTCCGCCTCCTCCTGCCGGCGCAGCGGCGGCTTCAGGGCAGGTGGAAGTTAACTTCTGCCTCCCCCTCCGTCGCGCTGCTCCGGCGGCGCGGGGGGG
>JAOXNO010000004.1:21724647-21803864 GCA_028565335.1 Limnodromus scolopaceus
CCTCCTCTTCCTCCCGGCGTACATCCCGCCGGCGGCACCGGGCGGGCAGGGGCTCCCTCCCTCGGCCCAGGCTTCTGTCCTGCGTGAAGCGCCCGGGGCACGACCCTCACATCACGTTATTTGTATTTTTCCCTAGCGGAAAATTCGTCATTCTTCCACCGCTGGCACCGTCCAGCCAATACTTTAAATTCACGTTAGTAAAAAAAAATCGACGCCCTCAACTCCTTGTGCGGCGCTAACAACCTCCTCCCTTCCCAAAGCCCCCAAAACCGATTTCAAAACCTGACAGAACCTTTCTTCGTTTTTTTAAAGTAGATCTCACTGACTTGCTCCCCGTGCCATCTTTTTGATTTCTGAAGACGAACGTTTTCCCACTCTCCTTTCATAAGCAGCCTTCTAAAGTTTTGGGGGTTTTTTTGTTTTTTTGTTTTATTTTTTTGTTAATGGTGTACAGTTCAGTTGTGAAAACTTTATTAACAGACCTCAAAATACATAGATTTCTTGCTCTGGGATTTCCGCGTTTATAAATGTGCCCCTTCAAAACAAGCCATTTTAAGGCTGATTTCTTACGAAGTTATTAAACTGACAGCATAGCATTTAAAAAAAATCTGTCTCCTAATCATGAAGACATTTCCTGTGAAATTACTCATGGAAATAATAGTTCTAATATATGACTTCACATCTAACCTATAGCTATGTAACATTAAAGATTACATTAAGGAGAAAACGATCAGCAGGCTAACTCAACCATGGTCACAATAGCAGCTTTCTCAAGGCTGGAATTGTCATTGAAATCCATTTTTTATCTTTACTAATTCATAGGAGGACTAAGAGTGAGACAAATACCATCTCTAGCATTGGCACATCCTGTCGCATTTAGTGCCTTTTAAGAAAGTAAAAAGAAACAAGAACGTATGGTACATCAACAGATAGCACAGTAAACATGCTTTATCATTTCAAAGAAGAATGCCATATAGCAAGCGTGCTTGCTATTTATTCAGTTTGTGGGTTTGGTTTCAATAGTACCAGTTGTTAAGACAAACGGAGCAATATAAGAAGAATCTTATCAGGTCTTGGTAATTCTTTATTATGTGGTTGCACTTGACACTCAAATTAGTGAAACAAAGGGCCAACTTGATGAATCATTGAAAGCGAATTATCTGTGGCTCTCCAAGGCTTCCTGCAAGAGACTACAAAAGGCAGCTCATGCATTTTACAGTGCTGTTTCTCAACTATCAGCAAGCAGGTTGCTGGTGACTGACCTTTCTAAGCCTTTCTAATATAGCATCATTTTTATGATTTAGGCTCATGGCTGTATGTTAGACATCTGTTACACAGTATGTCTGACCAAATTCATTAAACTTATGGGGTTTGGTAGAACAGGCTGATTTAAAAATCTACTGATAAAGGAGACAAACTAAATTTTCTAATTTAATGCTGAGCTTGGCTTGAATAATGTCCAGCTTTCTGCTTGTCAAATATTTAATTAGATTGCCATGATGGTCATAGACAGTATTCTTGGCAGTCAAATGCTCATGGAAACAAATACAGTAGTGTAATGTAAATCCTACGGAGGTTTTTATGAGTAAGCATGGGAACTTCAGAAATCATCTGGAAAACAGCCCAGCTATTTAATTTAATTTTAAATTCCTATGAATTAATAGCTCTAGCTATCTGGAGATTTGGTTTTAAAGGCTATTGGAATCTACGTACTTGCAGATATGCATCTGTATACCTAATAGTTAGACTCGCAAAGCATAGGCTGAACTCACAAGCATTTAAGCAACTTGGAAATAATACAGAGAACATCTGAAAGTCCATCTGACTTCCTGCTTCAACTAATTTATTTTCAATATGCAAGGGATACTGAACCGTCCATGCATTTCTGTTCCTCCTTAGAGCTAGGGGTAAAGACAGATTAAAACATAAACAGATGCTTTCCCTAGCCCAGGAAAAAAAAAAAGCAGGAGAGCCACAGTTAGGTTTTTCAACAAAGTCTGACTGAGGAGAACTTTTCATGTGCATGGAAGGGACTGAGTTGCCCCCTCTTCCAATTTACTCTTCTCACTTTCACCTTTCCGGTAGCTAGAGGCTGACAAAACTGTCCCATGAAATAAAAATCTGCTTTTGGCAGCTTCAGGAGGACCTAACATGCAAATGACAAAAATCCACATAGAGTGAGAAACCCATGTAAGAAGTAGCGATGCAGAAAGAGACAAACTTTTCAAAACTGACAGTGGACTTGGAGCAACAGAGCTCTTTCACTGATTCCTAAATAAAACTGCTCAAACAGAAACTTTCCCCAAGCTGTCTGGATAAATGGAATAACTGTCATTTTATAATGCATTTTAACCCTGCTTGTCTTTCAGAGATTTCCTTGTATAGACATAAAACACCCTTTCAAACTATGGTCTTATTAAGTTCATATAGGGACAACATAGCATAATCTACACCTTAATATAATGGACAATTATAAACATACTTTCCACATTATGGTTGACCTGGAATGAGTATATGAGTGGAGTAGCCTCTTACTCTTCATCTATGCCAGTGCATCTCAGCAGCTGGTAGCCAAAATACTCAGTGCAAGTTAGGATGAGGGCAATGGCTAGTATTTCTGCTGATGACCCAGATGTTGGTTGCCAGGACGTTTTCCCCAAGTGCACTGGCTACTGCCTGTGTGACACCAGCAAACCCTGCTCTAGGACCTTGCTGTCTCTCTCTCCCCCTAACCAGAGGTAGGGGGTTTGTGCCTGCAGTCAGTACACAGAATGCCTCCAAACTGTCAGCTGCAGCTACTCTTCAGCCCTGTCACCTCCTCAGAATGAAAGCGCAGACCATCTTATATGTTTAATTATTTTGTGACTCATTGATGGGAGTGTGGCTCCTTTGCTGAAAAAAAAAAAAAAAAGAAATATTTTAGAGAACTGATTTAGATCTGTGTCCAGTTTTAAAGACAGTAAGAAAATGAAGTTTTTGTTTATCTATTACCCTTCATGAAAGAGTGAAAACAAAAGGGATCTGGTGTGATATAAGTAGTTAAACTCTAGGTGAGTTCTGCAGGTTACTCTGCAAGCGTCCTGAAAGCACTTATATACGTTCCCATCACGCCATGTGTATGAAGGTGTTTTTCCGAAAAATATTGGTGATAGAGGAGCTTACAATAAGATTGGAGGGGGGAGGCTAATTGTATCAGGACCACTTTGATATCCTTATGCCTTTGAAAAGAAGAATTTGAGTTACTAAGGTTCTATAGGTGGCTAAGCATGAGAAAATATTTGTTTAAAATTAATCTAAAAATGACTCCTGTTAAAGTTGCATCATTTTGTCATCTCCATTGCATTCTGTGGTCTGTGAAGCCTTGGATCTGTCTCCTCAAGAGTAAAATCCACCCACTGAAATGATCTTCTATACATCTTTTATCCCTCTTTGCTTGCTGGGGCAAGGAGTTCACTAGCAAGGATAAAGTTCCCACTTCTAGTTCTGCAGCCTCATGAGGTATGAGCTTAAACCATGATCACTAGCGCAGAACAGAATATTGCTTGTCCTGGGCCTCTAGCCAGTGACATTTGGGAGGATGGCTGGGAGTGCACATTTCAGGGGGGAGAAGTAAGCATTTTTTGACTGACTAGCTAGAAAAATGAGACTAAAGGTGCTAGGGAGGTTGGAATATGATGAAAGTTTGTGTGGATTAATGGACAGAGGGGCCATCAAAGGTATATAGGAAATGAAATACATCACACTGAGATCATCTCCACGTGTTGTTTTATTATTTATGTATCTATGAAATTTTAACCTCTTTTTCCTTAGAGAAAGGGCTGCATTTTTGCATCACAAACACAACCAATGGAAAACATTCAGCAGCCAGCAAAGTAATGAGCTTACGCTATAGATTTTTCAAACTGCCCAGTGATTCATGAAATGCTTTTCAAAACTGGAAATATGCATTGAGGGTTGGTCAAAACAGGTAGAAACAATATTATAGATCAGTCAATACTGTCTCTGCTTTATGAAATCGGGCTGCCTTTGAACTTCTGACAGAAGCAAACAGTGATAGATGCATAAAAAAGTGAAATATTGCATGGAAATAGAAGTGCAAATGAAAACAGAAAGGGGAAAATAGTGAGATAAGATGTGCTGAATCTGCTGGTTTTCTCTTTTCTATTTCTTAGTTTTCTTCCCAATCTAGGAAGCATAAATAAAGGTATGGGATGTTTCAGAAGCAATTCAACTGAATGGACTCATCTGCTCTAAGACCACACGTGAAACACTACTTCATTCTAATCACTTTTTGGGGGAGGAAAGCTAAACAATTATACAGCATACTCAAGTAACTGGAATTATACAGCATACTCAAAATTCCATGTCTGAGGTCAGAAACTTTGAAGGTTAAGAAATTAGCACAGGAGGCTGCAGATGGAGTGTACCCAGTACTGCTTGTGGAAGCCAACAGGCATAACCAGAAACTGCTCTTCACAGCCTTTTGTTTTACTGTCCACCACCAAGACAAAAGAAGACGTACATAATCTCTATAAACAGAGCACAGATATAACATATGGACTAAAGCAACAGAGCACATATTCACTACAATTTGGTAAGAGATTTGATATCTTTGAATATTGGGGTGGTACCTTTGCTGTAATATAAGAGATCTCAACAGGATCCCGAATGGCTCAGCGCATGTATGTCTGTTCCTTTGCAGAGAAAAACTACACCAAGAGGAAGTCAAAGTGTTAAATGGAACAGAATTGCTAAACTTTAAAAAAAATTACCAAGCAAATATCAGATATGAAGCATTAGAGCAAAAAAAGGAAGCAAAGAAGGATAAGTGTTCATTATGGATTAGTTTGCAGTTCTTTATGTGTTATTAGAGAGTTGATAGAAAACTCTCCTGCTATTACTAACACAAACACAAACATCACTTATGATGACAGGCTGAACAACAACTATGGCAACAAGGGGATCCATTACCATCAAACTGAAAAGGCAAAGAATCAAGTAAAGTCCCTTCAGTGGCCATATGTATCTTATTTTGGTAATAACTACTGTTCTTATGTACAGGTGTATAGAAACCATCTTTACTATCCACATAGTATATCACTATATAAGCATATATGCAAATTCAGAGCAATAAATCAGTTAATGTACAGCGTGAGAATAGCTGCCAAGCAACTCTTGTCCTAGCTCAGCAATTTCATGCTCATGTCCAGTGTGCTTCTGAAATTATCTAACGGCTGCCTTTGTTATGTACAAATTTCTTCAATTTATCCAGACACAGTTATCTAAATGAAGTCTTGGGGATCTGAGCTTACTGCTGAGAGGTCCTGAGTACTCTTGTTTCCCAAGAAAGTCGACAGGACTAGAAGGAGGGTCTTTGCACTCCAGTGAGCTGCCTGTTAAAGGTGGTGTTGGTTCTAGCCAATTGCAGATTCAGATGGGGATAGATTTCTACTAGGAGATATCAGAGGTCATGGGCCCAGGGTGCAATCATTTAACAGGTATGGAGATAGTCATCTTGTTTATGCAGTTTGCTTAGTTAATTGCAAATTAAATGGAATCTGGACCTACAAGAGAGTACAGAATAGCTCTAAAATAATTTCCTATGTCCAAATCCGGTACTGCAAACCACCCTAGACAATTCTTCTAGCAAGGATGAAATAAGCATTGTAGGAACTAGCCTGAAACAGTGGGAGAGTTTCTTCACTGCAATAGATACCTAACTGAATGCTTCAAACCAGATGCTAAAACAGATGGATTGTCTTCCTTTGCAATGTGCTGTGTCCTTGTTTAAACATTTCTGCCATGTTATTGATATTTGTCACTCTTAAACAAATACAGAAAACAAGTCTTCTCTGTTTCATACAGGATAGATATCTTGGGTGTCTACTGGCATCATCAAATCATGGATTAGAGCAAATCCATGGCTATATACACTCATTTTTCTTTCTTACACTTCAGGGCAGAGGACCAAGTTCAGCTCAGCTGCAGAGCTGGATCCAACATTTCCTGCAGCAGCTGTACCCTCCTTTCTTTGAACTGCTATTAATACTTGTTATCACATTCCCTAGCCTTTGTCACCACCACCTGCCTTATGCTTTTGATTCAAATGACAGAACTTTAAAAAATCCTGCACTTTTCCCAATCACAGCAAATATTTTATTCAAGGTGATGATTATATATCTTTTGTCTCCCATAAACTACAGTGCCAGGAACATAGTGACTCAAGTTTTGCCGCAGTACTTTTACTGCCTTCTGATGGTTTCCTCGGTGGGGATTTCATTTGGCCTCTTGTTTTGCTGAATTTCTCCAGAGACCAAAGCATTCTAATCAAACATGCATATCTATCTAATTGCTTTATTTTTCCTTTTTGTTTACATTTTATTTCAGTTTAGAAGGGATTATTTTGATGCCCTCTTTCTCTACAATAGTTTTTGTTTGTATGGTAAGTATCTAATTTTGTTACCAAAAGCCCTTGAATTCTGTAAGGTTTGTTCAGTTTTTCTTGTAATCAGTACTTGAAATGTGAAGCTAAGCTCTGTAGGGCATGTGCTGTTTCTGTCCTGAGTTCAAATAAATGAGGCCTTAGGCCATTTATGGTTTAGACCATAAATTCAGATGTCAAAGGAACAGGTGGTAACGTGACACAAGCTGTTCTTGCTCATTGTATCAGTTTCCTCTGCTCAGTCTCCTACTGCTTCATCTCTGTCACAATCCCGAATCACTCTCCAACAATGGTTACTCCATTTTGGCGGGTTCAGTTTCTGTCCATTGATAAATGAGAGCTTCTCTGCTTCTAAGCAATATCAATCTGGAAAATGTGGGGCTTGGAATCTGAAAGCGTGTCTATACTGGCACATTAACTCAGACACAGAACTACATTACTGTGACTAAAGCCTTCTGGGATAAAGCTGGCTCACATCGCCCAGCTTGGAGCCTGTGCAGAGGAGCGCAGGTCCATCTGCACATCAGCTCTGACTCACTAGCAGTCTGCTAGGTTGAAGCATCGTGGGTTATGCTTCAAGAACTTGCAAATAGGGAAGAAGAACAAAAGCTTACCAGAGAAGTGAAAACAATGGGTGTGATGCATTAGCACAAATTAATATAATAGTTGCTCAATGTCTGTTCAGTTACTGATTATGGAGTTATATTCATATACAGTTTGATATCCTGCTGGTGAGCATGTGTGTTGGACTTTCTTCCTAAGTCAGGAGAGAAGGAATTATCTGCCAGTCTTGTTTGTGTACCTGGCTCTATCATTTTAATCAAAGAAACTACTGACTGTCAATTTTTTCAGGATCCTAAAAAAAATTTCATCCTAAGCACTATTCATCTTCAAGCATTGTCTACACACTAACTAGTCCTCACAAAATCCATGTGGTTTCATCTCTATTTACAGAAGATAGTTGTGTAGTGAAGGTAAGGAATGCTGCTCACTCAACTCCAGCTGCCACCTTATAGCTATGAATATATAGTACCTTGGGTACCACAAAGCTTAAAGTTGGGCACTGTAAATTAGAAGCCTCTTTTGACAATCTGAACCTTCTTGACTTATTTCTCATCTTCACTTGAGGATTTCTGCGATAGCAACATCTCCGATCTCAGTTTTTAGTTAGAAAAGTTTCAAGCTTTTTCCCTTCCCTTTCCTTCCCTTCCCTTTTTACCTTCCCTTCTCTTTTTTTATTGCACTGTCCCTTGTCCACTCATTGAGTCGCTGGACTGGGTCCTCTCTGGCTACTCTTTTTCCTACCACCTGCTCCACTACATACTTACCCAATCCATGCAGAACTCCATGATATAACTGGCTGATGATGGGTCTGCTTGGCAAGTCACTTTTCGACAGAGCAATTGGTGATTGCTAGCACAACTACCTATCTGTAGCTATATTATTACAGCATGTCTTTTTGATTAATTAGAAAAGCAGCACTGTAAGTTTTAGTTTTACAGTCTGGATATTATTAATTAACATGAAGATGAAAGAGCTATTTTCAGCTTTACATATATGAAGGTAAGAGAGAAAGAGGAAAGCATTAGAGTGGAGCAGAAAGAGTGTATGGGCAAATATGGGTACAGTGCAGAGTGGGAAGCACTTTGAGGGGTATGTCAGGGATAAACAAGGCCTTAGACATCATCACAGGCAGTCAAGAAGTCAAAAGAGATACTAAGAACAGTAGTAAGTCTGATCTGCACAGTTTCACTCACACAAACAGAAAAAAAAGGCTTTGGTGCCTAAAGGCTGCCCTGGGCTGCTGACATTTCAAGCCAGCTAATTAGGTTTTAGCAAAGGAAGTAGAAGATGGTATACAGAGAAAGCATGGCCATGCGGTGGCTGCTCTCTGGCCATACCAAATATAAGGGAAATACAATTTCTTAATTTCTAAATCTTAATGAAGAAGTGGTGTAAAGGGAAATAACATCTCTGCCTCACCCTGCTTGGAGCTCAAGATCTAAGAAGAGGGAGATTATGTATTTAAATCTGGGACATTAAAGTATATTCCTAAACCCAAACCTAAATATTTCTGTATAAGAATGTTACTTCTCAGCATGCTGTGCAGTCTTGAAAATACAGCTCTGGATCTAAACTAGATCTTCATCTTATCTTTCGCATCACCCAAAGCTGCTTAGTCTTTGTGTACACGTGGGCTGACCTTTCACTTTTCTAGTCTATTGCTATTGAATTGCTCATAAATCTTGTAATCATTAGACAAGGTTAGCCTTCGCATTTCAAAAAGGGAACATCTTTTTTTTTTTTTTTTTTGCAAGCTGATGTTGGCTGTTTTTGGTGTCTTTGTAACACTAGATTATGCAAACCAGGTGCTGACCAGCAGATACTTTGCAGACTGCAGGGTGCTGATTGTGGCAACACTGAAACAGACTGAAACATATAGGAATATGGGTTACATAGATCCATTTTATTACTAAATGCAGGTATTAACAAATTGGCAAAGTTATTGGCCAATTGACTCAAAGTATAAGCATTAAAATAATTCATCCTGAACAATGCGTGGTTTTATTTT
This sequence comes from Limnodromus scolopaceus, assembly GCA_028565335.1. Classification (NCBI taxonomy): domain Eukaryota; kingdom Metazoa; phylum Chordata; class Aves; order Charadriiformes; family Scolopacidae; genus Limnodromus; species Limnodromus scolopaceus. The sequence continues at coordinate 21,733,662 of JAOXNO010000004.1, forward strand.
ATGTTTAGTACAGTAGGCTCACCTGCACGAATTTGCTGTGCTTATTTAATATCCTCTTTAAGATGAAAAATGATGCCAGTCCTGTGGTAATAGCATCTTTTGACGCTGAGAAAGCATTTCACTGGATTGAATGGCAGTTTCTCTTTACTATGATAGAAATTTTAAAATTTGCTATAAATGTATTGCATCAGTTACACTGTTCTGAGCAAGGATGCATACTAATGTCACAATACTATCTCAATTTTGACTTTTGAGGGAGACTAGTCAAGGGTGCCCACTTTCAGTGCTATTTTTGCTAATGGAAGCAAACCAATCTTTAAAAGACTAGGGAGATTAGGCGGAGACTCTGAAATAGAATGCATTAGAGCTGAGAACTTGTATTTGCAGAACTGCCCTTAAAATGGTGTCCCATTCTGTCACATATTAATAACCCTTTGGAGACTCTAAAACAGATTCTGCAGGGAGCTACGGTTCCTAAACAACTTCCCAGATATGCAGTGGATTAGGATTCAGCCAAAGATTTTGGAGCTGAAGTGATGATAGCTGTGGAACCACTGTCAGTCCCTCGCTACTCATTAAACTGAAAACTCACAAGTCTGAGGACCTTCACAGTGGGGCATGGGGTACAGTGGGGCTTCAAATGAAAAAATGCTTTACTCCAAGCTTGGATTTTCACATGATTTGCTGAAGAAAGAATTCCTTAGAAGCATTATGGACTGTTCTCCCATGCTGTGATCATAGAAGTGATGTAAGGAAGAAGTGTCTCCTCCCCTTGCAGTAAAGTATATCATCATGAATAAAAAGGGAAAATCCTTATGAATTCTCAAGAGGCTATATGGTTTCTTTACTGTTTTTCCTCAGTGTCCTGAAAGAGTCAAACAGAAGTAAGCCAGCAGTATTAGAACCATAGAATCACAGAATGGTTTAGGTTGCAATGGACCTTAAAGATCATCTTGTTCCAACCCCCTGCCCTAGACAGGGACATCTCCCACTAGACCAGGTTGCTCAAAGCCCCATGCAGCCTGGTCTTGAACACTGCCACGTCCTTGATGCCCCTGGCCAGATTTAACTCTACCTGGGCTTTAGCTTTCCTAACCTGATCCCTGGCTGCTTGGACAATTTCTCTTTAATCCTCCCAGGCTACCTGTCCCTGCTTCCACCCTCTGTTTGAGATTGTCCAGGAGCTCCTTGTTCATCCATGCAGGCCTCCTGGTATTTTTACCAGGAGGCAATGAATTTTGTCAGAATGAATAAGTCTTTGCCTCTACAAACAGAAAGAAAACATCTTAATTTAAACCAGGCATCATGTGAGCAACTGTGGTACAAGGTCTTCCTCTGTTTCCTGTCTTCCTGCTTCCCCCATGTTAAATGTCAGAACCCTCTTCTATGATATTTTAGACTTTTCTTGTACTGCTTTCCTCCATTATGTTCACATTATAATACTGAGAGAATCCTCCCACACTGGTGCTCTCTGGTACACATCAGCCCTTACTCGAGTCTTTCCCATCCCTAGTTTCCGTTACTGTTCTCTTACGTACCAGATGAGCTTGGAACTCCTTGCAGACAAGGTGTTGGCAAAAATCCTTCCACTGCCAGCTCACTTAGAGCTGTAACCTGTAACCTCCACGCCAGTCTCAATGCTACAGATTTGGGAAGCTAGAATTAGTCCCTATGGCAACGGAGAAATCAGTGATGTACAGGTGAAACGTTGAGAGGTACCTGATGAAACTAACTAAACAGCTGGTTACAATTTATCACAGGCATCTGAAATTAAGTTCAATCAGATCATTATTCCCACTATGAAGAAGATGGCAGATATCACTGCATGGCCAAGGAAATATGTTTCCTGGGTGAAAAGTGATCCGTATGGACAGGATACAGGAGAACCAGAGATGGGGATGGGACATTTAGTTGGCCCTGAAATCAGCAATGTCTAACTGTCACTTGTTCTTGGCAACCCTTGCCTTTCAGTAACATGGCAAACTAAGGTATCTACAGATGGAAAACAAGTCTAAAATCCTTAAATACGAATTTTCCATTCTTACACCAGACAGAATGTTGCAACTGTAGAATCTTTTTGAAAATTCACTACTCTTATTCTTCTTTTAAGTTTTCTGGATTTGTGGACTTGTGGCAGGTTTAAATACATGGTGATGTAAATTAAATACACATCGATTCAAACATTTAGGAATAAAGCCCTTTAGTTACAAAATTGAGATCTCACTAAGTGCTTAGAAGTTAAATACAGAATCAGTAAATAAAGTTTAACAAAGGTAAATTGAAAGGCAAAATGAACTCACTCTGATGAGTTAATGTAATTCCCTTATGGAATGCCAGTTTCCCTACTATAATTAATTTTAAACACTAAACCAGTATGTCTGTTTTTTTATAATTATAAAAATGCATTCATCCATGTCCTTGCAAATTATTAATATTTATCATTAGGAATATCCTGTAGATATTAAGAATCAAGGGAGACAGAGTTTTCAGCAAATTCTTACACAGCTTTACTAAAACAATGGTGGAGTTTTAAATACCTATGAGTCCAAACCAAAGAGACGTATAGGGCTAAATCCTCAAGCCTCCTTCGTAGCATCTACCTCACAAATCATCCAGGCAAAACTTGCACTGAACGTCAGAAATCAAAGATTTTATGACTGCAAGCGTGTGATACTGCCAAGTATCCTATGTGCTGACTTCATTCGTGTCCCACTCCTGGGAGCCAAGAGTATCAAGTGTTCTAAAGAGATGAGGCCATAATGATGTTATAAAAAGATTATGAAAGCCCCTGTAGTTCTCTTCCATTTCAGGGATAACTTCAGTGATAAGGAAACAGCATCATGACACTTTTGAGTTACTTCTCTGACATTTCAGCAACACTGATTATCAGTAGTTCTTTTTGTGGATATTTTTAAGCCTCTCAGCACATTTGGACCTACAGCTTCACACTTGTAGGAACTCAAACTCATCATCAGTAGCAATTAGAATCTTCCCTTAAGTCAGTGGGAGTCAATGGGGGTTTTGCTTGCACAGAAGCTGCTGGATCAGATGCACGCAATCTAGTTATATGTTGGCTTACTGGTTATGACAAATCTGAAAAGCAGAAACTGGAACCAAACATGAGGCATAGCATTTTGGAGTTTCAAAAACTTAGGTTCCATCTAACTTTATTTTCCATTAAAAAAAACAAAAAAAAACCCCCCCAAAAACCCAAAACCAAAACAACCCAAACCCACATATCTCACTAATTTCTGAAATGAAATTTGACCAGAATGTGCTTTCCTTCAAAATATACCCCAATCCAGAGGCAGGATACAGAGCAATTTCATAGAATAGCTGATTCTAATATACACAGTAATGTGTGTGTAAATACATATACGTGTACATATGTGAGTATACACATTAAAGCTTCCTTGGTTGATAGATTAGCTCTTAAACTTAGATGATTTGTTTGAGTGAGGAAGTAGAAACTCACCCATAATAGCAGCAAGGATTACAATAGCAGTGATCGATAAAACCCATTGTCCCCTCCCAAAATTACAGGCAAACATCAGTTTACATCTTCATGAATTAGTGGACATCAAGTGTCATCTCCAAAGATTAGGAAAAGGGAGCTGAATGTTGATGGGAATATCAAGAAATCTTTGGAACCTTTTTGTGGCTAGTTCCTGCAACAGACTGAAAGAGCTGGATTTTCAGAAGATACCCTGAGTTTTCCTTTTTTCATTTTGCTGAAGCAGAGCAGCTCAGCTCTGTTTGTGATGGGGACTGTGAAAACACAGAGGGGCAGATGAGAAAGATCTAGATAAGAAAAGATAGAAGTGTATTCCTTGTCCCATCTCTATGCAGTAACTAAAGGAGGCAGGAACCACAGCAATGTCAGTACAGGCAGATGTGCATTACTCCCTGCACACAGTGATGATGTAGCAACCTGCGCTCCTACAATGCAAATTCACTTACTGCTGTTTCACGTATCAATGGAAAGACTAAAAGCAGCAAGTTAGCTAACTTGCTACATATATCTATCAGCTGAGAAGCTATTAGATTTAGACTAATCCAAAAGTATAAGAGGTACACAGGACAACCATCGTGGTGTAAGACAAATCGAACAGCTAATGATGTTTTAAGGATGTTCAGAGTTCTTGCCTCTGAAAGTGAAGAGTGGTTTGTGCTCTCTTGCTTTGATCTGACATTCCCCATTTTGTTCACCTTGCTGACCACCGAGAGAGGAGTGAAAAGACTTAGAGTGTGTGATTGTAGGGTGCTATTTTTTATGTCAGCATTCTTCATTATTGAGTTGGCTGTTTATGCTGCCGATGTGTAATGTTGTGAAGCAGATGAGCTGGTAAAGTATGAAGGGTATTCTATAACCTTTGCTGTACTTTCAATTACCTTACAGTAACTTAGAATTCAGAAAGGCTGCTCTGAGCAAAATCAAAATACAATAAGATAAACTCCATTAGGAACTGAAGCACTAGGGCTCTTGTTGAAGGAGGGCAAAATGGTCTAATTAATAGTTATTGCATCAAGCTCACGCTGCAGTTGCAGTAATGACACTGATGATATTGATGGCATTGAAAATGGAGTTCAGTTCAGAATGGAAATGAGTGGAGTATTCATCTTCAACTGCATAGTGCTGTAGGCAGTGGAAGGCCTCAGAGCTTCTTTGTTGTGTTGTTCTATTGTTCAGCTGGTTTTCTTTGATAGTGCAGCTCCAAGCAATTAATACTGTATTTACCCAAAACAGAGCACGTTCATTTCACTGGAGCCCCATGGCCGACACTTGGCCATACTGAAGAACAGGCATTTATTGGTTTTTATTCCTGCTGTTTGGTTTTTCAGTGACAGCTACATGTAGGTGGATAGTTATCTAAAAGGGTGTCCCAACTTCTTTATAATTTTTATAAAACATTTCTCTCTCTTCTTTGGTTTGTGAAAGCTGTTGGCAGCAGGGAATGCCAACTCCTGCATCCTGAGATAAGGTTTCATTCTCATCAGTATTTGGTTTCTGTTCAGACTCCTGTTGATACGTTTTCTTTCTTACACTTTACTGATGTATCTGTTTGGCTTATGTTATTGTTCAGAAATAAACACATCACAGAGTCTTCCACTAACTGAGTGGATTCATGTAGTTAGATGAGGTCTTCATCAAATGTCAGGGTCAGTAAAGCTCCTACCCACTCTGGTATTAATGCAAACACCATTTACTAGTATGAAATGTCAAACTCCAGAACTGGAACTAAAATCACTGAATAGGACTGAAAGCTAACTAGGGAATCCAGAGCTTGGAATGTACCTCGGGAATTCATCACAATAAATGACACCTATAATAGTAGCACTTCAATTCTGAATGGGTCATGCCATGCAACTAAGCTCAAGAGAGCCCTGTGATCCAGAGGAAAGAGTCAGACTTACATACACTGGATAAAGTCTTTTCCTGGTACCATTGAGCTTGATAGGAAAATTATTCCTGGCTTCAGCAGAGAAAAAGATTTATTTCCTTTCCTCTGCCCAGACTTCACTCCCCTGCCATGTAAACTTCAAGGCTGCAAGTGCAATCCCAGGTGGGATAGAGGTGCAACCAAGCATCCAAGGAGTTTAGTCAGGTAAGCAACTCTCAAATACCCAGATGGACAAAAGTTTACCACACAAAGAGTGTGCCAGGCCCCCAGATACATTGTACAAAACAGCTATAGCACCTGTTTAGCTAGACATCTGCAAATTCTGCTAATTAAATAATAGTCCTCTGGCGAAGAACTGGTGTAACAGCTCGGAACTACCAACTTCAGAAGAACCTGTTAAGATAATGGTATCGTTCTAAATACCTCCCTGCACAAGTGGAATGGCCACTTGTAATAGAGTCCAGACTTCATCTGTGTACCTTTCTTTCTGCCTCCCTCAGCAGCAGTAAAATGCTGGGTCACTCGGTGTTGAAACTTCTCCAAGCGAGTCTTATCTGTTGCCTCAGGAGCAGACTTACTACTTGCTTTCTTTATGTTTTAATTTACTTTCCCTAAAGATAACACTTCAAAGCAGCAACTAATGTTCTGTAACCTCTTTATTGGTCCATCTTAACACCTGTTCATCCATTTACAAAGAGAAACTCTGTGTCTGTGCAGGAGGAGGAATGCAAATACACGAAGTATTGTACAGGCCTGGATCTATTCCCAGGCTATACCATTAATTTGTATGTTTAGTATTAGGAACAATTGTAGGTTTCAGTCATTCTAAGTTGTGAATTTGTATGATCCCTTAATCTTGTTCTTGATGTTGCACATAGAAACTCCACAGTCTTTTTTGTGCAGAGTTGCTGATAACACAGCTTATTGCTCCATTTCACCAGGCATACGTGCCACAGAATCTGAAAATCCACCTTTCCCAGGACCTTTCTCTGCCATTCCCTGGCTTTTTTCATGAAAACTTTTTCATGCATTTGCAAGGCTTGTCTAACCGTAGGCATAGATCAAAAGCAGATATCATTGCTGCTGAGAACACAACACAGCAGTAGAAACGGAGATGCTGAAATCTTTTATTTCCAAATATCCACAATTTCCATGGTTGTCTTTGTTTGTAACCTCCAGTCCCAAATTATTGAGTACAGGAGAACCTTTATCCCAGATTCTCAGCAAATGTCAATCCACATAAGGCCATCAACTCCAGAGTAGCTACCAAATTAAACCTCCAGAGAGAATTCTGCTCTTTGCTTTCCCCAGAACAGAGGCGGCTTGTTTTTCATCAGCATTTCTGTCAGTACCTCGTCTCACTGTATAGAGTCTTACGCTGCTGTTAGTATGTGGTCATTTGTTCATGGTATGCATTAGGAATGTCTGGCAGGTGTTCAGTCTGGATTCCCCAATTCCTACTGAGAAAAAGTTATCAGCTTTGTTGTTCCACTAGATTTATATGTTTATAGCTGAAATCAGACCTGGATCCAGAGAGTTTTATTGTCTATGATCAATAACTAATGAACAGGGGCAATATTTTTCATGTAATATGGGCATAATATGTCCTTATGATATGGGAACAGCATTCAAGTAAGGATTCCCAAACCTAGTTTGATGGGAAACATCATTTACTAAGGGAAAACTGAACTAACACTCAACAGACTTCAGTTCTTCAGCTCAACCAAGCATTTGGTACCTGAGTGGGTACAAATCATGTCACCTGCCATGTATAAATGGGAACGATATTTTGCTTAGTACAGGATTTACAGACTAATACTACCTTATACCGGCTAAGACAAAGTTTATTTATAAAATACTTCTTTGGCTTTCATAATGTTAGACCTTTAAAGATCTACATTCTCCTTCAAGACCTGCACAGAGGAGGAAGTGAAATTTGGCCTTCTGCCCTGACATGCCATGACTGAAGTAACCTTCAAACTCTCCAAATTTTCCTCTTATGTGGGACTCAGCAGAAGGGAAATATTCTTGCCTTTTTAACAGAAAGCTTCATTACATTAATTGTGTTAATTGGTTACTAAATAGCTTACCCTAACCCTTCCTTTCAAGTTTACATCTGCTGTTGTTTTTCACCATTTCTTAGTATTTTACACAATATTTACTTTCTGGTTTTTTGTTTTGGTTTTTTTTAAGTGGGTATCCAATGCACCTAAGGCTATTTTGCTGTACACACCCTTGCTTCACTGTTTTTTACCTTTCTGTGAGCTACAGAACATTTGTTTGGAAAATAAGCTTCATGGGTGAGTTACTGCATTCCACAGTATTTTTCCCCTCCACATGCAGGGTGGCCATTCTGTCTAGCTAAAGTAAATGCAGCAAAGCCAAGGCTGCCAAGCAATTTGCGTTTTGTTTGGCATTGCTGGAGCAAGTGGTGATATGGCAAGCATTATGTGTGTTCGCTACATATTAAGATCATCCTTCAGGGTCAAAAACCAGCCATAAGAAAGTAAGGATGAGTAAGAACGCACAAGTTATCCCAAAGTCAAATGCTTTCTAAAACTGCATCAGCTTTAATAAGAAATGGCAGCTCCAGGCACCTCATACATCTCTTTATACTGTCAAACATAAATGCACAGGAATGTATAGTACATGATTAGCAACTGGAACCACCAGATCTGCCAAGAAATTTGCGTACCTTGCCAAATAAATGCCAGTCAGGTTAGGCAGCACAGACACTGACTCTGGCCTTGGCAACTCTGAGCAGTAAACCTTTGCCCTGCTAATAAATGGTAAAGCACAATGGCATTTTGGTTTACCAACATATGGTCAAGAACAGCAATATATCAGTCCTTGAAAAGACTCTTCTTTTTCCTTCTCCTTTCTTCTCCAATATTTCTCTTAATTTTTAGAAAAATAATTTTATGTTCTCCTCCCTATCAGGCTAGTAGTATGCTCCTCTGTTACCAGTCATGAGCGATATTCTGTGCACTGGAGTGCACAACCTGTTTTAATGAGCTTTGGCAGAACATCAGATTCATTCCCCACCCCACCCCCTCGCCTAATTACAGCCTGCCATTTGTGTCATTCTGGTTCAGGATCTATCAGCAGATCTATTAGAAACACCTATTTCTAGGGATTTCTAAATAAGCAATAATAACGAGGCTAAAAATGACTGAAGAATGGCATGCAGTTGCAATATTTTTGGATCATTTTTATACTGTTTACCCAGTTGGTTTAAGATATTTTTGAGGTCTTACAGCCCTTCGTAAAGAGCAAAGTTTCCTACAATTAACATATGCTGTAAATTAATTCATTTTGGTACTTGAAGGTGTTTCATAAACGCTTGTAAAACAATCCAGTGACAAAACAATTTGCGAAGTTTCACCCATGCTTCAAAGCCCTCATCCTGCAAGGACAAATACACATATTTTACTTCTTGTAATTTAGCAGACATGTTTGAATCTAAAGAATGACTGATGTACTTAAGAGTCAAGCCTTCAGTCTAAGTGAAAGTGAAAGTCTTCAGCAGACCTAGATCCGCAGTAACACACTGAAGCTACTTTTAGTCCCTAAATACTGATAAATTACTTTAAAACAAAGCACTTGAAAATCACTTTCAGTTTTACTCCTTTGCCAGCCTTGTTTTCCCAAGACTTAGATCCTGTCAGAACAATAAAGGATGCATTTTTATATATATATGAGAGTTTCACATATGGACCAGCCAGTGATATAAATTGCTACAGTGCAATGTATGCTATTCTGATGATTAAGGACAGGACTTTGCCATCTTTTCCCAATTTTTCTGAATTTTGCTTGAATAAAATCTGTGTACGCAGCTCAACATGGTGCCCAAGTTGCTTTAGAATTTTCTTAAGTTTATGGATTGAAATACATACATAGGCACCTGTATGTATGTACAAAAATTTGCTGGTTTTATTTTCTAAACTGTCAGCATTGTCGAGTAACTGTAGATTGTAATCCAGGACAAAGTGAAAAAAATATCCTCCCTGCCTATAGAGATGGGTCCAAAATGTTTTTAGGGTTATAAAGCTATCAGTTTACACACTAATCAGATCTTACAATATTTACTGTCTGCTTAGTAGGATTGGTTTAAGTCTTCTCAAAAGACACAACAATAAAGACAGCAGTTTCTCTGTTTCTTTCCACACACAGAATTATCAATACAGCTAAACTGATAATCTGAAGAAAGAAGTGCTTTATAGGAGGTTACAAATACACAGCAATTTTTATTATTGCAAGTCCACCTTACTCCATATGACTATTTAATGTGCTTTTTGTTTTATTGCTGTATTTTATTTTCCAGTCTCAGCTTTGTTCTCTGAAAGCTGAACGTCATGGCTCATGAGCTAACTTTGTCAGCCTTTGTCCACTATCTCCTGTTTTCATCAGCATAGCTCTTTCTGGTTATGTTATCAGCAACGTTTCTCAAGAGTTAGTTTAAAGCTGGATGATGGGGTATTACAGTCTTTACTTCCCTTACCCAACACACATGGATCTTCCCATAAGACAATGCACAGACAGTATCCGTCTTGTTCACTAATCTTCCTTTGCTTTTGTAAACCAAGAATGTGATGTAGTTCATAGCTGTAAAATCCCAGTTTCCAGATGTACATGTTTTAAGTTTGCAGACAATGGTATAATGGTAAACACAAATGTGGTAAGTGTGTAAAAAGCCCTATTATTAAATTATTCTAAATTAGAAGTAGAGGAGCTCCATTTACCTGCATCTACCCGTGATTGCATCAGTACCTGATGACATATACTTCTGCATCTTACTGCTTCACCTTTCTTGATGCCTGTCTTTTCATGGATCCCTATGTCAAGCAAAAGCTTTACTCTGTAAAGCACTCAGTCATGATCTTCTATATCTACAGTCACAGCAAATTCCAGGTTTTATTAGCTGCGGACTACTGTGTCCTGTTTTCTGCAGAACTGGCTGACATTGTTTCAGTAAAGGGACTCAAAGTGCTAAAAAGGTGGTGTTTCAAAATAAATTTGAGGATGACATTCAGAATCTGTAGGTTTTGTCAACCTGCATTTCTTAGTTTCATTACAATTATCAGTAGAAACCACTTACTGCTTCTTGTGGGGACAGAAGTACGACCCACAGTGGCCACATCCAATTAAATTTTTTTTGTTAAAAGTTATTTAATTTAATTCTATCTTCAGGTATTTCAGCTCTCAATAATCTGAAGTAACATAAGATGTATTGAATGTCATTGATTTGTGACTGTCAATTAGGGTTCCTATAGACCTTGAGATTTGCTGCAAACCTTTATGACATCAAACATGACATTTACCTGGCACTCAATTTTCCTATTTAGAAAGCAGTAACAGTGGCTTCGTGGGAATGGTGTGTGCATAGACAAATATAGTGGCTGTGAGACACTCCAGTACTGTTGAGAGGTGGCCACAGAAGAATTCCAGTAAAATACTAATGTAATACTAATGGGGCGATCCAGTCATTGCTATAATAACAATATACACTTAGGAACAATAAACACTTCAAGCTGGCCGAACACTTCTGGATGACTGGTATAATTTATGACCAGCCTTTGTTCTCCATTTTGTTCTGCAATTACTGTTCATTTGAGAAAGAGAGTGTGACAAATGCAAAGAGGGGTTCACAGTTTTCCTCTTTGGTAGATGGCTGTGGACTATTTCTTCATAGTGCTTTAACTTGAGTCCTATTACCCATGTCAACAAAACAGCGACAGCTAAAATGAGCTGCAGTGTAGTTTTGGAATATATCTCTCCTAACCTTCTCTATATATAGGTAATATTTTCTAGGGCTTCGTTATGGTTCCTGAGTATATATTGAAGGCTATGTAGGGCCTGGATATAGCTTCTTTGTATTTGCAAGGTGGCAAAAATAATTAAAAAACTGGCCTCACAGAGTTTAACTCTGAATCTGAAAATTAAATTATACAAAAGATAATTTCACGAGTCATAAAAGTAAAGATTCTAGACAAAGAATCTTCATCATGGATCTAACTTTCATTACTACAATTTTTCATACAATGAACTGATTTTAAATAATAGGGATGCTCCCTGGTAGTGCCCGTTAGCCCTTTGGTGCATGCTAAAGAATGAATTTACAGAGCAGTAGATACTGAAGTTCAAGGATGCTTTCTGACACAAAAATGCAAGAAGCTCTCAGGCTCCTGAAAGGCATCAGAATACAATATAATTCTGCTGATAAAGAAAGGAAAATGCCAAGCAGCCAGTACAGCTTCCCAAACGTCTACTCAAAGAATGGAGGACAGTGAGAACGTTCTGGAAATGGAGAGAATTATATATAAATGAGTGGAGCTGGACAAAGATAAGAGGACCTGAATGTGCACCGAGGTAATTTTAGTTAAAGAAGAAACAATGAATAAAAGAATACCGAAGACATCAAAAAGAAAAACCACACTAATGAGAAGTTAGAGCAGGTAATAAATGATCAGGAGGATTACCTCACTAATGATTCAAAAAATGACTCAGCTGCCTGCACTGTAGGCTTGGGGTGGTTTTTTTGTTTGTGTGTTTATTTGCTGGGTTTGGTTTTTTTTAAAGTTTTGTCTGTAAAAAAAAGAAAAATAAGAAAAGTTGTTATGGACAGTTAAACAGCAAAGAAAACCTTTATCTCCATATGGCTGACTCAGGAGCTTAAAGCTGTTTCCACCCTTTCCTAGGGCAGACTCATGTGGAGGCAGGCATGTTTTCCCCAGATCCCTACCTTCACTTCAGGAAAAGTTTGCTGAACCCAAAAAGTTTCAATAAACTGTTGTTACCAATGAAATTTGACTTCTTGTATTTCTACAAGCTACCCTAACATTTGCAAGAGGTGCCCTAAGCCTGGCTGGGGCATAAAAGGAGGAGTTTGCATCAAGTCAGACCTCTCTGACAGTTTGTACTGCTTTAATTCTGGGAGGTAGAAACAGCACTGTGCATAGAGAAATACAAGGTATGGAGCTTGACAAGGCCTTAAGAGAAGTTGCTCCTTGCTCTGAGACAGAATCAGGAATAGTTAGCCTACTCCCCTTTTCCCAAAATCCTCTGGGAAAAGCTTGCAAAACTTCCAGAGGTAGCCTGCTACCAGCCTTCCATCCTATAAATCGAAAGGTTTGCCTAACGTATAGAACAACGCTATGTATTTCAAACAGACCCATTTCTTCCTTTTCATTCTAAGTAAACACACAGGGAAATAAAAACTCCATTATCACTGTTTCCTTTATTACAACATTTCTCGGGGGTGATTATTACATTCAGCTGCCTTCTTTAGCAGTCAGTTCTATCAACCATTCATTTCTAAACCTTGCATTGTTCTTGCTAGCGTTCTCTCAACTTTCACAGAATTGTCCTATGCAAGTTGAAGTGTGATGTTGCGAATGGAGTGCAGTGGTCCTGGAGAGCCCCAGCAGTACTAAAAATCATGGCATAATTAGATCACACTCCTGTTCCACGCTTCAGAATGGCATTTGCTTTTTTTCATCCAACATCACATTTGTGCAGCAACTCCTATTCAGTTTATGGCCAGATAATTATCTGCAGTGATTTTGCACAGCTAATCACTTCACAGTATGTTGGTGTTTCCATCTAGAGATCTATCTGTATTGGATGTCACCTCACTGATATCAGAATGTTTTTCCAATTTGTCATCACCGTTTTCAGTTCTAATCTTCCCCTTGCAGACCCTCCCAACCTTTTGGTCTCATCTACTTTATTTTTTTACCCTCTGTTTCACAATCTCAATCAATATGCTTATACAACCAGACATAGGAAAGATCCTTGTGGGATTCCACTTATTATGTCTTCAGAGTTTGATGTACCAACAGACTAAGCAAAACACCTCTCACAAAATCTTATTAAAAATGTATTGAAATTATCTTGGATATGATCACTGTCTTAGCAACAGGATGCAAGCAAAAATTGCTGTGAACAGAAGGCTAGCATACTTTATCTACAACAGTGACAATTTAAGTAGAAAATACATATTTTATATATTTTATATATCTGCATATCATTTTATAATAAATTTGGCACTTTTATATTCTAGGCAAAGGCAGAAAAATAATAAGAGAAACTCTTAAATGTTAGAAATAAGAGTAAAAATAATAAAAAGTAAATTCTTCCTCCCAAAATCAAAGTCATGCTTTGTTATGCTTTGAAGCACTGCAATTCTATAGAAAGGACACACTGGTGAGTCCAAAGAGACAGCCAAGCATGGCAAATTAAAGTTTACAGTGAAGCAGCTAAAACAGCAACTGACTCTGGGTTCTAGAAACATTGTATCACAGCCCAAGGAGATGATCATCTTTCTCCTTGCAGCTTTGGTGAGAATGCACATAGAATTCTGTACATAGCTTTTGGCTGGAAGGGTGTCTGCATTATTAAATATAATTCAGAAAAAAGCCTGAGATATTATGTGTAGATTAGAGAGGATGCTTTTGAAGAAGGATTAAAATAATTTAAGTAAGATTTGCTAAGGAGTGACTATAGGGAATATTATAACATCTACAAATATTTGACAAGGAAGAAGTGAAATTTTTCCGACTTATACAATGGATCATAATATTGAATCTAAAATGAAGGCAAAAAGCAAATATAATCAGAATACTAGGAGAAGCTTTGTAACGCCATGGCCGAGGTCTACCAGGAATTAATGAAACCCCCCTTTCTGCAGTAGCAGAACGTGACTGAGAAATTTGATGAAAGCCAGGAAATGGATGTCATCTAAAGGAACTTTCTGACCATACGACAGAGCGTTATCTAACTTCCACCTAACTTTCTATCTCACTTAACCACACCAGAAACCAGATTCCAGATGCAATTTAGAATATGGAGTTTGAAAAATAGGATCTCTTAGTAAGCCTTTCCAGAAGGCAGTGAAAGATGATCAAGTCAGGCAAAACTGCTATTAAAGATGTCTCTCAGACTTAATGAATAATCATTGCTTGCTACTGTTAAGGACAAATTGAATGTTTGTATTCCCAACTCCCTCAACTGCATTCAGACTAAGGCTCATGCTTTTTAGACTTCTCTGAGAATTTCTCTGACCTCCACCCTTCTTTAGGAGATTTCCTATTTTCAAAATATATTATTTTTCTCGATCTACTGTTCATATTGTTAACAAGCATCCTGCATCAGTGGAACTAAAACCTGCTGAAATTTCTATATACGGAATTATACATTTAGCTTGTGAAATAGTCCACTCATTTGAGGCAAAAGCTGCAAATGGTACTTTCACTGCAAGAGAACCAAGTTCATACTCATACTAGCTGAGCTCACCTGCTTCAACTTGGAAGAAAGAACATCCTGCCAAATAAATGAGAAATGGAATTTTAAATCTATGCATTATGTCCATTTCTTACCTCCATAAGTGATCCTGCATATGAAGTGAAGGTCAACTGGTGCATGCCATGAATTTTGGTACCTATTATGTCTTTAATTATTGCACCCTAAGTGCATCAGGTGCTTTATAAACAAATAAGGGGATGAGGCCCAAGGAACTACAATCCAAAAGGTTACAAGTGTTAACAGGATCCCTAGCAAAGCAGCCCAAGGTGGTAAAGAGAGAGATTGGCCACAGCTGATAAACACAACAGAGCCCAGTTTCTGCCACGGTTATTTTCAGAAGAGAAAGAATGGATTCTACATGAGTATGCAAATATTTGGTATTAATGTCATTTTAGTCTGGGTAACAGGGTGTGCTCTGTTGGACCACCCTCTCTGAGATTAAAAGATTTGCAAGTATTCCTTGCCTTCAAGGTGTGGCCTTTTGTAATTGAAGCAATGACTTTAGTAACTGATACAGAACTTAAATGGAGGCTCAGAGAATGTATATAAAATGGTTAAACAAGAGAAAAGTACTACCCTTTTAATTAATGCACATTAATCCTTTTTTCTATGAAAGAAATCACTTCCTAGTATTTCCATTCTTTCTACCACAATGTGTTGTTTCAAAAATACCGTCTGGATATTTTTAAAAGCCTAAATCAGACTATGAAAATGTGTATGTTTAAGTACTTTGCTGAACTGCAGTCCATACATATTTATTGATTTTTTTAAAAAAACTATTTGTGATTTTTTTTTTAAATAATCAGTTTCAATCTTAGTTCTGTAGAAGCTCACGCAACTTACTGGTGGATATTTTCCTGAAAAACCTGTACATAAAGAGAGAATAGGCACATATCTCTTTTGGGACTTCAACAATCACTATTGATACAGAAAACAAGCGTAAACAAAACAGAGATAAAGAATGGAACTCGTGCGTTTTGGCAGACAGATCTGTATTACCTTCTACATTATTATTAATATTCATATTGTGCCCTGGGGTAGTCACACAATGCATCAAGTAAAATTTAAAAGGTGTACCTTACCAGAATCTTTTAATCTAAGATATTTCATTGAGTTATATTAAATTGGCAATGTCAAAATCCAGAGACTGGTACCCGTCTCTGACGAAGTTATCAAAATCAGATGAAAGTAAGCTGTGCTACAATTGTTAAGCAGGAAGCCTGGCCAGGTTTTCTGCCATACTTGCTGATGAAACAAAAGCTATAGCTTGTAGAGTACAATTGAATATTTCCATGTGTTATGCCAGCAATAGCTTTCCCTGTAGAGAAATGCCTCTTGCTACCTTCAAACAGCAATGCTCGCTACCTAAAATCTGGCAAATGGACCGTGTTCGAAGTTGACTAATGGGAATCTCAGTAGTGTGCATGTGACTTTTGTCACTTAAAGCTAGGACAGTTCATCTGTTCCCAACGGTAAGTGAAATAGAAAGAATATTCTTCTGTCATCCATTGCTATATAGTTAGAAGTGCTTGCTGTCACAATTATCAATATACTCAGAACAGAATTATTGTGAAACAGTTTCTATGCATTTTTGAAGAATTTGAGGTGATTCAAAAGACAAACATGAAGATAAAATAGTACACTAAACCAGCTTCTATAATATCATTATTGAAGCCTAAAAAGAAAATAAAATTTAATCCAATTTTGGAAAGTTTAGAATTTGGGATTGTCAGAAGTATGCAGTAATTTCAATATTTTTCTGGGAAAGTACTAGTTGTAAGTTATGGAGGAGCCACACTTAATTACCCCATTTAATACTATATTTACTCCTAAAATATGTGATAAATGCTGTCAATAACTGATTGACTATATTGATTTTAGCCTAGGCTGAATGTTCACTACCCTGACTGCTTTCAGTGACTGCTTTCAGATGGGAACGTATAATGGCAAATTAGAGGACAGCACACTCATCTGGATTATGTCCGCTGCACATGACAAGGAATCCTCATTAGCATTTGGGGAAAGCATATTCACAGTCTTTACAGCCTAATAAACACTGAAAAAACACCCCAGTAAGCTTGGTTCTGTTCTCACCTTACTTCATTTAACCAGTGTACTTAGATAGTACATAGTTTAAACAGGTAAGCAAGCAATGCCTTTGAATTAAGGGCTCCATTTGAATGTCTGCAGTTTGTTATTTGCTTACATCAGACTTAAAGCAAGAAAATGGAGGAAACACACAACATTTGGACTTCAGGTAGTCTGATCAGTAAAAAACTAATGATATGAGATCATGGGTATGTAAGTTTTCAGGATCAGCATCTTTCTATTGGTTAACTCCATTGACATCAATAGAGTTGAAGAAACCAAAGTGAAAATGTAAACTGGTATTTTCTTCTAGCTTAAACAGGTTTCTTTAGTAAATCTCAAATACCAGCCTGTTAAATTCAGAGTGTTCAGAAAATGGAAAAAAACCCTCCAACCTTATTTGAATTGTAATTTTTACAACCATTTTAAGTGTTCTACAAATTAGTTATAGCAGACTTCCTGAAACTTGGGAAGAAAAGATGGGATAAACATGGCAAGAGACTCTTTAATGTCTATTCAAATTGAGCTCCCACTCAGAGACCTTACAAATCTTTTCCATAAATACATTTTTACCCAATGCTGTGGCAAATCATTGCTGAATATATTAACAATTCCAGTAACCACTTACATATGCAAGTTCTTTTTCATATGACTCATCACTATCAATATATCTCAAACATGAAAAAGAGAATAAAAAAGATTGAGTTGATTTGTAATTCATAAGTCAGTCAGAAATAACTTTTTAAAAAACACTGTGAAAGAGTAGAATTTGTCACAGTCTCAAACCAAAAAGCCTTCACCTCGTTCTAAAAAGCAGAAGTAAAATAAAAATAAAAATTTCGTATTTTAAAGGAGTAGCTTGGCAAGCAGTGACGGAATAAAATCACCTTATTTTCCTAAGTCTTCACCATTTCAAGGCAGTAATTTCCATTCTATGTTAAGCCACCTCTGGCTGCAGGACTAGTCAAAACAAATCAATCCAGGGATTTGATGAAAAGGGTACAACAGTATTTCCTCCTGTTTCTCTGAGCTGGCTCACAGTAGCCTGAACTACTATTAGGTCTGAACATGACCTAAAAAATAGCAAGGGAGATCTCCTTTTATCATATCTCCTTACTTTCCTTCCACATGCAGATAAAGACTCAATTCACTTCCAGAGCAGTCCAACTTCCCTCAGCACCTCTCAAGAAGCCAAACCACTGGTGATAAAAAGGCCTTGTGAGGCAAAGCAGTCTATCTAGGCTGTTTGTGAGTGTGTTTTGAGTCATATGCTTGAGGAACACTGCAAAAGTGAGCTGACAAAGCTGCCGAGGATTATCACAACTCTTGTGCATCTATGCTGATTGATTAAATTCTGAAAGGTGCTCATGTTTGGAGAAGGCTCAGTCCTGTATGTATGTATGTACATATGTGTGTGTGTACATATGTAGGTATTTATCACAGAGATCGCTGGCATACAAAATACAAGTTTATATTAATTGTCCACTCTCTTATAACATGTACACATTTACACCTGCAATGCCAGGATCTAAAATAAAGGTATGTGAAAGTATCGTGTCTGATTCTGATTTGCACTAAGGTAACCGTACCTGCTTTTGACCATGTTATGGGGCTGTAAATAGGTAGTAAATCTCAGCCAAGTAAATATTTTTCAAGACTCCTTTTCATTGTGCAACAGGTGTTCAAGACTTCGTGTAAATTAGAATCAAGCCCCACCAAAAAACAGAACAGTACATATCCAGATGACTAATAACCATGGTTCCAATGCATGTCAACATCCCTATGGAGATAAATTCATAATGTAATTAAAACAGTTCATAAATTCAGGAAGTGAAACACTATATTTGCAGTTTGATTCACAGAAAGCCAGATTAAATAGTTATTTTTCTCATCTCATAGAAAGCCTTATTTATATTTTTGAAGAAGTGTCTACATAAGCATCTTTTTTGTATAGTTCATGAAAATAACAGAGGAGTGAGGCCATTTATTAACTGCAGCCTGACAGCATGTACACATGTAGTCTTATTTGCATAATAATTCAATTTAACTTCTGTGGAAGTACAGACATGAGCAAGCAGCTCATGTCTTTAAAAGTTCGTAAAATCAACCTGTGTCTGTTTTCCTTCTTCAGTACTTGGCCCAGTGTACCCACATGTGAGTATTGGGTTACATAAGTATAAATTAAGGGCTGATGCTTCTTTACATACTAGTTTATACTGCAAAATAACCTTTCCTAACTTATACAAACTCAGGAAAGAATGACCCTAGGCATGATATTTTCATTACATTAGAAATCTAACAAAAAAGAAATAAATCCATGTAAAAAAGAAACTAGGAATACATACACTCAGTTAAGTGCTACTGTAGTGATTTGGCAGGTAATGGAAAAAGCACTGCTTCTGTTTGTAGAAGTTACTATTCTGCAAGTAATTTTTGCTATTTTTGCTATTATTTTGCTATTTATTCTCTAGAATTTAGATTAGAAAATTTGCATTTCTATTTTTTTTACATTGTGCTAAAGATAATCAGACATATGTGTCTCCTGCAATGGAGTTATATACAATATACAGGACTTTCATTTTGCTTTTGTTATTTAACTTATACTAGCACAGAAAGTTTTTAGCTTTGGATGAAAAATCACATCTCAATGACTTTACAGAATGTCAAGAACTGTTAGGTTAATATAACAGATTTTTAGCTGCTTGCTTTTATTCCTCTGTGTATTGCTCTCACTACCCCTATTTTCCTTCATTTGATCATAACACTAGTAATAAAACTTCCCTTCACCTTAATAAAATGGAGTCAAAGCACCTCATTTCATATATTTCTATTTTATTTTAAATAGACACTGATTACTGATCTGAAAATATACCATGCTATCCTGTTGTACCTTTCTGCCTCATTTTTCCATTTATATCCATTGTTGACTGTGATGGAATTATACTAGCAAAACAATATGATCCCAGCCTTGAGAAGATGTCTCTCTTCTAGGTCAAACAATTTGCCATAATGAAAATTGCAAAAAGAAAATAAGTGCATTCACCAAACAGTCAAGAACACTGGCCTTTCTTCTCCATGCCTCATGATAACAGATTGGCCTTGCCAACTTCCATCACGAAAACATTTTCATCTGTGGAAGGTCTTATAATTCTGGGTTTGAGTGATTGCTTTTAGATGACACATAGCAATAAATATGAACTTTATTTTATTTAGTGACCAGTGCGTCTGAAAGACTGCAAGCCAACTAGAGCAGCAGAATATTGAATACATAAAACTGCTATTAAAGAAGGTTAAGGCTGTGTCATAAACTATATAAAATGTTATTATTATTTCAAGCTGAAGCTGATATGTTGGTGTACTGTTGGGAGAAAAGGATACAATAGCAGGAGTGAAAACACAGTCAGAAAAAGACAGAAAAAGTCACTCTGATATTGACTTTGAGATGACTTCAATACAAACAAGAGCAGATGCACTGTGGGTTACACAGTCTGCACCAGTGATACCATGTCAGAGTCATTCAACTCCCAAGTCGCAGGAGATATTTTTTTTTTCAACTAGCAGTCTAGGAGTTGCAAGGATTGGCCTCATTTGCAATGAATACAATGTGAACAAAAGCCATAATTCAGAAACTGAAAGTTAATCTAAATTTCTTCTGTCTTTTCCGTCTCCATTACTAACAATTTTACAGCTGGAATATAGTTCATGCAGAAGAGAAAGAAGAAAGATCCTATTAAGTTCACAGATACTCAATTCAGTTGTATTCACAAGTACAGCTTAGAATCATGGAATGGTTGGAGTTGGAAGGAACCTTAAAGATCTTTGAGTTCCAACAGCCCTGTCATGGGCAGGGACACCTCCCACTAGAGCAGGTTGCTCAAAGCCCCATCTAGCCTGGCCTTTAACACCTCCAGGGATGGGGCATCCACAACTCCCCTGAGCAAGCTGTTCCAGTGTCTCATCACCCTCACAGTAAAGAATTTCTTCCTAATATCTAATCTAAATCTCCCCTCTTTCAGTTAATAACCATCACCCCTTGTCCTATTGTTACACTCCCTGATGAAGAGCCCCTCCTCATCTCTCCTGTAGGCCCCCTGTAAGTACTGGAAGGCTACTATAAGGTCTCCCTGGAGCTTTCTCTTCTCCAGGCTGAAAAACTCTCTCAGCCTGTGTTCACAGGAGATGTGCTCCACCCTCTGACCATCCTTGTGGCCTTCCTCTGGACTTGCTCCAACAGCTCCATGTCCTTCTAAAGTTGAGGGCCCCAGAGCTGGACACAGTACTCCAGGTGGGGTCTCACCAAAGCAGAGTAGAGGTGGAGAATCACCTCCCTTGATCTGCTGGCCATGCTTCTTTTGATGTAGCCAGGGATGCATTTGGCTTTGTGTGCTGCCAGCACACATTGCTGGCTCATGTTGAGTTTCTCATCAACCAACACCCCCAAGTCCTTCTCCTCAGGGCTCCTCTCAAACCATTCTCTGCCCAACCTGTATTTGGGGCAGAGATTGGGATTGCCATGACCCACCTGGCCTTGCATTTGGCCTTGTTGAACTTCATGAAGTTCGCACAGGCCCACTTCTCAAGGTTGTCCAGGTCCCTCAGGATGGCATCCCTTCCCTCTAGCTTATCAACTGCACCACAGCTTGGTGTCATTGGCAAACCTGCTGAGGGTGCACTCAATCCCACTGTCCAAGTCACCAACAAATATGTTAAACAGCACCAGTCCCAGTACCGGCCCCTGAGGTTGGTATTAAGTTCTATTAACAAGTAAACTTGTTATACAGCTTTACCATTCAACTAACATAATGCTTATGTATACAGGCATTCCTCTCCTGCTCCCCAGCAGCATGTTAGAACACAGCCTTTTCAGGATTCTTTGGTGCTTAAAGCCTTAAAAATGGTATTGGGCAACCATCAGTGTCATAGAAGCATGTTCTCAGAACACTTCTGTGTGTATCTTCATTTGCCCCTATGAAAGCGGTCTCATCTCTGCCTTTCATTACTGACTTCAGCACTAGCTGGTAGGAAAGTATGCAGTGTTTACCTCATCCACAAAGTCAAGGAGAAGCCTCTTCCACAGACAGAAGTCTTCATATTTTCACAGAGCTTGTCCAGATTAGAGCCTACCTACCCTAGACATCTTTTCTAGCACATTTTAAAGATAGTAATATCCCAAATCCCCATCTGGGACTCAAACCCTAATGACACAGCACTCTGGCCCTCAACTTAGGTAGCATTTTGCCTTCGCATTTAGCCTGTGAATGACCCTGCTCTTCCAGTGAAATTTGACCTATGAGGTGTACAACTTGAGCCTTAAACAACAGGAACTTATTAATTCATGTGTGAAAAAACAGTGCAAAAACTTTGCCATACTTTTCAGATTGTGCTACAAACCAATCCCCCAAACTCATAAGCCTATCTACTACTTCTTTTAGGTGTCAGGAGAAGACCAAAGAGCATGGGCAGATTTATGGGCTGCACAGCCAGCCAGGAGGAGTTTCAGGGCATGTAGCCCCTTCTTGACAGCACTACTGAATTCAGCATACATCTGACTCTGCTGAGAATTAAAAAAACAGGGTAATTCCACATAGGATTGGGAAAATGCATCAAGAAGAGTTAAACTTTTAACAGCTAGACAGCTTTCTGGGCTTTCAGCGAAGAGGAGGAACCATTCTGGGGTGGATATTTGGAGGAAAGAAGCCTCGGATTTTGACCTTTAAGCAGAATCAGATATGGCTGCACCCAGCTTTCTTGATCAGCAACTGTATTCTCAGTTTGTTTCTTTTTCCGCTTTGCTCCAGCTTTTGATAAGCCAATATTCAAAGGCTGGGTTTTCCAGAATGGGCAACACTTGCAAAAAATCCAAAGACATTGATCAGGTGACTGCAGTTAATATTGCACAATTAATGAACACAACAATGAAGGCCTTCTGTGCCTTCTGTTATTTAATCTGTATCAATTTTATGAAACCTTATGCTCAGAAGAAGGAGAAAAAATGTCTCCTTTTTCTTAGCTGGTTTTGGTCAGTAATGTAACTTAAAACACTCTCATGGGCTTTAGTTACTTCACCAACCTCTGGAGTCCAAGCAGGGTGAAGGCATTGCAGTCAGAGTTCCCAGATACACCCTTTTGAGGTATCCACTATTTCTAGAAACCTCTCCAGACACCCAGAATCATAGCTGAATTCCTTGTCCACTGGACTTGGTAATGACCCCTCAGGAGCATCTGTGATTTAATCAGCTTTTCCAGAAATCTGCACTGGAAGATGTCCACTTATCCAGTTTACAGAAAATTTACATAGTAAATATAACTCACAAAGATTTTGTAAAAACACTCCTGAAAGCATTGTCTCTTTAATTTAAAAGCATAAGAAATGTTCAGATTTCTGCCCCAAAATAATGTTGTATACACTTCATTGTCTTTGTTTTCTTACTAGTGGCTGTGATAAAGCCCAATGGAGTAACCCATGGTCATTCTATGACCATGTAGGATTTTCAGCCTATCTTGCTTAACAGCTTTGGCTGGTCGTGCAGTTAAATCACATACTACTGTTCTTCATCTTTCCAGACACAATCTCCTGGATCTTCCTTTTAGATGAGTCTCCAAATTAGTATTTTATCCAAATTTTCTGTTTGGCAAATTTTCATTGCTCCAAACTCAAAATGCTTCCTTGCAATCAACCCCTATCACACAACTTTGTCAGCTACCTTGTTCCCAACATCCTCCCACCTTAATAAGCTTCTCATTAAGCATTAACTAACATCAGCTACCTTTTACAAGGGGAAAATAAGCTAAAACCTATTTTAGCAATTCATACTGTGAAATAAAATATAGCAATTTTATAACTTCACTGTATTTTTGAAACTAAATAATTCTTCAACCAGTCATAGATACAAGTTTCTCAGTTAATGCTGATGGGCATTGGTACAAACATTGAAAGACTTTCAATCAAACTACAAAACAGATAACTTTTGTACAATAGTGCTGTTGTAGCCATGATGGTTTGTGGGTATAAGACAGAAGATAATGATACTTGTAACTACTGTAATGAAAAATGTAAATGGTAATTATTTCTAGCCTGTGTGAAATACAAGCTGTATTTATTAACGAAGGTATATAGCTTGTGGAATGACTTATGATTTATATGTGAATCATACATCTGGTTGAAAAATCTGAAATTCACAATCTGATTGTGAAACTCTGTTTTAGCTTGGATTGGGAATAAAGAATATGTTACATTTTTCTTCTACCCCATGTCCCAAAGACCTGAAAACACGGTAAAATTAATTTAATAAGTATTTTCTGCTATCTATTTTCTTACATTATCACTAGTCACATTATAAAATATCTTTTACCTTCCAGTTTACTAGCTGGTGGATTTTTTTCTCTCTGGTTTTTTATCTCCTTGACTTTAACAATCCAGGGATTCTGGAAAGCAAAGCCTGTTCTGTAGCTGCAAAACTGACATTTACAGTAGAAATTTGCTACATCTGCTTTGCTCAGAAAGAACTCCCCCACAAGAGAACAGAACATCTGAATGGCATCTTCAACACCTTGGCATATCTAGTATAACTTTAATCTAGTGCCAGACAGTGAAAGAATTAATTAACCAGTACTTCACTACGGAAAACATGATTATAACAAGCAGATAAATGTCATGTACACAGACTTGATGTGGTAACAACATTCTACTTTGATAATGATGTAGATTTGAACCGCAATCCAGAAGTAGAGATCATAGGGTTTTTCTTTGCCTTCCTCTGTGGAAAGTCTACCTCTATATGGAAAAAAACAATTTTTTTTTTGGTGACCTCTTTTCTTTCTATCCTCAGTATATGTTCAACAATATGGGAACGAACTTGGATGAGAAAAATGTTCCTCTTTAAAAGTCTTTAAACAAAAATCTCTATTTTCTGTAAATCAAATATCTTTATCACCATACCATAGTATTTTTGTTATAATGTATGAGGTAGAAGATATTAAATACTGCATATACTGATAGGAAATCCTGCAATTTTAGGTTAATTACTGGAAAAAAATTATAGCTTGATAATGAGGTTAAGAATAAAAATGTGGTATATAAAAAAACCTTATGTGATATACATTTCAAATGCAATTTTAATCAACCCCTTATGGAGGAGTGTGAAATCTAAGTAGTAAAAATGACATACTGCCTATGAGAGTTTTAAAGTGACATCAAGTTATATCCTGAAAAGAGGCTGGATAACCTCACAAACAGGCTTACTGGGCATAGGGTACCAAACTTCCTAGGAAATTGATTTGGTCTGACAATTGTTGGTACCAACAATTTCTAAAACATTTCCTCCATGCTTGTCAGCAACATAAACTAATGCAAGTGTTAGTATAGATGTCTCAAACACATTTTTCAGTCATATAGAAAGACTTACTGAGACCAGATAGCACACACAAACTACATAGATATGAGTGTCTTATGAAAGAAAGAGGAAAAGAGAAAAGAAAGAACTAATGATTATAGACAGAGTGATAATTGTAAAAACTTTTACTTATTTTTAATAAAGCTTACAAATTGGGTCCAAATGTAACATTTCAAATCAACAAGTCCCTCTCACACAAATAAGTAAACCTTAGCATGCTTATTGACTTACCGAAAAATGTTGAATAATGAAGCAAGGGGCATTAAATAGATCTTTTTATTACCATGACTGTAGCTAACACGAGGAGCTAGGCTCCTTTTACAACAAAGAAAAAGCCCAACAAATTTAACATGACAAAAGATAAATCAGCACTCTTGAAAAGCTATTAAGGCATAAGTGTTAATTTCCCTTAGTTAAATCTTTGCTCCATCACCTTGTTATATATGAATCATTTCCTAAAAGTGAAGAAATGGTACTTTAGAAATATTAAAGTCACACCTTTATGTCTTCTTGAATAGGTCAGGTTCTTAAACTTTCAGTAAAGGGTACATAAATGCAGCTATCTTTGAAAAAGCTAAAAAAAGATGACACACATAGTGCAGTGAAGAGAATCTGTGGAAAATCAAGAATACAGACATATCTCAAATAGATCTCATTGACTTTTAGAAAGACTTTGAACAACAGCTGTAGCCACTGGGGTGCTGTAATGACATACCCCATTATAAAATGTAACACTAAGTAAATGTAGGAGTGGAAATCTAACAATTGGACGTTTAATGGCTGCAATTATGGCAAAAGAATAATGAACCTATTAGACAGAAGAACTGGCAATTACTCTAAGGCTTATTGCAATACAGCTGTGAAAAAAGTAATACAGAAGCATGCTTAAAAATGGTTATTAAAGGGGGATAATGCATTCTGTTTACCTTGACAGAAGCAATTTTTCTTATGAAATGAAATGGAGCTTTTTGGCTATCAGACATGGGAGCTCAGATGTGATGGATCCTGCTATTTAAAGGTAATGTATTTTCAGATATGCTTTTCTAGGTATAAATGATGTCTACACTAAGACTATAACAGCTAGATTTATCAGCCAACAAACAGACAGAGGAAGATGGTTAAGAACACACATAAATGAAAAATAAATAGCATGCAAAAATTTAAGGTACCCTCTAAGCCATCTAAGTAGCTACTCTTCATGAATGGAAATGTTAAATATTAGTTCTCTCCCATCAAGACAGATTAGATGTCAGACCCATTAGGGATCCCACATTGGGATTCAGATATAATTTATTTAGTTTGCTTAATTTTCTGCTGTACACATCCCAGTGAGGGTATAAGTGAATGGAAAAAAGAAAAGTGTGGTACAAATGAAACAAGGAAGACTATTGAATAAAACAAGAATTGCCTTTTATGGGAGTGTAATATTTGATTACAGCAGTATATAATTTTTAAAATTTCAGTTTCCTTTAGAGTCAAAAACTAAGAGTAGAAAGTCCATGCAAGTGTTAGTAAATGACACAGGATGTATTGCTTGTCCATATAACTAGCAATCTGACAGAAATTCAGAGGATGCCTGTGTCAACCTTGCCCAGGTCAATGATTTAACTGGTGACTCTACATTAAGCATTGTGGAAAGTTAAATGTTCCACACCAAGTCATGCTAGTGTTCCTAAAACATATGTCTCAAGCCTGACTAATAATCAATCTGTGTTCATCAGCTTTCTACTTCATTCAGTGTTTCATAAGGAATTGATTAAATACATGGCAGCTCTCAGCCATATATTCCCATGAAAGAACTCAAAACTTAAGTATGTATCTAAATTTGGACGGCAGTGAGTGCAACTAAAGAAAGGGCCTCAGGGCCCATATCTTATCATTTGGTGCAGATGCTTAGAAAGAAATGAAGACTTTCCCTTAAAAGGGAATGAAAAGAGGATCAACTAATTGAGAAATAGTCTTGGAAGACACAAAACACAGTGCCTTATGAATGGCTTCATAAGACCAGGAATCAAAGCAATCAAAAAGTTATGCACCAGCAAAATTATCATCAAGGGGTTTCCGCTAAGCTTGCTTACACCTCAGAAATAAATATGTACAAAAATAGGTTTACTCTTGGCTTATACAGCATGACTAGCAATCTGTGTATATTTGGTTCAGGTTCTGGGACTGGCTTTGGCTGCTTTATGCAGCTGTGGCAGTTCAAAGCAGCTGGAAAACTGGTATAAGGGGACATAAAAATGTTCCTGTTTGCTCTAAATTATTCAATAGGTCCTTTAGGCCCAAGGCCAGTATATGAACATGAGTACAGAAAAGTGGCTTTGAGCTATGGCTATCAGTTTCCGGGTATGGGAATTCATTTTGAAAATGAAAGAGATGATGTTGAAATTTGACCTACGGGCTTAAAAAGGCTTCTGTTTAAGAGCAACATGAAATGAAAATGAGCTATTCATAATATGTATCAAATATTCACCTTGCACTGTGGTACTTTTTTGTTACATACTTTGGCTACTCTATGGAACTAACTCATTAGTATACATATTCCCTGCATACTTTCCTCAGAAAGTGTCAGTTCCTGAAAATAAGTCCCCAGATCGCTGTGAGAGCAGGAGGCTTATCAGTCTAGAAGAAACAGACTTTGAAGCTCAGGAGTGGGGAACATATAGGTGACGGAGAAGTATGTTACAGAGACAAAAGCAGAGAAGACCACTGAGGAGTTATAAAGTGAACATAATGTATTACTTGTACAGAGTCAGAACTCCATTACTTCTGAAATGCAGACTGTTTATTTATTCTTAAAATATATGACTTGTGGGTACTATAGTGTGAAAATACAGTATAATAATTCCCCTGAAAAAGACACTCTTCTTACTTTAAAGTATACCCTGAAGTTAGTGACACTTATACCATCCCTCCTTAAGCATGGCTTCCAGACAAAATTTCATAATACTATAAAATGATGTTCTCTTCCCACACATACTTCCTCCTTGTTTCCCTCACCTTTGCCCAAGACACTGCTGTAGAGGGTTTAGACCATACCTACACTAGCAGTGTATTACATCAGCATGCAAATTATACTTACATGTTTCGATATGCAAGTGGATATTTCACTAGGGTCTAAATTATTAGACTTCTCTTTAGACTGCAATGTATCAGTGGTGTCCCTGGCTGGAAAGGTAGCGTTCTCACACATTCAACATAAGCATGACTAAGAATGCAGCTTTAAAAGCACAGTTTGCTTAATTAGTGTCGATGCACACATCAGAAACTAGTAACAAACAGAAAAATCCAAGAAGGTGAGTGCGAAGGAAGGTGGAAAAACCATACCATGAAAAACTGCCATTAAGGCAGGATGTTATCCTCAGTTGTCATCTGCTGAGAATATATTTGTTTGCCAAGTAATAAATAAGCATATCCTCAGGTTCTCTGCTTGGAAATGATGCTACAGAAAAGTGCATTGCTACTGTTACCAAGTTTAGGCTATCGTTTGGTTTATGGCAAATAGATGGTATTAGTTAACTATCTCTGGAACGAATGATTCACTGCAGAAGGAGGAGCAGTATTTCAAAGACTGCTCTTCAAACTTCTCAGCTCCCCAGAGATGAAATGTATTACACAAGACTGGAGAAGAATAGAGACTGTCTTTGAAGAAGCATTAACATGCAGTGCCATCTTTTAAATGTTTTAATTGCTGGTATTCAGCATTTGTATGAGTAAGACAGTCTGTTTATATCAAATTTCTCTTTCTTGTTAAATTCCTTGTTCCTCTGAAATTGCTGAAAGGAGTTTGTGCTTTTTCTCTACAAGCTGTACATATTCATCTGGGTGTCCCTGTGCTCATTCTTCTTCAGAGAGAAAGCCCTTGCTCTTATACTTTCTGAAAGTTCTTACAATATGTGAGCTTTTTGCAGCATGGTAATCTTTCAAATAGTACAGGAAGCCACTATTAAAAAAACCATAGGTACTATACAGAAAGGTAAAACCAGACTGGTTAATTTTGAATCTTCTTGAATGTGGTGATAGAACTGATTTCCTGAATTCTAAAAATTGCCATTCAGATAATCAATACACTAGGGACAGAGACTCAGGATAATGACTATCCTAAAAAGCTTCCCTTTTATTTTTTTATCATTTTTTTCTTTTTTTTTGTTTTATTCTCATGCTACATCAGACCTTTTAAAATGAGCTGTAGGTCTTCCTGGTTCATTTAGCTCCATCTGCCTGCTTCAAACATGGTTTTATTATGTGGTAGACTGTCTAAAAGTGTCTTCTTTCTACGCTAACCTTTTAAATAATATACATTAGCAGAGTGTTACAGTGTGCTAACCAAGGATTTACCCTGTTTTCCCAAGAGGTTCCTCTCAAAGAAAAATTTTGTTTTCACAAAAAATTGCAGAAATTCTGCTTACTGTGTTCTGTGCAGTGAAATACAGGACAGGTCTACATATTAGTGGCAATCCAAGGCTGGTAGCAGCACCATATAGCTGGATCTGGAAGCAGAATAGTGTTGAATAGGTGGCCCTGTGACCAAGCTAAGAATCCCTGCTGTGATACTGAGGGGATGAGATGTTTTGGATCTACGCTGCTTTATGTACATCTGCGTAGGTGTTTCTAAGTTGTAAGACAGAAACTCTACAATGTAAGATACATCTGTCAACATGGCTAAAAATGCATCCAAAGATGTATCTGTGAAGACCACAGTGCATAGTGAAGAAGTGCTTTAAGTGTTCTAAGTGGAATAACCACAGCATTCTACCCATTAACTACTCGGTAAGTGGGAAAAACCAGCTCAAACAGTGCTGACTGTGCGACAGACACCCTCAGGTCAGGCCCATAAGAAGTTAAGCATTCCCTGACACCAGACTATAGTATCAAATTCCCAACAGGAATAATCTGTAAACCCCAGAAGCCTGACTACTCGGGGGAAATAAATATGAATAATTAGCTCCCATATTTTTAATGATTGTCTGTTTTTTTGCAGACAGTAAAAGGTAACTCTTTATGTACTACTATGTATCTTGAGAGTGCAACTAGGCTGTATTATTTTTAAGACAAGAACATTACTTGCTTAGCTTTTGGAATTCCGTGCTTTAGAACTGGACTGGCATCTTCATAGTTAGCACCAAGATGTTGTTGTTTAAAAGAAAAAACAAACCATGCCTCCCAAAGACTCACAAACTTAAAGTACATCTGCAAACATCAGAAAATGTTTAGAAAGTTGGGGTAAACTCAAATTTCATGAGAATTGTTCATCCCTGATTTGCATGCATGAGTCATGTAATTGTCAGTGAGTGATGAAATAGGGAAGCAGGTGGTAACGTCTGCACACTGGGTTATGAGTGGAGCATTCTGCGGCAGGATGTGTTTCAGTCTGTATGAGAGTTACTGGGAAATGTGACAGACTGAGTTCTTTTGGTTACTGGACAAACAGAATAGATCTGAAAAAGCAGTTTAACAGGCCAGGAAGATAAATGCTCTGGCTATGTGAGAAAGTCTGTTATAAGAAAAGAAAGATGATTTCTTGGATGACAGATGTGAAAATATTGCAGGCTCAGAAAATAACAAAGCACTCTAAGGGCTCCTATTATAACTAGCTCATCTAAGGATAAGAGAATAAGAAAGATCAGAGAGATACATTTACATCGAGGAAAAAAAAGTCACACCCTTTTTATTCTGCCCAGTGGCCTCATTAAAAAAAGAAAACAAACCACCTTGTTATAAATTTGAGATCTACTGTCTGTGTTGTTCCATTCTAGCAAATCCTGTCAAACTGCACGACATTTGCATATTCCCATCGAATTTATACTGCTTGCAAAACCTTCCAAGCAGCATTACACCAGAAAAAGTAATGTACAGAATCATAGAATTGTCTAGATTGGAAGGGACCTTTAAGATCATCAAGTCCAACCATTAATCTAACACCACCAAAACCACCACTAAACCATGTCCCATGTACTAAATATCCAGTAATACAGAATCCTTTGGAATAAAGGCAAGAAAAGGAAAGAAAAACAGGTACGTATTCTTCCAAAATATTGTTCTGGAAACTGTTAGACTACATAACTATGTTGTATTTCTGGAATGTTTCTAGCCACTAGTTTTTACATTCTGCTATTTTGTTTGCTAAAAGAACAAAAAAAGCCAAGACCAATGAGGTGGAAACTCAGCTTAAGATTGGTTCAGAAATTAACAGCAGCTGATAACTGGACATGGATACATATATGATGTAGTTATAAATCCTGGGAAATCACTGCACAGTATTTACATTGTAAAATTCTCCACCTGTTGTAAACTAAGCAATCTTGTAGGCTTGCTGACAACCACACCACATTTCAGATTACAGTGGAGAGAATTAAAGTTCTCTTGATTGCTGGGTCACTAAAGCAGAGTAATGAAATTTAGTAGAAGCATTGCTAACTGCAAAAAACCTTCAGTAGTACTCTGTCACTGAGATCAGCATTTCTGACTGACTTGTCCATTTTGAAAGATGATAGCTCTGTACTGAAAGCTAAAGGCAAATGTTTTGTCATTGGCTTGTTGCATTACAAGCTCCATTTAGGACTAAACCACCCATACTGTGCCAGGAGATAGAAACCATGTAAACCACTACAACCTTGAGAATCATTGTGGGATCTCAACTGTATGCGTCTCGTCCTCACTGAAGTACAGTTTCCTAGTAGTAAAGCCTTGAATGGATTCCAGAAAGAAAGAAAATTCTCTAGTGGTTTGGTCTGAAAGCCGCAGTTTGTCCACCCGAACTCTTGGATTGAGGAGCTGTCTGAAAAGTGAAAGCCATTTTATTGCAACTAGTAACCAGAACTAGCTAGAAGAAGAGAAGGCAGGAGGTATCTATATGGACCAAGGGTGCTAAGCAGAATGAGAATCAAAGGTGAAGCAAGACCTATTAAAGAGAATTTTCTTGTTTTCAGATTTTCGGTGCTCCAAGCTCTTTGAGAGAAAATGTCCTTTGGATTAAGAAATGCTTTGCCAAGCATGCTTTTGTCATTATTGCCTCAGTACCAAGCCATGAACGTACTGAAGTTGCCGGGCTCTCTCTTCTGTCATGTCTTCCAGTGCATTAGCAGATCAGTGCAAAGCAAATTAATTAAATCCTGTTCTTTGCTTTCTATGTTCTTACATCTGTTAGTGAACAGGTTAGCAAAGCCAATTCATATCGAACAAAGAACCGCCTAACAAATTCTAGCATTTCTGAAATGTCAGGTAAATTTGTGTGCTCACAGAATCCAGAGTGTATTTCTAGACACTGTAATTCCTCCAGGCCTGGAAAATAAGTATGATCACAACAGCAATAGGCTTTAGGCAAACAGACAGAAAACCCACATTCCTGTGGTGGTTATAAATCTCCAGTACCACACCTGCCAACCTAAGTAGCATTCTTTTGCCACCATTTCCTTGATTTATGCATACATTCATCTTGGAAATATTAGCCTGACCTACAAAATAAGCTGAATGAAATGAGAATTCATACGAAACACCAAATTACTAACCATCAGTGTTCAGTCATTTGCTCTAATACTTTATTTCTGATTTCTTCATGGATAGACTTCTGTGATCAACATGCGTAAGTAAAAGCTATTGTATCTGTGTCCCCAGGAAAAGCAGCACTTGACAAATAAAACATTCCTTGAGACAAGGTGGTTATAAAATTGCATACAGATCTATAGTTTTCTGATCTTCACTACTGCTTCAAAATAGTTCTCTTTGGCTAAATTAATTTCTTAATGACAATCAATTATGATACTTGTTGCTGGTTTATATTACATTTTGCAGATTTCCAGTTTTATGCCACTGAGATGTAAACTTCCTGACCTTCACTACATTAAGCTAATGTAATACCACATTAATGTAATCAGATGATCACAGCACTTCCCACCATCTGTGATTTACTTTTACAGTGATCAGTGCAGAAGCCATCGTGCTTCAGTTGTGTTGTCCACTATAACAACAGTCAAACTTTCCACAGAAAATGCTGGTGGCTATGAGAAAATTTTAACTTGCTGGAAAGTCAGCTTTTATGAAAAAGTGTAAATTCGACACACTAGGGAGAGGGGATATCTTTTATTATACAAACAAGTACAGTAAGGACAAACAGACCAGCTTTGGGTGTGCAAGGTGAGAGGTTTTTTCCTCTCAACAATTATAATAGCTGTTGTAATAATGTATATGACTTTTTTCTTGAAAACCTTGCCTTATCTGTATTAGGCCATCATAGCAACAACAATTTTTCACTATATGTATATGTAAAACTGAAACCCTAGGGATATCAAAATTATTTGTATTTTTTCTGTATGTTGTAGTGTTTATGTACCTTTCAACCATAAACAGTTTCTCCATGGACACATGAGTATGCAACACCACCTGCATCACAAACATTTGGTACAGGAAACTAAGAGGTTTCCCGTGTAAGAACTAGCAGAAGGAATTAGGTTAGAATGCAACGATTACAAGAAATGACAATTTCGTATTTTTCCAAAACTATGAGAGAGGTCACACAGGAGATGAAAACCTAAAGAGGGCTTGCTGCTTGTCAGCAGCTGGTTCAGAAGTATAACAGAATCAAGCACTAGCTTCAAGAGCCTTTAGGCATCTAGGCTTGGTTTGGAGGAATATGCTCGCTCCTGTAATGGAGGTGACAGAGCAATGCAAACAGGAAACGCATAATAAATCTGCATACTTTGTAAAACTCATAAGCTTATCTTACAAGCTGGTTACATGATATATTCTCTTTGAAAATGTTATAGATAAACTTGTGCCAGCCATAGTCCATCAATTTTATGAAAAGATATTTAATGAATGCAGCAGATTCCCATAGCATAGGAATAACTACAGAACCATCATGAATAATGAACGTAATGAAAGAAATATACCTCCAAGCACAGAAAAAACTACTGACTGCATCATAAGATTAAAAAAAAAAGAGGGTGACTTAAATAGTTTTTCACAAATATCATTCTGTAAACAAATTTGAATATAAAAGCCACACAGTTTGCTATTCTTCAAATTTGTATAAAGGATTTGTCATCTCTGAAACGACAATCCATTCAAAGTACAAAGGTAAACATGCTGAAGGTGCCAGTTTGATTTACCAGAAATACCAGGAAATAGGGCAGTATACAGCTGCGCATAAATTCCTAGCACAAGTTATCCTCAAGTGAGTGATCACCAGGGAGTAAAATGCTTGTGCCTCCACTTCATAGACGTATTGAGGAACAATAGTGCACTTATCACTAATCAGTACCATTGCCACTGTACTCCAGAAAATTGTATTTACAGAGGTTTATTGCTTCCTTTATTTTACTGTTCCCAAATATAAGACAGACTTGGATCAAAAATGGCCCAAGCAGAAATAAAAATACACCAAAAAGTACCCAAATCACTTACCACCTCATTCAGACAGTGGCTGGGGGGTGGCGGGAATTTTCCTTTGTTTTGTGTGGTACTGCATACCACATTCAGGCCTGTTTCACACATTGAAAGATTAGATAGCTGTGATCACCTGACAGAGTCGACTCAAAGATAACTCTAAAGCCTGTATTTGATACCCAGCTCAGGTTGGCCCCCTTTAGCTGTGTTCAATCTGAGCCTAAGAAAGGGAGGGTCTGAGACTGAACCTGCCAGTGTTAAGCCTTCTTGGCAAAATGTAGATTTCTCCATCATCTTCCTGCATTTAGCATCTCTGCCTGCCTGCATGGCTCCTCATTAAAGAGGAACATGAACTCACAGCAAGCAGGAGGGAGAAACAGACATCCCAAATGGGATTACAGCTTTCAAAATACTTTACCTAGATAGGGGAAAGGCAGCTTCCACAGCAGAGACTGGGTGAGAGTAACCCTTAAACTCCATTCTGAAAGACAGCTGTGTAGCCCCATCTTTGTGTCACTGTAAATAACCATCAGGTCAGGGCAAGTGAAAGGAATCTGCATTTATCTATCTCCTGCATCTTCTGAACTAACTAGGAGTTGTGCTTCAGTGGGAATCTGGGATCAGGAAGTTCCTCCCTGCTGCATTACAGCACCATAAATTGCAATTTTTATTATGTAAAAAATGGTAAACAAACCAGTAAAAACTTATTTTAAAAATGTTTGATCTAACTGTACTGCGTTTCTTAAAGATAATTAATAAAAACTTGGCAAAAGCAGAAAAGGCACATGTATGGTCCTGTATCTGGTATGAAGTTTAGACATCCAGAATCAAGAATTTTATAGAGGGTGGTTATATCTCAGTTAATTAATCTCTTGACTCAACTGATGTTCCTTAGTGCCAAAAGTATGCATATTCTGAATAATATAGTGTTACCTCCACTAGAGGTGAAAACAGAAATGTTTTCAGTTGGTGATAAACAAAAAAAGTCAGTTTCTTTTCCCTTACTATGTCTATTTGTAAGCTACTGTTTCCTGTGCACAAGAAGCATCAAGGAGAAGGTATGGACTTATGAGTGCCACCAAGATAGAATGGAAAACTTGGCAAAGTTGAAGGCATATAAAGAGGAAAGTAGGAGGCAAAGTACTACTAAATGAGTGATGTGGATGTTAATTTGAATACAGAAATCTTGTTTACATTTTTAGGGTGACTAAGATGTGTTTTAAGGGATCTCGGAATTAATCAGAGGCTTATTCATACAAAGCAGCGGTATGCGTGGGGCCTAGTATCAGTAACTCTGCTTCTCACTGGCTTTTTTTTAATGTTTCAGGAAGCCAATTAAAAAAACACAATTATAAGCAATCTGGTTATGTCATTGCATTTCCTGGATGGTAAGTCTGTAAAATGATACTTGGACTTTGTATAATTGGGCCCACAGATGTCTCTCGGAGGAATTGAAATGGACGCAGAAAAGATATATGGGTTTTTGTTTGAGTTCATTTGGAATGAAAAGGCACAGCCCTACTGCAAAGCATATTTGTGAAGCTGGGAAAAAAAATAAATGTGGTTGTTGCCATCTGGCTCTTTTGAAATGATCCCTGCAGAGATCTGTCTCTGTCTATTTATACCATATCCATTGTCATCATATCTGACCGTCCTGAGAGACAGCACTCTGGGCAAGAAACATATAGGATGATACTCCGAAAATTATGGAGACGATTCTCAGTGAAAATCAGCATAGGAAGATTAATGAATGAAGTACATAGTTTACACCAAATGAGAATCTGCCCCTATGAATGAATTGCCCATTGTTAAAAGATTTTAGAAATACACTTCTCATGGCTATTCTTAGTGTGCTTATCCTGCCTCTGAGACAGAGGATAAGGTAAAATGGCTTTTTGATTTTCTCTTCTGATGAGCATTGCTATGTATGTACAAATGTAGTCTTGTTCTCACACAAATACATATTATGTCAGAAAAGCTGATATATCCACCTATGACATTTTCTCTAAGAAGCAGGGCTAAGAGGAGGTTGGAGGGGCTCTGAGGAGAGAACAATTAAAGATAAATATATGTAGAACTACTATAGAGCTAACAATGAGGGTAGGTAGGCAGTGTTTGCTGTTTCATATCTAATATTCAGGGATACAAACAGAGTATTGTGCTCCTCTGAAAGCTCTTCTGTTTGTAGCTTTTGCCTGTGTATCTCCACCTGTCTCTCCATTTTTACCTTCCTACCAGCCCCTACCAAGGCTCACTTTCCGATTAAAAGCATTATGGGCATCCACTCAAGGAACAGAGACAATACCATGTGATTTAGGCACCCATTCACACCACTCATATGTTAAAAAGTCCATGAAGAAGCCACAGGAAAAAGCTTTAATAACATACTAACAACAAACGTACTAACAAAAGATACTAACTTGATTTGCAGGAGGAACCTGGTCTCATCAATTAAAAGGGTCCCCATTCAGCCAGTTTCTTCTTTCCTAGTTTCATATTGCGCCCAAATGATAAAACTGTTCAAAATATTTGACCAGCCAAGGGGAAAAGACCACATGAACTCTACTCAGTTTCTTGGTACAGCGGAAGAAATGCTGTAAACATCAAGTGTTTATAAGTAGTATTCTATCAACCTTTGTAAACTGTATCATTAAGACTCAAAAAAACCCCAAACCACCCCAACTTCAAAAAAAACCCCTGACATAATCTTTAAAACTAAAAAGGGGTTCTGAAATGTTATTTCTTACCAAATCCAGTGTAACCCTAGGCATGGGGCACAGACAGTTGCATTACTCACACACAGCATACTTCTGCAGATCCTACTCCCCCCAAAAAGGGTCTCGCAGCTTTTAACTGTTTAATGATTTCTGAAAGCTTTCAAAATGGTTTCCCATCTAATATCACAGACCTAGCATTACCACAATTAGGCATGTAAAGACAGATTAAAAATTGCTAGGTGTTCAAATATGAAGGAACATCTCCAGCAACACAAGACTGAATGACTTAATTCTGCTCCTATTTAACTCAGCTGAGAGCTATAAGGGTTAATTCAGTGCTGTTTTAAGTTTCCACAACATCCCTTATCCCCCTGCTTGCTGCTGGCCCAACACCACTGCTAGTTGTTTTGGCAAAATACTGCTGTGGAAATCCTTGCTAAGATACAGGAACTTGCACTGGAGTGAAGGACTGGTGGGAATGCAAACACCCTAACGTAGTATTCTCACTGAACTCTTCCTGGGCTCCACCTCACAGCAAATGGCCTGATTCTTATGCACTACTTAGTGTAAAATGTTGTGAAATTTAAATCAAAATCAGTAATAAGATTTTCTCCTACTCACAAATCCACTCAACTGTATTTGAGATATGAAGTATTCTTAATTCATTCACCAGGATTTTCACTCTAACCACAACTGCCAATTTAAAAAACCCCACAACCTAGTTCATGGAGCATGAAATACGGTAACAGTGATAGCTGATACAGGTGAACACCAGGTTAGTGTTAAAATCTTCACAGGACCTACTCTTGGAAAGGCTGTTAAATGTGAATATTTATCTGAGCCTTAATACATACTACACAGCAAGTCTCTAGCATATTCATTTTTCTATGCTATGAATAACTCTTCTAGAGAAGCCTTGTAGCTGATTCTTTTCCTACCTTTCAGCCATCTCTTAGAACCGACTCTTTCCACTACTACTTTCCACTCTTTAGGGATCACTTTTATATATTTTCTTCTAATCACGTATAGCTCCTTTGCTGGAGGTTGATCTTTTTCACATTTTTTTCTTCAAGAGAAATAACATTTTTCCAACCACAACCTTACGTTCCTTTCTTTTCAAGTCACACAACTATCATTATGCAGCTTCATCTAAAAAACCTTCTATTTTATATAATTACTCATAGATCAAAATAGCAGAGAATGTCTCTCCTACTGTTGTTTTTTAGAGTCTTTCTGATAACTCTATAATGAGAAAAAGCTTTGCACTATTCTTCTCTTGTGTCCTAATTGGATATTACTTGTATTTAGATCTTGACATAACAAGAGCTTGAAATTAATTTTCATGAATATTTGTTGTAGAAAGAGTACACATTTGAAATGATAATATTTATATTCTATTAAGGTGCAATCGACCAGGAGTACAGAGCCTCAAGAAGAAATTACCTAAGATCCCCGTAGGACTCAATATTCAGGGCCAGATCCTCCGTTTGGCTTCAATGGAGCAATGCTGATGTACTCCCACACACAATCTGGCCTTATTCTCTGCAGTGTGATTGCACCCAATACTTTTTTTTTTTTTAACAGGTTTGCCTTTGTCTGATTCAAATAATTTTTTCTTTTTTATATTCAAGCAACTTTTTTTTTTATTAAAAAAAAATCTTTTAAGTTTAAAAGCTCTAAAATGCAACCAATGAACTCTGTGTCAGCCTCTTGGCTTGATAATTTTTGATTCAGTCTCCATGTGCAAACTCAAAGACTTTCAATACCCGTTTCCTTCCTGATGCATCTCCCACAGATGCATAATATTCCCTGGAAACTCTTCCAGAGATGAATGTGCTAATGTGCTGATATTTCACTGTGTAGGGGTAAAATACTATATTATGTAATATTGAATTTTTGTCTCATATCAGAGATTTTCATCTGGAGATATTATAGCACACAAAATGTAATACTCCCAACTTCTGTATTCAAGCATCAAGTATTTAACTGCCAAAAAAATGCTCTGTCAGCTGGACCCCTCAGGAATTCCAGTAATATCTGGAGCTCATCAGACAGTTCTCAAAATTCATTTTTCTGGGAATTTCTTAGGAAAGTATATCAAGCTGACTGCATCTATATTAAAGCACAGTCCAAAAGTAAAACAGCGCTTACATCCCGCATGCCTGGATAAAACATCTTCACAGGTTTATTGTCCAACGTTCTGCAGTAGCAGATATGAATGGCAGGCAAACCCCAGAAATTAATAAGATCCTTTCATGCATGTGTCTACAGGGAGTCTTCATTAACATTAAAGTTGAACCTCTAAAGAGATGGCTAGACATTTTGCATGGCGCTCCTCCTGGCCCCTTACTTACAGTATTTTATTAGCATCGACACTGAGATATTACTTACGTAATAAGAGTTTATGACAGCAGAAGAGCTCGTATGAGGGGACTGCACTTCATTAGAACATATTTTCTGACATCGTGTATTCTTCATTAACTTTTAAACATTTTACTAATTAGATTTCACTTTGTGAAATGGACACTAAATAGGATGCCTTTTATCCCGGCTCCCACTCAGTGAAAAATTATGGGATTGTGGGCAGCAAATGTTAATTGAATATACAGCAGTAGCTGAGTTCTGCTGCTGCCCTTCTCTTCCTGCTGCCCTTTTCGAGACTGAAAGCTGCCATTATTGTTTCATTCCCTTGACCTCTTATAAGGGCAGCACAGAAAGGTCAGGCTGCTCTTTTCTTTCCTCTCCTTCAGATCAGCTGGCAGTCCAGACCTCTGTTCTCTTCCCATAGTTTTCTATTACACACCATCTCCCTGCACACCTTACTTCTTACCTCTGATTTATTGTTTTAGTACTAATACTTCAAAAATTAGGCATCACCAGCTCTCCAGGCACCTAGATAACCTCTTAAAAATAAATGATTAACACTTGTCATACGATCAAATAGCAGCAAGACATCTAAAGCAAAACGTTATACAATCCTCCAACAGTCTCCCCAAAATTCTCTTGCTGCCTCCTCTCAGCCCACCTATCTCTGTGATCAAAGGGGAAACAAGCAATCTGCCTTGCAACTGGTCCTGAAAGTTAACAAAGATCTCCAGAAGAACGGACACCTGCCTCTGTCTTCCCACTTATTTTTGTTTAACCCTAATGTCCCAATGCAATCGAAGCTTATGTGATCACAGACACTCCACTTGTTTGCAAGTCTGTCTGTCCCCACCTAGTAACTTTGGATTTCACTGGATAATTTAAAACTAATTTCACAGAAAAACAAAGGTCTCAAATATAGGCATGAATTTCATGAAGCTCAGCAGCCAGCTAATAGGAGACAGCCCCTATTAGCACTTTGAATGAAGGAAAGGCAGGAGCAGTTTCAATTGCCTCTCTGTTGTTCAGTTTCCACAGATGCTGGGAGGAAGCAGCAAACAGGTGAGTCAGTACACAATTATTAACTGGACCAGAAGTTTACACGTAACTATAAACCAGCCACAGTATGTTTTCTTTTGACCACCAGATAGCGCAAAGGTTGGTAGAGAATATGGGCAGGAGCTCTGAAGCCACCTTAACTTCAGAAGTTGCTGCAGTAGAAAGTGCATCTGGGGACACACGAAAGGGATAAGGGTAATGTGGGAAAAAACAGAGGACATAGGGATGTCACAGAATATGAGGATTTTTAAGGGACATGGGGGAATCTGGAGCTAAATCAATGGAGAAATGCAGACTATTAGGGAAAAATCCATTGCTAACCAGACTTCATTACTCTGAGAACTAGTAATGGGGCTATTGCTTATGTCCCTTCACTGGCAATACATACAGACATCATATCAGACAGAGCTTCTTCTAAGGATTTACTCAGATTATTTAGCTTTCTAGATCAAAGTCAACAGCTTCAAATGAATCTGGAACACAATGGCATGAAGGGCCTTATGGAGTAACAAGAAACTTCAGCTTTTATTGATATCAGTGAGATGAGATCAATAAATGCAGTCACATAACCTTCAAAAACCCAGGCAAGTCTAGTTAATTCATTATAAATGAGTGTATCAGCACTTGCTCTGTTCAGGTGTCAACATTTTTAGGTTCAGATAATATACAAAATTTACTGGTAAAATTTTTACTGTGTTATCTTTCTAAACAGCCTGACTACAGTATTCGTGCTCTTCCCTGCAAGCGTAGGGATTCCAGAGGACCAGGACCCTGGCCTAATAAAGGCATTTGTAACACTGTCCATAGAAATCTCTGCATACGGAATCAGGCTGATCCTGGACAGCAATGGCAATGCCCTTATTAATTCAAACATTTTCATATTAAGAAATTTTAGTACTCTCATTAACATTAATAGCATGAGAGCAATATCTTGTTAGGAGGAAATACAGTAGCAGAAGGAATAATGCTCTAGAGAGGAAGATTTCCATGGGGCTTAAAGATCCTTGGCACAAGATACAAATGAGAGTGGCATCTGTGTCTCAGAAAAGTTTCCTTACTTTGCCCACAGAAGAAAATAGCTGACTCTGAGTTCAATCAAATATTGCCCCCACGCTTGATTCCCATAGCCAATGAGTTTGATGGTAACTATTTTTTATACATTACAAGTTATGAATATACTGATTTTTGTATAACTTGGATGTGGGTACTACTGCTTTAGAAAATCCAAAGCAAACATGTATGAATTTCTTAAGTATCTGAACACAATTTGCAAACTTGTTCAATAAAAATGGATAAATCTGGAATAAAATTCAGGAAAAGTTACAGACTTCTTGCTTGTTCATCTCCCAGTTCACATGCATTATCAGGCAAAATATTATTGAGTTAAATTATGCAAGGAAATTTGGATCACCAAAGTATGAAGACAAGCTTAATCTACCCTGAAACATCTTTTTGTTTCCAGAAGTTTTAAACCTTTAATATTGGGGGGGAAAAAAAATATATATATATTCAGCAATTCATACTGTGGCCTGATGCCATCTATTTGAGTGCCTGTTGTGCCCACACTGGTAATGCTGTTGTGAAACATGACTCTAGGCACACTCAAAGGTGTGGCATGGGAGGAATTAAACTGCTTCTCTCGTGTCTTTATAGCTAATACCTTTTATCTAGTTATTATGTAGACTGATCAGAGGAAGAGAGTTTAAATACTTGGTGACTTGTCACACTGAGGCCTTCAACTGTTTGAAATAGTAGATTATTTTCAGACAGTTGCTGCTGTTCATTTATGCATTTTTGTTTTGTCGTGCATATAATCAGTCACCATATTCAGAAATTCAAGATTTCCCAGTGGGAAAAGCTTTAAAGATAGGACTTCTGTTGCTTTCATGCCTTATCAAAATGGAGGCAAGCAACTCATGTTTTCCGCAACAAATACCTTGGGAAATATATAAGGTCTCAATCATGCCATTCTCAGAAAGTTTAGGATTTACTGCTACCGATAGAACAGTTAAGGCAGTATGCTAAGCCCAGATCTATTCTGCGTTACAGACAGAAAAGTGTTTTGAGGGGAAAAAACAGGGAGATTACCAGATTCCAGATCAAAAGGTTAATAAATGTGCCGAGAAATTTACTCAGAAGAATGAGAGTTAGTTTCTTTGGTTTACACATTATCAACCATTTTTGTGACCAAAACAGGAACAAAAACCTGTAACCAGGGCTAAAAACTCTCTCTCTTCCCAAGCACTAAAGAACCTCTTCCCAATTAGGAGGAACAGGCAGCTTTTGCAGCTGTCCTTTGCAGCTGTCCTTTGCAGCATCTGCATGCCCAAGCCCGTGACACAGCCCATCAACACTAACTGCAGACACACAAAATGGTTGCACGCCTTCTCTGGGAAACAACTGACCTTCATGCCCGCACACACCTTCTTTTGCTCCTGACAAATCTTTTGAGTTTTATATGGAGTAAAAAGGAGACTATGCAGGAAATTCACCTAGATTTGTCACATTCATTCCACCAGGAGCTTAGATTCTTTTGGCATATTAAAAGCAGAAATACATTAAGTGACTAACAGACTGAAACAATTCTCGATATGGAGATGTATAGTGACGTAACGTCACTGGGGCCCACACAGTTTTGAAATGTGAGTGCAAATCACAGGCCTCTTAGTTGCAGTTGAAACTATCTACGATTTTAAGCCTTACAAAATTTAAGGGAGAGGAGTACTAAGACATGGGTCCAAGATTTGTCTGGTAAATCCAGCCTTACTAATATTGCGGGGGAATATTCCCACAGGACGAGGAGAAAGTCAAAGATAGGCCAGCTTTGCTTATGCATCATTGCCCAGAAGAGAAGGATATCAACACAGCTTTTACATTTCAAATCTTTGTTTTGCTTAACATCAGAGTTATTTCCAGAGCCCCACTGTGAGAATCAAGACATCATTACTCTGGGTGCTGAACAGACAGTTGGTGTAAAGCCTGATTCTGGCCTGAAGATTTTCCCCTTCCCAGACAAGATATATGTAGCCAACTTTGACAATAACATTTCATGCAATTCTTTTTGATTAGAAATGTGCTCAGAAAACAGTCCATTAAAACTGAATGAAAGGTCAAGTCTCCATTTGGGTAATTATGTTGTTTTCAAGAGTGATCAGAGAGTACTATGGCAACATATTGTGGATTAGTATCTGCCACCATATGGCACTTCAGAATGACAAATAGAAACAATGCATATACTTCATTAAAGCAGCAAATTGTAAGCAATTTTAAAAACTGTTTTATAAAATCAACCCTTGGTATTAAATACAGGAAACCTGTAGGATATTTTGTTGTGCACATTGCTGTTCAGGTACAGACATATCTGAGACCATCAATTCCTGGGCAATTCTCTTCTTACTTCTGATTATTTTAGACTTTTTCATATGTATTATCTGTGAAATCTGTGAAGTATCTCTAGCCCTAAGGAAACATTTGAGGTGCTTAAATATATGCTTAAAAGACAAATCAAAGACACACAAGTACAAAGGTTGAGTACTTAGTCCTATTAAAATCAACAGGGGAAAAAAAAACAATGTAGAAATTTAAATGGGACAGCTTTCATATCAGTACTGCTGAAGGGAAAAAAACCCTGAACTGTTCCTCTTCCCCACTGCTTTGCCTTTCTGCAAATCATGAGATGGACTTAAAAAATAAGAATACAAGGAGTTTTTTTTACCTCTTTCTTACTTTCAAACCACTGAAATGTACACAGATCAGTTCTGAGGTTTTTCTGCAAGATGAACGGCATTTTTTTTTTTTAATTTTCAAACAGTATTCCCTTATGAACCAGGTCTTTAGGAAAAAAATCACAAAATCTTGTGAAGTATGATGTC
Organism: Limnodromus scolopaceus; assembly: GCA_028565335.1. NCBI lineage: Eukaryota > Metazoa > Chordata > Aves > Charadriiformes > Scolopacidae > Limnodromus > Limnodromus scolopaceus. The sequence goes on from JAOXNO010000004.1 coordinate 21,778,244, forward strand.
CTCAAGAGCTCAGAGTGGTGTGCAATGGTGGGCACTGGCAGGCCTGAACATCACCCGCCTGGAATCCTTGAGCTCCTGCTGCTGGGAGATGTTGAGCAGCGTGCTTTGGCACACAGGTTTGAAAAACAAGTTTTACAAGGGTTCCATGTCCCTGGCACCATCCTTCCCAGCTGTGCCCAGGCCAGTAAAGCTCTCCCAGGGCAACTGCGTGGCCTGCAGCCGGTCAACGTGGAGCTCTGGGGTGGATGCAGCTGGCCAAAACTCTCTAGAACAAACTCTGCTGCCCCATGGGCTGTAAACGCACTTATAGTGGCCCACATCAGCTGCCAGAGCTCGGGCAGAGCTGCTGCTGCCCTTCTCCACCACTGCCTCCATCTTGTCTGCCCTCCGCTGAGGGGCCTGTCTCCCCCTTTCCCAACTGCTCCCGCCAATGACAGGCTGGTGACGGACAGTCAACCCGTTGCCTTTCTTGGAGAGTGACACTCCTCTTTTCCAATGAAAGCCCAGCTCTCTGTCAGGCGGGCAATGTCCCGCCCCAAAGCTCCAAAGGTGGCTGGCGCGGCCTCACACCTCAGCCTTTGGGCGGGAACGGCAGTCCCTACTTTGAGCTTCGCTTCTCAGACCAGGATGAAGTAACTGAGACAGACAGAAACTTTCCCCAAACAAAGCAGAGTTGTTTCGGGCAAAAACGTGGGGAAACAGACCGTGCGAACAACCGCTTGGAAATCATGCAGCCTCTCTCCTACCTTATAATTCCAATTACATTCTCCTAATCTACAAAATTGAAAGGTAATGAGCAGTATTTCTTTAAACCACATTAAATAACACTGTCAAAATGCAAATTTATTCATTAAGTATAAATGAGTGTGTTAAATATTCATGAATTGTTGCTTGCAGTATATAATTAATCCCATGGTCTGTGTGTCCAAAAGCATTTAGAAGATAAAGAGTTGAGAAAACGCTGCTGTAGAATGATAACATTTAAAGCATGTTTTTAAAAGCAAAGGTCGCCAGCCCTTTGGATCCTAAACTATTACCAGTGCTTATAATTCATTGTAATACCTCTTCAGTGTGTACAAACGCTTTCATGATTCAAGGTTTGTATCCTCAGTCCTTACTGTCTCATAATCTATTCAAGGGAAGAAATACTTGAGAGCGGAAGGTGCTATTAAATTATCCCATTCACTACTGATGCACTCAAATTAATATGGTACTTTCTACATTTTAAAATTCCCAAGGATCGCAAAGCTGCCCTTGAAAAATGATGTAGTTTGACTCCCTAGCCCTCCTTTTTCTGAAAAAAAAGTGCATTCTGACACTTACTTGAACTGTCAGTAAGGCTGGTTGCCATTTCAAGTATCACGAAAGATAAAACAAAGGCTTTGGCACAAGAAAAAGACTTGCCTTTTTTTTTTCCTATGCTTTATAGCCATTTGTGGACACGAAGCACAAACCCCAAGTCCTGTACTAAGCTTTAAGTAGGTGCTCCCATTGATGCGAATGAGAAGTACAGCACATAAAGCACTGGGATTTTATGGCTCAATGTCCTTAGCTTAAATATTCACTCTTTTCACTGCCTTTTCTTAAATTCCTGCTGTTTCCTTTCATGTAATTGAAACTGCTTTCAGAAACTCTGTCAGACTGCTTCCTACTTTTTTTGGGAGGAATCTTTGAGGTACTGATGAAAAGAACCGATTTTTTCAAGATAGCATGAAAAAATAACAAAAAATAAAATCATTATGGTGTTCATAGTAATTTCCTCCACAATCACTCGATCATCTCAAGTTTCCTTACTGCATACAGCTTTCAGCTGGTTATGCAAGTATGAAGTCTGCAGTGTCCCCTTCCTTCCACTATACTTTCAGAAAAAATGTACATGGCAGTGACTTGATCTACGATGTTTTAGTGTATGAGATATCACTTTGTGTGTGTGTGAATTAATCAACACAATACCAAAATTTGTTCACAATTCCAAGGAATTTAACCTGTTGTTTGCAGCACAAGCCACAGAAACCAGATATTTAAGACGAACTGTGAGGCTGTGCTGTCAAAATTTTTTCCTGTTTTTCCTTGCACAAATGTAACAAATGGTATGTCATTTGTGTGCAGACGTGTTTTGTTCATTCAGAGCCAGCAATAGTATCTCTGCATGGCATGGGCTTGTACTGTGCCATGTGGACATATCCCGCAAAGTTAGATGCTGGAGGATTTTCAGTTTCTGTACGGTATCTTCAGGGATCACATTTGCATAGCTATCTTCCTAGTTCTGCAGAGCTAACACATAGGAAAAGGAAGCAATCAGACTTTTTGCTAGGTGACATCACCATACATCAAGTATCTTTCATCAGTCAAGTCACTAAGATGATGAAGCAATACAACTTGTAGTGTATCAGAACAATGAACTGAACATCTTTTCCAAAGTGCTGACAAAAAAAAAAAGGCAATGTGAGACCAAATGGATTTGATTAGCCTTATTTCGAGGCGTTAGCAATAGTGCTTGATGAACTGTAGACACTATAAGAATAGGGTGAAGGCAAAGCTGGTCACAGAATGCGGGATAACGTTTCATCCTATCTATTAAACAGGTAAGTCATCAAACTCCATGGCCAGGCAGCTGCAATCCAAACACAGTTGACACTCAGTTTACAAGACATTTGTGATAAGTGCTTTTGTTGTAATTAAAAAGCTGTGCAAGTCTATCCAGATGTGTCGTAACCAGTACCTTATCTCCTGTGCCAAGATGAGGACAGACCTCACCTGTCAAAGACAATTAATTTAGGTAGCTCTCCCCTGGACAGGAGAAGAGTTAATCAGAAATTCTCTGGTAGAATGTTTTGCTTTTTCCAGTGAAGAATGCTAGTGGGTTGTCATTTAAATCTCACATAGAAAGATACAGATTTTGATCAGCTTTCTGTCAAAACAAGCCAGTTCTTAATCTGTTTCATTTTTTGACAGTTCCTCTGCCCACTTTACATAATGTCTCAGAACTTAGACTTTGTAGTTCCTGAATTCTGTCAATCCAGAGGGGAGATGGGAGCTGCTAGCCCAGGGACTAGGCTACCCACGGAACTCTGTTTTCTCTGTGCCACAATAAAAAGAAGACCCCTGGAAGGTGTGTTAGAAAAGCCTATTTTCATGTGAAAACAGATGGCGTCCCTCTATCTCCCACTCACCCCTGCCCCAATTTCAGAATCCTCCAGAGGCAGAAGTGATTTTCAAAGAAAATCTTAGTCTTGTCTTAGACAAGTTCAGGGTGACCAGAATGTTGCTGAAGGAGTAGAATGCCTGCATGATCCTCTAGGATATTATCCCTGGCTGGCAGATGAAGGAAGACAGGAAAAAAGATTCTGAAGATGGAGCATCTGTCTTTTGATGCAAGTGAAAGGATGGCACAATTTGGGTGGTCTCCTGTTCAGTAGAAAGGCAGACAGCCCTCTAAGCAAAAGGCTGAAAATGAATACTAAAAGGGGAATTGATGAAAAAAATACCACCAAACCCAACCATCAAGAACCCAAATGAGTCCTCATACAACATGAAATCAAGATGGGAAAACAAAATTAATAAAGGATGTAAAAGTAGTAGATTTTCTATAAACCAATATTAAAGAGTCTGGGTAAAAAAGGAATCAGAATTAACTATTCAGTGTAGCTGGTATTACTGACACTAGATGGGAAGAACTGCATAATCGGAACATTAAAATCAATGGTTACAACCTATTTTGGAAAGATCAAGTAGAGAGAAGGGGAAGAAGAGCGGAACTCTACGGTAAAAAAAGATGTAGTCTGTTTTCAGGACACTGGCAACTCAGAAGCAAATGATCTTGAATGCAATGGATCAATACTCTAACAGATAAAACACTAGATGTGATAGTAGCTGCTGTCTGCAAATCACCAAATCATAGAAGAGAGCAGGATGACTGGATGCCTTTGCACCTTCTCTAATGTGTAGGAGCAAAAAAGCTGCACTATCATCTGAGATTTCAGTCTGCCTGACATATGCTTAAAGTTTCATGATGCTGGAACAAAAACCTCTGCAGAATTTTTGAACATTTTATATGAACATTTCTTAAACCAAAAAGGGAAACTCTCCAAAAATGAGAATTTTATGTGAGGTACCATCTCACAAATAATGAAAAGAGATCAGAGGACTTGATAAGAGAACTAAATATTAGCGGCTATGATGATAACTTGATTGCTCTTTATGGCCATAAAGAGAATGAAGCCCAAATAGTAATTTGGATGCTGCAGTCTTTTTGCCAAACTGAAAATTATAGTAAAGGAGAATCAGCTAGGAGAGAGACCTGATCAATAATTGGAAAATACAAATATTTTATTTAATAGCTGCAAAATTGGAAAGAAAGCTCTATGTGTTTAAAAAATATCTAGCTCAAAGGGTTAATGAAAGCCTCTACATAATTGTAATCAACGAAATGAAGAAAGAACATTGATAACACTGAATATAGAGTAGAAGTAAGGAATTACATAAATGATTCCTCCAATAAGTGTGGCCAAGTTGTAAGGAGAAATTTATGGCCAGAGAATTAAGGACAGTATTTTTCAAATATGTTAGGAATCCTGACAATGGTATCAGTTCTTTATCAAATTGAAGCAGAAGATTTGTTAAGAGTAATGAAGTCAAGAGAGACGTGTTCAGTATTTGTGTTCAGTATTTAAGGAAATGACAGACAATTGGTGGTGTTCTATGAGGGTGATGAACTACCAGGCAACTAAAAAACCCCAAGAAAAACATTAAATGGAAGCTACTGAAGTAAGAAATATTTTCATAGGAAACTTCAGATAAGTTGTGTCCAAGAGTTGTTAATGAGCTGACAGAGGAATCTCTATTGTTATTACTGCTTTTTGCTAGGTCTTGGAACAATTGGGAAAGTTCCAGAAATCTGGAAGAAAACTTATGTTGTGTTAATATTTAAGAAGGATAAACTTAATGACCTAGATAATTACAGTCCTGTCAGTCTGAAATTGATCTGGAGCAAAGTAATGGAATGGCTGACAGGGGACTCAATTACTAACTAATTAAAGAGGAGAAATATGGTAAATGCCAATCTAAGTGCAATATGGGAAATAGATACTGTCAAACACATTTGCTGGCTTTTTTCCAATTGTGACTACAAGCAAAACACAACACTGTTGATATACTTTGATTCTATATGACATTTGATGTGGTATTCATGACATTTGAGTTTAAAAACCATGATAATACAAAATTGACATGTCGCACATTAAATGAATCAAAAACTGGTTAACTGACATTTCAAAATGTGAGTTTAAATGAGGAATGATCACAGAATAGGTATTCTGCTGGGATAGCTTCCTGGGCATACTCTAGTTAACATTTTTATCAACAATTTGGAAGAAAACCCAAAGGTTTACAGAAGACTCAGTCATTAAGGGAGAAGCGGGTAATAAAAAGGAAAGATCACTGAGACTAGTTGACAAGGGTTACTGGGTGCAAACTAATAAGATCCAAATCTAAAGCCACAGGAATAAAACATTCAGGGGGATAGGCTGGCTATTCTATAGGGGTTTGAAAAGGTCTAAGGGGGTAATTCAATAATTAAACTATTTCTTTACCTGAGTATCTGGTTCTATGACAAATAACCAAATAAATTTGCATTCAAATCCCATGCCACTACTATTAAGTATGAATGTATTTCAAGAGTAATATACAAACCTAACTGTCCTGCATGGAAAAAAGATTAAATGAATCCATATTAGATCACACTATTAGTATGCATTCACAGCTTATGCTATAATGGTTCTGAAGGGAACATTACAGTATATTCAGAGTATGTCTGAAAAATAACACACAAATTATTAACAAGTCCCTTGGCAGCATATCAAATTTGAAGGACCCTCAAAGCTGAGCATGTGAATGGCATTTCTTCCCTTTACTTAGTTTTAGTCTTATCACGGAAATTCTCTTTTTCCTTCCCCTCATTGCACTGGCTGACAAAATAGCCCAGTTTGTGAAGGAAACAAATCTCTGTGCCATGAGTACCCGAGTACCAGACTCTGGCCCAAAATTAGATGGTAACAGTTGCTGCATTATATACACCAGTGCTGAGAAACACACCTGGAATCTCCAGTCTTTTCAGAAACGCAGTTAGTCTATATGTGTTTAATTCAGCACATATAGACGAAGTTAAAATTTACACATTGAAGTATGTTGCTTTTTAATCATATTCTTAGCTGGGCAATAAAACAGGAAAATTAGAGGCTAGTTAGAGGAGTTCTAGTTCCTTCCTCTCTTAGCACCATGGGGTCCATTGCATGATGGAAGAAAAGTTAAGTAAGTCTTCCTCATATTCTTGTCAACATTACAGCTGCAGGCAGAGGTTTGCACCTTTCCATGAGATGTGATCTCTCCCACAGCCCTTCAGTCTTACACAGCTCTCAAGCATGTGCTGAATGTCCACTCCTGGGCGCTTCAGTGACTTGACTTCTGAGAGAGCTGTGCTCCAAGAGAGTGCTTGAAGGATGTACCCTTTATGGGTACAATCCAATGTACCTTTCCAACAAATTTCCTGTGTGCATGTGTGCACACGTATGCTTTAACACACAGAAATAAAAACATGAGTTCTTCTAAGTGTAGGTTTTGTGACTGAGTTTACCCAGTGTTACTGGATATGTTTAGGATAGACACCTTAAAATGTCTTTAAAGTCAATTAAGAAATACTTTAGGCATGGTTCATGTTTCTAGAACAGAGATCTTTGTCTCTTTGAGTACAGTGAACTGTCAGGTATTATTATAGTGGCATATACATAAACAAGAATAAAACTGTTTAGCACACAATCATGTATAAATTATGTCAGACAATTGGAAAATCGTATACATTTATTCATTTTTTAAAATTACCCAGGCACAATTTTGCAGGTACACAGAAGCACATTCTCCAAATGGGAGCAAAAACTAAGTAGCAGATAGCAAGAAAACATGGCAGAACATCTAAAGTAAGTATAAATAGTATGAAAGTTTTCTAAGTCTACAGTGATATCTACTATGAATACACTTGTCAGCATTACAAGGCAACCAAAGAATACATGAAATAAATAGCATAATATGAACTAAGTAAGATTATGTTAGCAGCATATAGCAGCCACTGTCTAAGAGCAGAAGAATGCTTGTACACTGTATATACATGCACATATGCACACATATACAGATACAACTGGAAGGCCAAAAGAACAAAAATACCCTGGGAAAATGATGAAGGGAATTTTTATGTGTGATGCAGTATATAAAAACAATATATGCATTAGCAAGTATCCAGCATGTTCATGATAAAAATCACATCCACAAGTGGAATCACAGTTAACTCTTCATCATTCCCATGATCTGACAGGATGAATCAGATCTCAGATTTGAAAGAAAAATACCTATGCCAAAAACCCCCACAAACCCATGCAAAGCCTGGGGGAGAAAAAGAAACAACAAAGGGCTTCTATTTAGCCAAAAGATGGGCTAACAGGAATTTCACTTTCCTGTGGGGCAGTCCAGTGTAGCGGCCTCACTTAAAAAGCTTTAGTTTGCATGAGGGAGTAGTCCTGAGGGTGTGAACTAGATTCCTTTTGGATGAAACTAAAAGATGTGCTCCAGTCATTAGTGGCATTCAGCCCATGGGACCAAACTAGAGAGTGTGCATGGTGTAGAGATCAGGTCCTCAGCACCACCAGTTTCAGGCTATAGATCTGATCCAGCTGAGCTAATTCCTCGCTTATGTAGACATAGGCTTTGGAAATATACAGAATAAATATGAATCAACAAGTACTATAACCTATATGTACCATGTAAGAGACTAGTCTTATTTGTTCCTACTTGCCACTGTCTGGAAAAAAAAGACTTTCCCTATAGACTCTCTTTGTGTTTGCAGATGTGTGTGCGTCTGTCTGTATGAGGAGGGGACAGATGAGCAGCCAAAAGAGCAGCGAGCACACTTTTTTTTTCTCCAGCCATCCTCAGAAATACTATTTTCAGCAGCAACAATGTGAAAAAGGCATCTTAGCCAATCTTCTACATGTGCAATTCCCATTAAAAAGATACTCCCACAAATGTCAAAAATGTCAAAAATTTGCCCCGCCAACCTCTTGACACTATCTGTGTTGATAAAGTCATTCCTGATGTTACACTGAGATGTGAGATCTCCTTAAAGCACAGAATTGTGACTGTGAGCATTAGAGTATGTTCACAAAAGCAAGTTTAACTATTTCTGATATTCTAGTGAAAAATGTCAAATTTAGCAAATATTTCCTGACTGTTTTCAATAATTTCCTTGCTGCCAGCTGCTAACAGCACTTACAGAGCTCCAGCAAAGTGTTCTGAGGAACACGTGATATGAGAGAAAGGAAAAGCACTACTTTCTCTGCTTAAACTAAGTTTGCACACAACTTACATTATTTATTATAGTGCCAGAATAAAATGTGTAACATGCTATCATGCATAATACATGGTAAGAACATGCATTAGTTCAAGTTTACAGTCTCTTTATGGCCAGTAAATCAGAACAGCAGTGGCAGACACTGACAGCTGCGTATCTTGGGGAATTCCAAGAAATAACAGCAAGCAATGCAAAAAAGACACAAAATCAGCTGTTTAAGACCCCCATAAAATGGTGGCTTTTTGTGAGTTGATCTCACAAACAATAACAAAACCCAGTGATGTCTTTCTCACCACATTCAAAGAAACCGAATTCAGCACCTGAGGTGAGACTGTGCCCCGGGCAAGATCATGCTTTTGACTCGAGGGAGCGTCCCTGCTCTGACATCTGTCCCTCCTCGCCCCCAAGTTACCACCACCCCTCCCCTGGCCCCACAGAAGGGGAGGATGGGGCAGACTTTGTGCACCCCACAGGCTGCCTAAGTCAGCTGGAGAACATACTTCATCCAATAGGGCTGGAAAGGGCCCAGAGCTTCAGCTGAGTGGGGAGCCTATGAAAGCTGGGGAGCAGGCCCAAGGATGCCATGCAGATTACTATGGCTTCTGCAGAAGCCCTGTCTGTCAATGAGGAGAGACCCTCTCTTTCTCCTTCAGCACCTTTCTGAAGGGTTTGCCTGGAAGACTCCAGTCCAGAACAGTCATGTGAGACTTCTGTAGATTATGCAATACAGGGTTTACAAAAATCTTGATTTTCTTTGTGTTGACAGCTATACATCACAGCAATAGCCAGAAAAACATATATGAATCTGTTAGTTGGCTATTTACCACATCATTCTTCACTACCCCATAGTTAAGTCACATTCCTCTGCATTCACATTCCTCTCAGGAAAAAAGGAACAGAACGAGACACATCTGCTGAAAATGAAACACTTTTTCCTTAAAAGAACTACCCAGGAAGACTAGGCCTTTTTTAGTAAATCCACAACTCCCTGTTGTACACAGTACATCACAGTGTCCACAGACAGCTCCTGTGTGATCCTTTGGCACTAAGAAAGTTTCACTGTTGTGGGTACCCAAAGGCTCATCATAAACAAACCCCAGACTTGCTCAAGCACAACTAAAGACATATGCTATTTCTGAGATATATGCAGGAAAAAAAAAAGTCAGCAAAATATAAGCATCAGTATATAAAGCGCTTCTGATTTTCTACTTACTAAGGGCACCATACAGTTATAATTCATGAGTTAATTTAATTCTTACTTACCTGGTCACATCCACTGGTTCTGCCAGATATCTTTGTGTGTGTGTGGTCCTACTTTTGTCCAGCCCACAAGCAGGTGACTAAAGAGCAACCTCCAAGTGCTGGATGGGCTCCTCTGTATTAGGTATGCAATGCATTATGTGCATATGGGACCTCTCAGACAAAACACTGCTTTCCTTAGTACACAGGAGTGCAAAGGCTTTACTGGGATGGCTGGTGTATTCAAGAATCTGCCAAAGTGATTTCCATCAGTTTTGAATTGAGTCCTCAGATACTCCTAAATCAGTGAGTCTTCAGTTAAGCCGAAGTGTCAGGCTGACTTCTTCATCCCTGGTGTTGCTTATATAAAGATCTTTAAGAACACAGAATTTGCCCCTACTTTTTCCCGTAAAGGGCATGTTTTCCCATTGCTGGTAATTCCAACTGGAGAGAGTAGGACAATAGTTCTACACAGGAACTAAAGGCATTTGAAGAAACAGAATACTTTGGAAAAGTATTTCCAGGAGACATCAATGGGTACTCCTCTCCTAAAGCACTTCAGGGGCGTTTTATAGAAGTTGGAACACCATCTGCTCCTAAGTAGAACTCTTCCTTAGTCCTTCCCACTTACTGATGTAACTGATAGAAACGGTCTGCAGATGGAGCCTCCCAGCCCAGATGGAAAGGGAATTTGGCTGGATACATAGACCACTTTTTTTTCTTTCTGTGAAGAGGCCTTGGTAATTAATAGAGGAATGTGATCTGGACATCTAGTGGGGATGAGAAGGTTGGGATCATGTCTGCTGTCTTTGTTTGGAAAAACAAAACCCAGGTTTTTTATGTTATTCAGTTAATTACCTCTGAATTAGTAATTTGCCAGTCAAAAAGATCCTTTTTTTCCCTATGAAAATTTCTGCTCCTTTGAAATAAAATTACATCAAAAGGTAATGCAACATAAAACATATTAAAATTTATACATTCATTAAAACCAAGGCTACAGCAAGCCAAACATTAAATGTCTTTTTTTTTCCCCTTCAAAAAGTGCATTTTAGAAAAGTAACTAAACTATAAAAGAAAACATTTGGTGACTACTTAGCTGACTGATGGCAAAAAAAATGCCAAATTATTTGTGAGTATTCCTCTATTAGCAGCAATGTGAAAATCTATTTTGAAAACCTCAGGTAAACTCCCTGCTTGTTTTATACACAAGAGTAGTTGATTAAAATAGGACTGCTTGAATGAATAAGCAATTAGGATCTGATTACATTCAGGTAAACTGTAGTAGGCTTTATTTTAAAGAATTAATAAATGATTCTCAGCTGATGTCTCAACTGCTCTCAGAAGGTGAATCATCAAGGTCTCTTACTACACAGCCAAGTACTGAGATTTTTTCTTCAGTACCACAGTGCTGATTTTTAAAAGTTTTTGATCAATTCATTTCTTTGTAGAATCATCTTTTATAGAGCGGTCACAGTTTCTTACTCATATAATAAAAATCATGCAAAGAGGTGTTTAGTTTATGCTCAAGACAGGCTGATTTAAATAAGGGAGCTGATGTTCATTTGCTCTAGTGTGAATGAAGCCTGTTGCAATGTTTCTAAAAGTGGATCTGCTCTTACTGCAAATCCAAGCAGAGAGCAACACTTTTACTTTGCTCTGTGACAACTGCACGCTAATGATGTTCTCAATTTTGCTGTACACTTAGCTGTTCCTAGAGCTGTGTTTTTCTTAGTTAGGCTTTGCATGAGATATTGTTTCATACAGCTTCACTATGAAGCACACATTCGACAACAGATTTATAGCAATTTGGCAAGTCTTAATTATCTTAAAAACTTTCTCAGGCTTAAAAACTGCCTTGGATGTGAACACAACTCGGGCGGAATCCTTACATTGGAATCCTCTCATTGGAGAGAAAGACTATGCTTTGTGAGGACACACCTCATGTAAGTCTGTCCAGCCCAACGTCACTTTTGTGTGCAGCACTTCCCTAGTTACTTTTTATTAACACAAAGACCTTCTAAATACAAGTTCGATTTGCCTCGTGTTGTTCTTTTCAGCTCCTCTTCCCAGAAGGGAGCTGTAGGTTTTCCCAGGCTGCTCTGTATGATATGTGTGGAGCATTCTCCCTAGTTCTGTGTGTCCTGCATTCTTCAAATCCCACATTACAAATGTTTAATTAGTTTTCCATCTATCCAGCCATCCATCTGAACTGAAAAGTTGCGTATGCATATGGCAATAAATCTAGCTCACTGTCTTTTGCTACTACAACTCTTCATCCATCCATGACCCTTCCCCTTCTTGATTTCATCCCATGCTATATTAGCTTACAATTGCTTTTAAACTCCAGGGACAAGAAGCAGCCACTTTAAATTATTTTTATATTATAGCATTGCCTGTAGCCTTCAGATACTTTGGGCACCTCTTCTGCAAGGCATTATACAAATACATTGCAAATGAGACTATCTGTCTCAAGAGCTTATAAGAAAGTCAGTCAAGACAAGGAGTAGGGAAATATTATTGTTCTCCTTTTCCAAACAGGAAGGTGAGACATCAAGTCACGCAAGAGCCTGTATTTGAATGTAGATGTTTATCCAGGATCATAAGCATGGCCCCAGCCTTTGTCTGACAACCAGCATGAACATTTACAGCACTAAAGCAAGCAGTGAAAGCTGAGCTATATTAAACATTAAATCAGAAAGCTGCATTTATTGTAGAAAATAGAAGGGGTAAGAGAGATGATACCCTGGCATCACCTACCAACAGGAAAAAGAAACCAATGATCAGGAGGAGGAACACTGGTTAAGAGATTTTCTCCCCATCCTCAGAGTTGCAGCTACTGATGAGAGAATATATATGCCATGAACATATAAAATATAGATTTATATATACAAATATACAATAGGAAAGAGTCAGTATACAAATACTTACATGTAAAAATAGCTGTTTACTTTCCCCTTTTCATGATTTACAAAAGCATACAAAGTTTCCTGTTGGTTAATGTTTAAGTAGTGTGAGTAAACCCTGTGTGTCATGTTCCACACATAATTCTTTCAAGTGTTCACAGTATTGGCTATTACAGTGTTAAATCTGACATTCCAGATGTTAAAATATTCATAGGACATATTCTAAACTTAAAGCATTAATTTAAATACAGTTTAAATAAACCTCACATGTGTAGTTGAATTATGGTCATATTACAAATGAGTCTGATGCGGTTGAAAACTTTCCATGAGAATAAGCTTGGAAATACATATTTCAACTAGAGATGAGTATATTTTAAAATTCCTGAACTGCCTCTTGATGTGCAGATAATTCTGCAAGCTGGTGAGTTCTTTCAACTCCATCTGAAGCAATGCAAGCTGAGAGAATGTAGTATTACAAATTATCCTCAGTAGGAAAATGGATGAACAGAACAATTCTCCATCAGATCCAGACATGCTGTCACTTTCTTCAAATACCCAACAGACAAGAAGAAATGACAGGTACCATTGTTTTTGTGTTAAGAATAAATGCTCTGTAGCATTCATCATCAGGAAAGTGTTTTACGGACATAAATGAATCCTCACAACTCCCTTGTGAGGTAGACAGATACTATTCTGATTTTCAAAGATGGAGAAACTGGAGATTTAAAATGAATTATGATGGCTGCATGGGAAATACTGTCAAAATACTGGTATTTGGATGTTGGAGCAACTTGAAGGCACAACTGGAGCAAATGGAGATGTTCATGAGACAACTTTACACTCACCAGCTTGCGTACTGACAGCAGACTTGGTACTAACAGCCAAAGGTTCATCACAGGCTGCAAAATACTGCCTTTGCTACGTGCCATGCTGTTGGAGCTAAACTGTGGGACAACAGCCTCAAAAATTACAAAACACACCATAGAAGTTGGTGCAGCCTGACCAGGGTGGAAAGAAGTTGCATTTCAGAAGTTATGAATTAATCAGGAGCCTTGAGTAAATAGTATATTCTCATGTGAGAGCTGTGTGCAGTTCAAGAACCATGTGCAGCGCATCTCTAATTTTACCATATATGCAAGTGCTCAAATATGGCAATGTATTCAGGTATTTCTTGAAATTTACTCACTCGTAGACCTTGGAGGTCTGTATTTTTCCTCATATTTCTTTTGTGGAAAATTTCTACTAATACCACAAATGGAACTAGTGCTGCAGTACTGCAAATGAGCTGCAAATACTAATTTTAATTAACTAAGGTCATGGACAAGTTTTAAAGGGCCACCATGTTCTCATGTGTTCTCTCATGATACAGGAAATCTCATCTGCCTTTAACTGCTACTGCCTTGAAGTAAAATCCAGTTTAAGTATAAAGTGCATTGTGTGGACTAAAACCCTAAGAAATAACAAACAATGTGTCTGCCTTCCAGAGATTGATTAATTTTGCTTAACAGCTGAACCATCACCCTCTTTGTCTTTTAGGTTTTAGTTTAGTGTTACCTAGGCTGAGAAAGGCCAGCCAGATGTAAGCAAAATTACTGTAAACTGAGACATTTTTGTAATATGCTGTTAAGGGAGAGTTAAGAAAACCAGTATCAAGACACTGTCCAGTTGGGGTGTGTAAATATTATTGTGTGCTTCTTTGCCCATTTAGCAAATACTTTCTTTTCTGTGATAAACCTATGGCCTCCATATGGAGCATTTTCATGCAGAAAGTATTCCTCGCACTCATCTCTTCCTGGCTCATAATAGTGGTAGGGGACCTTACGAAAGCCTTCTGACCTAGGGAAAAAAAAAAGATACACTTAAGTATTATTTCCAAAACAACATTAATATATACTTCATCTGAAATCCTTTCCATGTGTCAGCACCTGAGCTCCTTTGCTAAATTGTGTAAGGGCTTTCATTACAGCATGATTTGTGTAATTTTCCTATGGAAAATGAAGCTATGTGTATCTCTCAAAATACACTGATCTTATCAGTCAGACAGAAGCTGATGGGCCAGTTCTTATGGGTATTGCACATTTTGTTTAACCTGGGAGAACTGAGTCCGTAAGGCTCCATCCCTAAGCATCCCTCCTCATTGGATAGTCTCAACACTTAAAACTAGTTCTTGAAGGCCAGTTCAAGAATAAGGCACTTATAACAATAATATATTATAAGTAGGTAATGTAGCCAGAATTGAAGCTTTAAGGAAACTCATCCTTCTCTGTTGCCAATAGATTGAAGTGCTATCATGCTGTTAACTGGTTTTACATCAGGGCTATGCAATGCCAGCTTCACTGAACTCTGTGAGGACAACTTTAGTCCTGTCACCCCTCATCTCAGGGCGTCTACTGTGTTTTCATAAACAAAGAACAACATATGTTCGTTCCATCTGGTTGACTCACTCAATCAGTGAGATCCGCAAGTTCTAAAAAGTCAGTCTCTAATGTTAAGATACCCTAATTAAACAGCTGTGACTCAAATTCTTTTTTGGTTTATTTTTTTTAGGGTCTGCCAGGAATGAGTCCCACACTGGAGTAACACAGAAGTTGTGGAGTGAGGGTCTGCACAAAGACTTTACTCTAGGAGCTGAGGACCCACTGGACTGGTTACATGCAGCACTTGAACCAGCCCAGGTACAGAAGAATAGATTTGTACTAGTACCATACATTGCTTATGACATTCCCTGCTTTTCCGAATGAGAATTAATTTCAATTTATATTTTGCTACCATATACTGGAGATTAAAGCATTTAACTTGGACTTTTAAAAATTGTGTTACTTCTGACAATAGGATTAATCCATTGTCACTGTAAGGTCACTAACAGGACTTGGTTGGAATTTATGTCAGTTTACTGTGATAAGGCTTGCAGAACTTGTTTTATTACCTAATTAGAACCCCCCCCACTACTCAAAACAAGCCATATATAACCTAGAAAGTTCAAGTAGGTTTCTCAGTGGTGGTGAAATGTAATTTCAGGTAACAATCCTGGGCTAATCAGTTTCTTTCACTTTGATATTCAGAGAACTAATATATTAGTATTTCCTCTAAAGATTTGTTTTAGCAGTAGAAGTATATTTTGTCAGAAGAGTATGAACATACTTTGTTTCCAGCTAATTCAGAAACTGCAAAAGATCTTTGACTAAAAATAGTTCCTTATGACATCTGATGTAAGATTTTGTAAATGTTTTTATTTTATCAACAGCAAATGCCATATCAGGACTAAATATGCTGACAATAGTGTCACATCAATGCAAAACACTGGGAAATGACTGCCTAATCCATTTTTTTGGATTTATAATATTAAAATCAATTGCGAAATTTTGACAAGACATCAGAATTGCAGATGCATGAAAATAATTTCCTGTGATCTTACTTGCAGTAGGTGTCATTTATCATCCCATAGACGTGAATTCCATAGCAGGCATCCATAGCCAAAATTAAGGTAAACCAACCCGTACTGAGATATGAACCTGACTGGACTCTGTAAAAATAGAACATACACAAAACAAATTGCAATGAGAAATTATCAACACTTCATCAAAGAAATATAATCTATTATCTGGGACAAAAGGCATTAAGCAACTTGACAATCTGTCAAAACCATACAATTATTTTGAATTATTTATAGATATACTCTCATTCTTGCCAGCTTGGGGCCTCAAGCTATTGTCCACAGAAAAAAATACCATGTTAAATATCTGAAGTCAAACACTGCATCTCCTATAAGACAGAAAATTATTTTTACATCTGAAAGACAGCAATTAGTAGAGTGTGTAAAATGAGATAAAGTTCACCAAAAAGCAGACTACTGGCAGAGTTTGTGCTGTGTGCATGTGAGCATGTACCATCCTCTTCCACAAGCAAAATCTAAATCTGCAGTGGGCTATCCTCAGCTTGAAAATTCACACCAGTAACGAAACTTTTGAGGACATTTTGGTAGAAAACGACCTAATACAAGGCTTTGAAAAACAAAATTTTGTGTATATCCCTTTACAAAAGTTTGTTTTATCATTCTTTCAGATAACATAGCAGAGATAAAAACACAAGAGGACAGTGACCAGATTGATAGCCTTTGCTCAAATAACTAGTTGCATTAAATCAGTCCAAAAGTATTACCTGCATGAGTGAGAGCAAATGACACGTGTAAGGATTTGTCTCACACATCCACTATGCGAGCAAATGTATGCATTGTTAATTGCAGACCAGATGCTGTTCACTCTACTCACACAAGTGTTACCAGTTGGGTACTGGGAGTCAACAGAGCTACCTGTATAATGTGGGCAAGCGAGACTTACTGCTTTAAAACCTTGTAAGTAATAAGAACACACTTAGTCCTCACTGTTTACACATTGGTTGAAGTCCAGCTTTGTGCACGTATAGCTTTCAGTTTGACTGAAATCAATGAAAATAATTACCTTAAAATTATAAATAACTTGTCCAATTTCCAAAGAAATATATCACACAAGTCATAAAACCATCTTAACATGGCCCCAACTTTGGCTCAGTTTGAGAGAGCTGGGTGTGAGTGAGAGCAGGGGATAATTTACCTTTATGCCACATCTACTAGCTCTTAGATTTTGGGTACAGCAGGGAGCAGTCTGTTCTCCACCATAAGTTAAAGCAGTCTAAATTTTGCACACAATTAAGTTTTGCTACAAAAGAACTCAGAAGTAGGCCTATGTGCAAATCAGTTATCCCCATCAACAAAATCTTCTGAAAACATTTTCATCCTAGAGTAGGAATAAAGCTTTCATGTGGAAAAAAAAATACCATATAGCAACTTATCCAGCCTATAAACCCCAACTTTCCTGTGAGACAGAAGAACCGACCTCAGGTGTTGCTTCCTGGTTCAGAGTAAGAATGTGCTGTGGTCTCCTGCCTCCCTGCTAAATCTGCCAATCAGTGGTTTTGCCTCAGATTCTGTGCTAATTCCTTGCTCTTTCCTGTCAAAGTTTGACTAAATATTAATTAAGATGATGGGTGATAAAGTAGTTGTACAACCTTTATAATGACATTTACCCGACCCACACTGGACTGAGATTCAAATTCCTTCCCCGATGAATACCTTTTATTATGGATAGTAGAAAAGCCCCAAGAGCTTTACATTCCTAAAGAAACTCCAGTACACTCCAGTTTAAAGAAATCTTTTTTTTTTTTTTAGTGGAACACAATTACCTCAACTTCCAGAGAGTTTTATTGTGCTCAAGAACACTCAAAGTAGTTTGGACTAAATCTTCTCTTCCTTGCCTGTATCTGTCATCCTTCATGGGTTAGCTGGTGTGAACTTCTATCCCTGCCTTTCCTGAAATGTCCTTATCCTTAGGATAACTCATAAGTATCTGTTTAGCTACATTTGTAGAGGACCATTCTGGAAACAATAAGGAAAGGGTTAACTTAGCATCGAAGAATGGGGGGGAACAAGGGGAACAAAAGGCAGGGTGTCAAATACCTGCATTTCATTAGGTGGACACCAACTATAATTGTGCTTCTTTACTTGACACCTTTATAGCCATGAAACTGTACATCTGTTTATCTGTCCTGTTAGGATCTTCATTTCTTCAAACAGAATGTTCTGCTGCTGTCTAGCAAAGAGAATTCCCAATCTGATTCATGTTATTTCAGAGTAACATTCTGCCATGATAAAAAGCTGCTTTGCTTCTAACTTGCTTTCTGCTCTTGCACCAGAAGAACACTAGCCTTGAGCTTTTAAAGCCATTTAGAATCATAATAACCATTTATAAGAACACTATGAAGATCAGGACCCTTCCGATAATGGAGGTTTATTGGATAGTACTATATTGACAGTAGCATCTGAAATTTGCTATACTCAGGAGGAAAAAGGAATTTTAAAAAAGAATTAATCAATATTTCATGTCTTGTTTTAACACCATTGGACCTTAGTCCTCTCATCTATATACTACACTGGCAGGATAAATAAAAACAGCAGAGTGAGTTCCCAGATACCTTCCCTGGGAGATGAAGTACATGACAGAATACAGATTATACACTTTAAAACAAAGCACTTGCATTCCTCTCATTTTTTCCTCTGAAGATACATAGGGATACAAGGGAATATACTTAAGCAGTGGGGATTCTGGATGATTTGGTAACACCTTAGAATTCATTCTGATACTGTAAACATACTTTCAACATTCTAATGAAAGCAATATTAGAAATGTGAAAACAATTTTAGCTGTGCCTAATAAGTCATAAATCTCTGAATACTTTTTAAAATATCATCCCATAAAACTGTAGCGCAAAGCAATGTCTCAGCCCTTGCTATTACACTAACACCGTGCACTCAATTTCTTTCTCTACAGGAGAGTTTCACTTATTTTTTGGCCAGGGCTTTTTGAGACTCATTAGAAAGAGTTCCTCTTGTTACTGTAATTGCACTCAAATTTCAAATTTTACACAATGAAAACAATTCTCCATTTATGTCTAACATAAGGGTATGTTTCTGCACAAATCTCAGGGAAGGAGGACATTAATCCCAAAATAAGGAAAACAGGAGTTTGTTAAACATCAGCGGCAGAACTAGTATAGGCAAATCTATTGTGATATATGTGTGTGCAGCAAATCCAAAATTGTTCCCTATGGCTCACAGTGACTTTTTCTTATACTCTAAAATTAATGGGGCACCATATCTAGGCAGGAAATTGTCTCAACAGCTCAGGAGAAAATAATGCACTATTTTTCAAAAAATGCATTTAGAAAGAAGATGGTTTTGCTTTCAAGGCATGATTTACAGCTGGATGCAGCAATAAAAAGACAATGCTCACAAAAAGTTACTTTGTCTGTTTATCTTGAAAATGAAAGCTTATTTTGCATACTTCCTACGTTATTAGGATTCTTAAAGAAATGTTAGTTACTGGGATGTAATTCATTCTGTTAAATACCATCCAGCATGTCAGAAAAGTACATAGGCATATGCTTAACATTAAACACATGAAAATACCAATGGAACCCACTTACTTAAGATGCTTGAAACAAAGTATGTACTTGCCTATCTTGCTCATAGTGAAGGTTTAAGTGCTTAAGATGTCATTATTTCATCTCAGAACATAAAAGCAAGCTCCAGGATTAGTAGTTTCAAGTCTCAAAACATAGAATTTGCATTTTTAGTAATGCTTTCCATAAACTCCCTTAGAAAGAACTGTCTATAATTTCTCACAATACCTTAAAAAGGAGACTTGCCATCTATATTTTAGAAGGTAATGATAAAAATCATGTTTATGATTGCTAGAATTATAATGTGTGATACATAAAGCTTTAATTAAAAATTAATTAAAAGTAAAAGCAATTAGACAGGGTTCTTTAGCCTTAGCTTTCCAATATTCTACAAAAAGCATAAGAAATTGATATAAAGAAGATGGAATAGAGATGGTTGGTGACTGAGATTCATCTTCTTTGACATCTATAACCGTGCTTTGATGTAGGCTAAATGAAGGAAAAACTAGTTCCTTCTCTCATCAGGAGAAAATGGAGGAACATCAAATATTTTCTTAATGATCGAGGGCAGGTGAGTCTAAATTGGGTAGAAGTTTTGTTGTCACTTGAGTTCTGATTTTACCGTAGAATTCCAGGAAGTTCTTTTCTTTGTTCAATTGTTCCAGGATTTTTTATGTGCACAATCAATTCTAGCTCTATGGTTCAATGAACTGTAATTTCCAGTGGGGACTTCAGTAGTAAAAAAATAAAAAAAAGTTTGTTAAGGTGGAGATGGTCTGTAGACAAGCAATTTCATGTCAATCTGATTGCAGAAAAGAATTTAGAAGCCTATTTTTTAATTCTGTGCTGGGAGAAATTAAAGAGCACAGAAGGTCAATTAGAATTACTAATTAAGATGAAAAATGAAGAAATTTAGGACTTCAAGAAGTTATTAAGTAACAGAGAGCTTGCCAAAAGCATTAACTAGACACTTTTCCTTTTTTGCTTTATTTCAAAATATTGCAGTAAAATAATATTCAACAATGACAGATTGAAATTACAAGATTCTCCAGGCCAATTAATTGACAAAAAAATTTATCTTTTCGTAAAGGCTGTTTACAGACTCTAATCCTCGGATGACCCTCCTACCAAACTACTGAATCGTCAGCAGCTTTATTTGGAGCAGCTTGTCAGGCCCCTTGATTAATAAATAAGTACAAATAAAGGTAGTGGTCTAAAGAAACTAAGAGACCTGCAATCCACAGAGTGGAGGCTTCATAATGAGATGGCCTTCTAACATGCTAAAAGATTTGTAAAAATGATTCAAAATAAATAGAAGTATTTTCAAGAACTGTGTCAAGATTAGCTTAGACTGTATTCAGGTGGACATGTCTCTGGTACTTATTTGTATCTGCAGAGCATCAAGATACCGTTAATCTTCTGGGAGGGACTCAGTATACTCTGGTTTTGCCTGTCCCTCTACCACTTGCCCCATGTCAGCCTTGTCTGTGACTGATCCTCAGGAATGGGGATAGAAAGTACATGTACTCTCTGCAGTTCCTTCTTAAAGACAACCAGCCCTTTTTCTCCCTGCGTTACTATAGGCTTTTACATTGCTGAACAGCAGTATGTTTCCTTACAACTAAAAATACAGAAAATTTATCTAACAGCACAAACTTAATGCATGACTTAATTCTATACTAACCAGATTAATGCTACCATTGTACTTATGTTAACTGAGATTTCTCTTTTTTTTTTTTTTTTTTTTTTTTTTTTCTGAGGAAACATCTCTGAATATAGCTGCTAAACAACTCTTCATCTTTGCCAAATTAAACGCCCACATTCCCCAAGTCACAGGCTTGGTCTGTGGCTTCCTCTTCATATCAAAAGTAGACTTGTAAATGACAGGTTAGAGTGAGCTGACAGAAAAATGCCCCCACCCCTGAGAGAACGGCAAGGCTCATTTTCCTAGCACCTCTTATTTGAGGAGCACAGATAACTCTCATGCTAGAAAGCTGTTTTCTTAAGAGGAAAAAAGGAAGTACATTTGGTAAGCATAAGATTCTAAATGCTGAAGAGTATTAGCGCTAGACTAGATTTAATTCTGTTTTCTGTAAGTCTCGGTGCTTTGTTGCTAATAATTTCATTATACTTTCTGCAGAAAAAAATAGCACAAGAGCAATGAAGACACAAGCACAGAGAATTGATTTCACCTGGTAAAAATGGATGCTATTTCCGCATTATAAAGATACCTGTTAGGCAGTTGTTTATCATAATTACCCATTCTTTTGTATGTGTGTGTGTGCATGCATGTGTTTTCTTTGCATTCCATAAGGAATGCAGGACATCTAATAATAAACACCCATGCCCCTCGAGCAGTGAGCAGACTGTCTCACACATTCAAGAGCCCACATGGTGCTTCAGGTCATTCTGAAAAGTGAAACATTTATATATGGACAGATGTTTTATTATCCATCATGTATGGTTTTATGCAAAGCTTGAACAAGTGGAATGCATTATGAACAGCACAGACCACTTGTCCAGATTCAGACAGCGGCTGTGCCCAGAAGGAGGTACCTGGGAATGGAGAAGTGATGCACTCCTGGCAGCCCAAACTCTTGGTAGCTCATCCTTACTGTGAATACTGAAAATAAACTGCAGGTTTATTCAGGTGGCACACTGTCCAATTAATCTCCAGAAATATAGGTTTTCCATCTATATTAATACTGCACCAATGGAACACAGAGAACAAGTATCCGTTTCAGTTGAATTTGCTATAAACCCACAGTAAAGGCTACTCCTAGGTAACAACTAGCCCATGAGAATCCTACCTCACAATATGATTTAAAAAGAGATGTAACAATTAATGCATCCTGTGTCAAAATGACCTTGAAAAAAGACAGGAAGGACACCTCTGAATGATCATAAAAAGGGAACAGAGAAATGATGGCTTTGTATTGAAGCACATCAAATTAAAAAAAAATACAGCTATTTGACTTACTATTTACAATTTTTGGCAAGACAGGCAAAAACAATATTAGAAATAAGGAAGAATCTGTTACTGCAATTACTGAAATCCATGTGGCATCTGCTTGGGTATGTAATTTATGCAAGTAGTTCCAATCTTTGTGTTGTAAACATTTTTTTTTTATTTCTTTCCTCTCTTTCTCTGCTCTATTCAGTATACAGATGGAAACCTGAAACAAAGGGGGGGAAAAAAAGCAGCTAAAGAAATTGACTTCTGCTTCCCAGGCTTCTGTAGTTTCCTTATTTCTGATTCCTTGACCTGGCTTTGATGCATCTCAGCTCAGCTGTGAACTCAGGCAACCAGAGAAGGAAGTTATTTCATCCAGGCAGAGAGGGCTCCTTCAGGTGCTTGTGCTGCTGAGCTCAGGGAAGAAAAGGAGAATTCCTGTTTATCAAGAGTAATCATAGAGGTCCAGCTTGCTGCAAAGCATATAGAAAAGAAACAAGACTTAAAAATTATAATTGTAAACTCTACTTTCTATGCCGATATATATACATGTGTGTATTATTGTGAGGTCATTCTCATGCAAGAAAACCTGTGCTAATCTTTTCAAGTTGAATGGCATCCTCTGCAGAGAACAAGAGTTGCAAGCTAAATTTCTTACAGCAGTTGGGCTTCTGCAGCTCACACTGA
The DNA here is from genome assembly GCA_028565335.1 of Limnodromus scolopaceus. NCBI lineage: Eukaryota > Metazoa > Chordata > Aves > Charadriiformes > Scolopacidae > Limnodromus > Limnodromus scolopaceus. The sequence goes on from JAOXNO010000004.1 coordinate 21,801,414, forward strand.
CTCTTCAGAAACAAAATGTGTTCTTGTTGCAAACTGTTTAAAGAACAGTAAATCCCAATACCAGTATTTTTTTTCCCCACTCTCTTCCCTAGTCCACCTGTTTCCAGGAATACATATTCTTTTGCTTTCTCTTGAATCAACAATTCTTTATTTCCCTTTCTTGAGTACAAACTTGGTCTGAGGCACAGTCCGTGTTATTGCATGCGCTCAAGTTATTAGTACAAAGATGCCTTTTGTAAGTGCCCTGGCTGCAGTTGCCACTTGACATCTGAGGCCAACCAGTTTATGCATGATTAGCCATGACCTTGACCCACTGGAGGTGTATTGTGCAAAAAGAGAAGTGTATGGCGCCACACATCTCCATTTGCACTTGGATTTTGTTGATGAGCAAATGGATGTTTAAATCAGAAGAGGATCCACAGAAGTGTGGACCATTATAACCATGCAATTATGCTTGGAACGAAAGGAAACAAAATTTACATGCACAGATTTGAGGGCTAAGCTGTTGGCATCTTTTCACAGCCATTTTTCTCTTCAAAAATCACCCGAGTAAAAATCATTTCACCCTTAGGATGACAGAGCTTATCAGGAAAATCAAACTCTTCTGGTCTATGCCAGCATGGCACTTGCTCCACAGCACAATTACTTATGCTTGCAGTGATTGAAGCAAATGGGAGGTAATGCCAAATCTCCTTTCCCTGGACAGTACTCAAGCCTGCAAGTTAGTTGTGGCACTGTGGTGTACTCCTATCCCACCATTCTCCACTTTCCATTGCCCTGTGCTAGGTCAAAGACTTACTGACATCCCTGATGGCTGTGACAAAGGCAGTGATCGCTGAAACCTTGACACAGGTTTCATGACTTGTGCCGTGGGCCTCTTTTTTGGGTGGCAGCTTTATGCGCTCTTCTCTTCACCAGTAGCCGCATCCAGTTTGCAGAGTGCTAGTTCAACATTTCCCCACAGCATGAAAAGGAGTAGAGAAGGATTTAGATTTTCATCTTTTGTAACAAAAAATGAATCAGAACTCAAAAGTGTGCCAAGTGGAAGAAAAAAAGACAACAGTGACTTTTTTCCTGCATCTACATTTAAATCAATACTTGCCGTCTTGGGTCTGCACATTTTTCTCTAGGGAGGATGTAAACTAAACAGAGCCGCAGTTAATCCAGGATCCCCAAAGAGAATTAATTAAGCAGGCTTTCCCACCCTTTTCTTTTGGTATTAGAGGGCATTTACTACTCCTAGCTGCATATTTTAGTGAAATATATTGTAGGTGAATACAGAGAAATTTCTTGATTAGCTCTTGCCTTGTCAAGACAAGATACTGAAGGGAGTTCATCTAACCTTGGCTGAAAGCAGCTTGAATTTTTCATAAACATTTTTAATGAGGTTTTTCTTTAAGTTTAAAGCAAAAAATATGAGACAACTTTCTAAAGGTGCACATTGTATGATTGTGACATTGGGATGTGAGCAGAGGCTTTTATAAATGTATTTTGTTTTTCTGCTATGGTGAAAATGAAAGACCAGCTAGCATGAGACTGTGCCCTGACTGTATTCGTTTGAGTGGGGAGAACATTGGACCAGATACTCAGCTGGCAGAAGCCACACTGATGTACCTCAGCTGATATCCTTTTGAATTTTCTACAATCTGCAGTCATTGTGCTAGTTCAATCACTACCTCTTTCATGTTAACAGGGAAGGGAAGACAGTGTTACATTTTTCTCCCAACATTTCACATTTATCTGAGAACTTTTGCTTTTCACCAGGATGGATGCTTATCCAAAAAAAAAAGCTTATGGAGACACAGTCATAATACTAATGGGAAGTTTCATTTCTGAATGGAAAATATTCACTGAAAAAAAGAGAACTCAAACCCCACAGATAAGACCTTCATCACTGCACATCCCTCTACCAACAACTTGTCTCTCCTCAAATGTGGTATTCATAACAGTGATTCCAGGTATTCTAAAATTAATTCCTCATTTGTTGCCTCATTACTCACTGATTATTTACATTACAGTAGCACTGCAAATCCTTGCTGTGCAAGGCACTGTACACCCACATGTGACAGTCCTTGACCCAAAAAGCTTAATTGTCAAGTAATCAAGAGAAAAAGATTCTTTGTAGAACATACATATCTTTATCCCTAGTTCTCACAGGGAACTGATGCATACTGAGATTTCCTTCCTTACATTTAAGGCATGTATATAAATAGTAATTTAACATGCATGCAAAAGTCTGTGCAGCATATATAGCAGGCAGAATGGAATAAAATAAATGCAAGACCTTCTAATACTGTTCCATGGAAACTTCCTACGATATTGCATTGTGTTTCACTGATTCACTGAATTTTTAGAGTTGGAAGGGACCATAGATATCATCTAGTCCAACTCCCCTGCTGAAGCAGGATTGCCCAGAGCTAGAGCATGTTACTCAGGACTGCATCCAGGTGG
>JAOXNO010000004.1:21803964-21876290 GCA_028565335.1 Limnodromus scolopaceus
TAGCCAGGCTGGTCTTCGTCCCTTCCTGCTTGTTTTTTGGGACTTGGGTATGGCTCTTTCCTGCGCTTTGAAGAGTGTCTTCCTGGGCACCTTTGCCCTTCAGGACTGTCTCCCAAGGGACACTTTCAACAACGTTCCTGAAGAGGCCAAAGTCTGCCCTTCAGAAGTCCAAGGTGGCAGTTTTGCTGGCCCCCGGCCTTGCTTCAGCAAGAATTGTAAATTGTATCATTTCGTGATCACTCTGTTCAAGATGAGTGTCTTGGACATTCATCTTTATTGTGTTATAAAGACACATTCTCTGAAATTGAGTCCAGAGCCACAATGCTCTTCTTTATACTGCCTATTTGCACAAAACAAAAGTTCATTTTATATTAGGGAACATCAACATTTTTAGCAAAAATGAAGTCTTAAATCCAGACAAATTATTCTGATGTGGAAAAAAGGAGATAAAAATAGAACTTGCGTGGGTCTGAATTTTAATTCTAATGCAAGAGGCCATAATGTAACCCATCAGTCAAGCTTTGAAGATGAACTGCTAATTAACACAGATGTTGCCTTCCCTTTTACTACTGTAACTTTCTCCAGATTAACTTTTCCTTAAAGTAAAAAAGGAAAAAATATTTCTCTTTCCTTTTCCTTTTCCTTTTTTGACATCCCACTTAATGAAAAACACAGATACATGTAAGTATCATACTACTGTTTAGTATCAATATTAGGGTCTTGCTTACTCTCTTTATTCCATTGAAACGTCTCTAGTCTTTCACTGCTTTCTTAATTGACTCAACTCTGTCCAGCTATCTAGAAAGAAGCAAAAAATCCCAGCCTCAGAGCTGCTGAAGCTTCCCTGACCTTCTCCATTGTTCTCTTTACACAGTAACTGGCTTTCTGATGGGCAACTCTCTTTGATGTACATTGTGGACAGCAGAGGTTGAGGTCTAATTGAATTCCCACCTGAAATATTGGGTCTCAAATCCTCAGCACATGCAAGATTAGCTTTTGTCTTTCCCCTTCCATTCATTCACCAAGAGCCACTAAATTTATGCATCAGGGTCTTCTGAAGGCCAGATGCCTGCAGCCACTGACACAAATATTTACACTGAAGGCAGCACCTTGATTGCAGACAGACATATTCAGGGGAACAGCAAAGAATGGTGCAGTTTTTTTCTCTTAGATGGCAGTCTTTAGAAAAAAGTGTGATCCAGCAAACAACTTAGAAAAGCTGAAGACTGCTACAGGGAAGCTCATAGGAAGAAGTACTATGGATCAGAGTAGATTCTCTTCTAGCCTACTGCATGGTTCCTTCAACACTGGACAATTTCAGACTGTTTTCTTTTCATATTCATTGATTTGACTGCAGGAGGGTAATTGTACAAATGGAAGCGGGGAGAAAAATCTCCATACTTATTAGAATGACAGTGAAATGCTCGAAAAGAGAATTTTTATGGCTTCCCTGCTATTAACTGAAGTAGCAAATTAGTTAATTTTCCAAGTCTTGCACAATCCAGCTTTTTGAGAATAGTAAACTCAAGAATTATTGGACTAATCGTCTAGCCAGCTCACTGTCAGTGTAAGCTAATGCCTAGTAACCAAGTACAGTGAAGAGTTCCGTTAACTTCAGGGATTTGGTATTTTCAGTGAACCAAAGTTATTAGAACACACTCATGAAGCAGGACAGTGGTCCTTTGCTTTATAAATAAATGCTCTGATTTCTCCTCCACATACTATATTGCTCCTAGTGACATAATCTTTTCAGTGACTCCCAGTATCAGCTAGTTAAGATTTGGAGATGTTGCCAGCGAAGCTCTGCAGGCAAGGAGCTCTTTAGAAAGCCACATACCTGACAGCATACTTCAGAGGAAGCTGTTGCTGCTCCCTGGGCATCAAAGTTCAGGACCTCACAGTTAACTGAACTCTTACCTATAAGATTTGCATGGCAAACATTAAACGAAGCTAATTCATTAGAAGTAGAAACTACAGCCCACTTGTTACAATGTAGGTGACTCAACACTACATCTCTTTAGCACAAAATTGTAATATTTAAAACCGCCAAAAATCTGTTATGTAGTTACATTACAGAGAACCTCAGGTAACACTAGTAGCTACATTGCTGGAAGGAATACCAGATTAAAAATTAAGAGTTCAATCACACACAATACCAGAGATAGCGTCACAGTTAGCTTTACAAAACAACATCATTCTTTATGAGGCTTTTTCTTTGCCTCTTCATGCTATTTGCCTGATAAGCCCTTGCCAACAAAGACATTATACTAATTACAATTAGTTATACAAAGTGTGGGACAACTGAAATGATTTATTGATTTTTCCTCACCAAATAAACCTTATTTTGAATTCCAAATATATGGTAAGAAAAATAAAGCAGAAGCCCCAGATACTCCAGAAATGTATGAATGTGAATATGCTTACAGAGACACTCAATCCATTTAAAATTTGAATCTTACAGTAGCTTTGAAAATTGGTGTGGAGTAGTTTTTATGCAATTAAATTCCCTTTCACCTGAGCAGAGACATTTAAGGTACAAAGCCAAGAGCTGAGCTGTTTTCAAAATAACTTAGAACTAAGAGGATTCTCCAACAACAGGCAAAAATAAAAGTGTCCAGGCCAACAAATAAAAGTATGGACATTTGTCATGCAATATTAATGCAGACTGGCTTTGTTTGCATTTGATATAATCTACTATCTACATGCAATCTGAAGAGATGAAAGAATATGAAGCTGTGTTAAATACTTTTCTATGTTAAATATCAATCTGTGGTAACTACTACTTCATATCTAGGCATGGAAATCACGAAGAAAACTTTTTGCTTCAGTTCTTTGGGAACTCATTCTAAACATTTCTGCAAGACCTTCCTTTGTCCTCCATCCTGCAACATCATGAATGCTCCTTAAATCATACCGAGAATCTGCTTATCCTGTGAATATCCCCAGTGTTCAAATGTATTTCCATGAAGGATGAGCATGGACTGAGAGTCTAAGCAGAATATAGTGCTTGATCCTTCCTGGGGACCCTCCTCACAAGTCTGTATCTTAAATTCTTTTGAACTTCCAAAAAAATGCCTAGACTTACTGAAAAAAATAATAGCTCATCCAGTTTGATGTTCTTCCAGTCCTTTGTATACATGCCTCATCTCCAGAGATCCAACTCACTCGAGCACTTAGATATAAACCTTCCGTAATACAGACATTGAATATATTCAAGTAAATAGGCTTAGATCAACAGCCACACTCATAAACCAGCAGGTTTACTCCCTGATCTCAGCAGTGCCTTTTGCCACTACACCAGCCATTTTGTCCTCAGTCTTGACAAGAGAAGGCATGGCACTTAGGCAAAATACATTTCTTCTCTTTTTTCTGGTCTGCAAGTCAGCATTATCTGATTAGGTCCACTTCCTTCGGCTTGTTCAGTCTCGCTTATCAGACACACTGGAAAATATTTCCAATAATAAGCCACCAGAAATCTGCCTTCATATCTGCTGTCAGGCTACATATAACAGAAATCTTTTCATTTTGGTTTTAAAGTATTGCTTCATTCAACAAGCCGACTGCTGGCTGACACACAATCTAACCTAAAGGCTATGGATCAGCAGGTAAATGCAGAAATTCTATTAGTTTTCAGACCTGAGGTTTACGCCTTTCATTTCAAATGAAATCAAAATCCCACACATGAATAGGTAAAGCACAGAGTAAAGATCCTTTCTTAAAACCATCCATTACCTATTACATGAGTGCGAGGAAGAAAGCAGTTTCTGCATCTTGTAGATACTCTATTTCTTGAGCTCAGTGACACTGGCAAGGATGGTAAATAGCAGACATAAAAGAGACCCATTCTGAGGAAAATTTAAAACCATGACAAACATTATTTTAGGCAATGTGAAATCCTGCAAAGGTACAAAGACGGGCCGTATTCAGATATGCTTGGTCTTAACAAAACCTCTCCAAGGTTGTATAAATTGGACTTTCTTACCTAAATCTGAATTTAAAAGTCATAGGCAAACTTGCCTGTGCTGTAGGGGTTTTGGAAATGAGTATCCTCATTTAGCACCAGAGGAAGGAAATAGTGCAAAACTGCATATTACAAAGTATCCAGAATATTTATGAGAATATTTCTTTTTCTAAATGAAAAGAAAAAACATCAACAAAGAGAGATTTCATTCCTTTGTTCCTTCTGTAAGTATACTTATATAAGTTTTGATATGTAATCAGATTTCCTACCCAGCTTTATATATAAATACAAGAGATTTATGAATGATTGGCACCTGACTTCATTTTACTGTTTGTTCTGAAGAGATATGTTCACTAGAAGTTCTCAGAGCACACGCATCAGCATTTTGACACAGTGAACAGGCTGAATCCTCAAATTAATAGCAGTGAGTAGAACTCACTTCTGGTGTGATCAGGCAGAACTCCACCGAAGTCACTGGAACCACTTCTGACAAAGTTGAATTTTTCTGTGAGACTGGTATACTGTCTGCATACAGGCAGAGCATCTTTTGGAGATAAGGCCCACTAATGTGGGGCCCACCCTAAACCTGTGGAATCAACACACCTAGATTCTACTTTTATGGCTATCAGATTTTGTTATTATATACACCGTTACCGTATAATTATGCCACACACTGTTTTCCTTCAAAACAGCGGATGATAGTTGTCTTAGAGCTGGAAAATCAATTGTGATCACACTAGTAGCGCTTTTTTTCTGCACGTCGTGTTCCGTGCATTCAGTTAAGGAAATTGTTCCAAGGTTTTGCTATTTATTCAGGAAAATATATAGAAGAAAAGCATGACTTTTTCTTCTTTGAAAAATTAGCTGTAATAATTGTCTTTGGAGTACAGCATTAAACAGGAAAGAAGCTACTCAGCTTGTTGGGCTGCCTCTTTCTCATTATACAAGCCTACCTGTATCTTTCATTTGTATTTTGTGTTTATTTGTATTTAATCTGTATTTTCCTCTGGCAATAGGTTTGATAGCCTCTTGTTTCATTTTGCACTGATGCTATCTTATAGCTTGATGATTACAAGTTGGTATTCTTTATCATAGCTCTTAGCTATTACAATATTCAGTTCTCATGTATGGATCTCCCATACATTTTCTCCAAGAGAGATAGAACTGTAGCTGTTACACAAAACTGAGAAGAAACAGAAGTCCACGCAGTGTGAGATTTCACCTTACATGTTCAGTCACATCAAGAAATGTTACATAAACTGGCTTAGAATAAAAGCAAACAGTACCCTCAAGGTGCAATGTCCAGGTCCAGCTTGCAGTTGAGTCCAATAAGCCAACTAAATCACATCTTACAAATGAATAAAAAATAGCCACGATCATTCTGTTTTATCTCACAGAACATGATAATCGAAATGCTGGTTTATCTTGCCCTTCTGACAGGTATTCAGCACTTCTGATTCTGTGTAAGAATTTTTGACAAGGAAACAGTGCTTTGTACTCCCCAGTCAAAGGCTGATCTAAATGGTGCTTAAAAATTAACATTCTGTTGGGATATACTAAAATCAGGGCTGCAGAAAGGTAATATAAAATATAGTATCTGAGCTGGCACCATTGCTTATGTAGTACCTTTCATCCCAAAAGTTCTGGGTAGACTACATACACACTGGCAAATGTAGCCACTTGTGGGGGAATGTGGAAGGTGTTTAACAGCATGGCAATGATAAAGGGCAATTTAGGATGAGGATGAAGAACCATGTATCAAGTAAACTCCCCAGCAGCACTGGAGATGGTTGTTCAATGCTGGCAAGAGAGGAATACTGATACGGAACAGTTTCCTAATGCATTCTTGAATTGCTTTGGAAATCACTCATCCAAGTATTGACTGGATCCAACTACGTTTAACTGGTTAGATCTGATGAGATCAGGCTATATGGCTGCAGCTTGTGATAAGAAGCCAGTGTTAGAAATAAAGTGTAGATCTCAGAAAAGCAAGAAACCCCACAACCCTAAACCATTCATATGGAAATTATTCAATATAAACAGGCAATTTCTTCTTGAATTGCTCATATAATAGTCTATATCCATGTATCACTATGAAAACTACATGGATACACAGATTATTACCATACGAAACAATGCAGACATCTTATGTCTCCTCATAGGTTTACTAGCATTGCTCAGGGCTTTGCTATCTTAATGTTATTATCCTTTATGCTGTGTAGTAGTGTCCTCCATTGTGCAGTATTCATTATTACACATTTTGTTATGCACTACCTCTGCATATGTATTAATATGCACAGATTAAGCCAATCAATTTACTGATACCATAGATACACATTGCACTTAGATCTATCACAGGCATTCCTTATGCTTACAAGACAAAGCAAATGAGTCCTCTTTTATATACTGGAGGATCACTCTTTGTAAATGTTGAATGATTTTAGTGGTGACATTATGACTTTGTTTTTCTTCAATTTGTTCCTAAGAGGATGTATGAAATAAAAATTTACTGGTGGGGAGAAGGAATATAAATTAAACTATTTTATGATAGCCATTCCTTAAAATCACTCAGACAATAAATTCCAGCAATTGTTCAAGAGCAAAAGCTTTTGTAAGTACCTGAGAACAACAACACACGTGGAGGAAGAAGACAGAGCATCTTCAATTGAGAACATTCAAGTTTGCTATTTCCTTGTACAAGTAGAAGCAGAGAGCTGCTCTTCAAATAGGGAACTGTCACTTCTCCTCTGGGCCTTGAGTGATGCTGTGCTCTTGTTTTACCTTTGTATTTTCATTTGGTTTCTTTAAGTGCATGCAAAGGACTAGTTTGAAATGATGCCTGTTTTCACACTGTGGAATGAGTTGCCCATTTCTAACTTGCAAACTACAATGTAGACTACACAGCCTCCATAACATTTAAAGAGAGTTTATAGAGGCTGTAAGAAGCAGCTGGAGTGGAAGTGTTTCGTACAGAGCAGTGTTTGAAATGATGCTAGGTATTATCTCACTCAGTCCTCAAATACCACAGTAAATGAATACATAAGAAAAACCTCGTTTCACCCAGGAAGGGTTTTTTTAAATTACTTTCCTAGAGATTTCTGGAGTTTCCCTTTAAGAAGATAGCCTGAGATGAAGGCATAACAAATGCAAAATCATTTCCTCTTAATAACTTATTTCACTAGTGCATAAATTGCATGAAATGCAATTCTGTATTGCATGAATGCGTGAAAATTAACCACGGGAAAAATGCATTTTACACTGCAATCATGAACTGAAATATACATTGCTGACATGTTCCTTTCTAAGGGGACTCGGGTGGACGTAGCTAGGTCTATACAGCTCAGTTAAACCTATGCTGAGCTTATGTACCATCCTCACTCATGCTCAGCAGCCTGTCAGGCTCCACCTGAGAACAGCTGTGTGGTAGATGACGTTACAGCCTGTCAAACACTGCCTGAATCGAACTGTGTGGTAGATGATGTTACTGCTCTGACTGTTTATCACCACCAGACAACTGGAGGTTACTGATCCCACAGTTCTGGCAGCACATGATGCAGGTCTCTAACCTGCTTCAAGCAAAATAACCAGACTAGACCAACTCATGTACGTTGGAAGCACAACAGCAGGTAGCTGACTTTGCATTGGACAGTTAGGAAGTGCATGTATCTTAAAGTAGTCCGGCCAGGAATATGCATCTTGACCCTCTGGGAATGTGCATTCATGAGCCTTGATAGAGCAGCTTCCTAGAGTTTTCCATTAATAGGGAATTGGGAAAATAAATGCTTCTGAGGAGAGCAAAGTATCTGATATTTTGATTACAGACAAGTAAATAGCTTCAAAAAGACTTTGTGCCTATAAAGACAATCATTGGGCATCTTTTTGAGCCTGGATTGAAGTATGTCTAGTATCCACATACAGAGATCATCACTGTAATGGTAATTGCTTTGCCACTTCAGGAGTCCACTCCAAGAGCCTAAGCAGGAGACACAGTTATGATTAAATATCATTCAACTGACCTCTTTCTATCTTTTACCTGGCACCACATTGTTATTTACGTAAACAGTGGTTATAAACCCCCACAATTCAAATATTATACAATGCAACACAGTATTGCCAACTTGAGACAAGACCACCAGTAAAGCACTCCTCCCTAAGTAAATAATGGTGACTGCTTTTCAGTACTTTGCTTTAGGTGCTTAACTTTGTTCAAAAATAATCATGAGGAGAGACAGAAAAGATATTTGACAGAGTGGTCAGGTGGAGGCTTACATTACTATGGATTTTCACTCAGTGGCAGCAGGTAGAAGATGAGTTCAATGCACCTTCTAGAAATTGATCTACCGTTTTCTTTGCTCCTATTTGTTAAAAAAAAAAGTTTCAATTCATTTTTTCCAAAATGGCATAAAATGAAGATGTAAAATTATTTATGTTCTTTGAGATTTCTTTTGGGTTTCGGCCTGACATTACACTGTACTGTACTCATATCTACGTGACTTTGTGTATAGAGGGCCTCAGCTGCCCAAGCGCAAAGAATTTGCATTTGCACAAAGTGCTACTGAATTATGAAGTTTCCCTCACATTTTGGAGTGCTGCAAAATAAATAGCGCTAATAGTACTGTAATCTTTCAGTTTCTGTTCAAAGTACTTCCTGAAAGCAAAATGAATTAAACTATTAGCACATCTGTAAATTAAGTAGACATTCTGGCTTATTAACTGAAGCACACAGAAGCTGTCTGAGATATCCAAATGTCTTGCTCTTGCTCCCATTGAAACCACCAGCAGTACTCCCACTGTCTTCAGAGTCATAGGATCAAGCCCAGAGTAAGCAACAAATCGACAAAAGATAAATCTAATTCTCAATCAGTTGCATTAGCAATGCATAGTAAACTACAGGACAACAGGAAGACAATGTGCTTGGCAAACACCAGTTGCACAGAGCAACGGCTAATACGGCATAACCCACAGGGGGCGTGCAGGTATTTGCAACTTAACTACCTGTCTGCAGTCTCCCCCAGTAGATCTTGAATGTCTCCCTTACAGGTGGACAATGTGCCAGTAATCATGCAATTGTGACAGAAAAACAATAGGAGACCCCTTTAAAATGTGAAAATCCCTGTTTTCTTCTGCCCCTGAAACTCGAGCAGACCCAATCAATCTGTTGACTCCATATTAGGAAAAACATATTCCACAAATTATCATAAATAACTAAGTGGGATGTATGCTCAGTTTTTGCATGCAAAGAAAACGCTTCATCCTGGCTTGAATGCATGGAGAATTTTTCAAAGTACAGAATTTCAAACAAGATTAAACCCCAGTAAATCCTCTTTCATTGTGCCATGCTGTGCAGACTGTCCTTTCCCTGAACACAGGTTTGAAATATGGAGGAGCTGATTTCCCAGACTGCCATCCTTCATTGGCTCAAATTCTCACTAAGGTTTGTTTTCTCAGACAACTCTGCACATTCCTCCTACTAACAAGTGCAACTGTACTACAAAACAGACATAAAAACGACTGCTGTGCCACAGATTCTAGGCTCCTAAAGAAAAGAAACAGCACCAGATATTGTTCTACTCCATCTCCCAAAATGGTGCAGAATTCCCATCAATAAATTGACCCGATATTCCTGGTGGTTTTGCATTTCTTGTTCTCCGTCTCTTCCAAAATATCCTTTTCAATAAAGTTTAAATAAATCTTGAAAAATTTAAATTAACTACTCTGGAAAGGGCAAGAAATCAGCTTTGAAGCCAAAGGAACATAACCATTTTTCATTACAGAATTGATGTATCATTCAGAAACAGTATCTTAACTTTTACTTATATGACATCCATAAATGAGCTTGAGTCTCACCCGAAATAAACAAAGTCTTGCTGAAATAAAAAATGTACCAATAGTCTTTTTCCAAATTCTAACAAAACACAAGAATTATTTAGAAGAAAAATGGTGCAAGTATTGTAAATATTGCAAATATTTCTTTGGTACAAAGCAGAAATCATTTTATAGCTTTCCTGTGAGGAATTGTGAAACCCATTTTCTTTTTCTGCAAAGAGAAGTAAAAAATCTTCTGAAAGTCTATAACTATTACACTCTAAAATATGTATTAGGCACAGAGATAAACTCTCCTAAGAAAACAGTAAGAAAAAAATCTAGTCAAAAGTTTCTAATCGTGAAACTGTATAACATTCTGGTTTCTTCTGGGATAAAAATGAGTATCACAGTGATTAAAAGGATGAAAACCAGCAATTAATTAATTAAACTGTAAAGGCAGAAGAATAAAATCCTTAAAATCCCAGATATACTCCCATGGGTTTTGCTGAGCCATTTTACACCTTTTGAGGCATCTGCCAAGAAAAGGTCAGTTGAACTAATCCATGCTTACACCTTGGCATCTCCATTGAAACATGTCATCTCTCCACTGTAGAGTTATTACTTGCTGCCTATGACACTAAGTCTCAGAAACAGGGTAGACTTGATCCTGAATGGAGTTGTGACTGATGCGTCTTTCATAAGCCAAGGAAATCTATACACTGGGTGTCTCAGGAGACTAATAGTCCAGCTTCCTTTGGAGTATTTTCCTCTTCTATCTGGCTTTCAGAGCACTCCTTTTCCTCATACAGTAACTACAGAGTGGAAAAGGAACCATCAATAACAATTCGGCATCAAACAATTAACTTTGTGGGACAAAACTCAAAGGAAAATCAAATGTATTTGCTTATGTTCATTTACCCAAACCCCGGGGCTTAAAACATTCCCTAGTAGTTGTGAATTCACCTTCTCTAACTGTGAAACCAGAGCTTTCTTGTTTGGTCTCACAGGCTTTCCCCACAGAAAGCCACCTCTTCATAACCTGGGAATACTAAAATCTCACAGTGAGTGCCTGGCAGCAAACAAAAACAAATGAAACAACACATCACAGAATAAAAGCAGCCATAAAAAAACCCCTCATGTATAAAAAATAGTTGTCAGATTGCTGACAACTCCATTCTGTCTTCCTGTAGGCTTATAATACTCAGGAAGCAACCCCTTCACATTTATCACTATTTACCAATACCACTCTCTCAGGTCTCAGAGCTTGGACCAGCTACAATTGCCACCCACTCCATATTCATGGAATCCATCTCCTTCTCATGCCATCTGTTCTTTGTCCCGAACTAATCATGATATATAGGGCAATATGATTGCTACCTGCTCTGAATGCTGGTCCTAGTATCTTACCACAGGTTTCAGTAGAATCACAACTGTGAGGTGATGTGTATTGTCTCTAATCCCCTGGTGTAAAACCACTGAAGCAGAGAGGCAAGTTTTAGGACTAGTACTACTTCTTATGCTGTTACCACTCCTTGTTCGGTCTTGGAAGAGAGATCGTCTCTGATTTCTTACCACTACTATCCTTCAAAGCTGCATTTGATGCAAACAAAGTTGATAATGGCCTCTGTTGGGTAACACAGGTTCATGTTTTGAAATTGGACTTTGAAAGGACTCTAAGATTTACCTCTGAAAATTAGGCTTTGACTGGTCTATTTGGGAATAAGGCTGGTTATCAGTGATAACACATACATTTAGACTTAAAGAAATCTGATAGGTGCCAGACATAAGAAATTATCATTTTCCTCTGTGAATTTGGCTCCCTTACACACTTGTTCAGATCCCATTTTTGCTAGCCAAAGCCCTGTTTAAAAAATCATTTTACAGGTTTTAAGAAGACTGTAGTCATTTATTCAGAATTTTTCCTTTTTATTTCAGTCAGATATTAATAGAGCAGCAAAGAAAAATGTTCCTGTGGTTTAAACAACACATTTTTCTCTATATCTGCCTTTGCTTACAAGTGAGGGGGAAAGAGGCTCTGATAATCTACGGTACAAGCTGGAAAGGTGACAAGTAAAAACTTATCTCTTAAAATGCTTTCCTGTTTTACTTCAGGTGAAACAGGCAGTTAAGATGCTAGAGGCTGTTTTCTGTGTAGCCTGGAACGCTAAAGAGAGGCAGCGTGCTAAATATCATATATGGAGCCTGAATCATAACACGGCAGCTTAGTTACTATAGGAAAATCTGTGACAACTTGAGACAGATGGACAGGAACAAAAGATTAACCCATTTTGAAGTAAAAAGTTAAATACCAGATAGAATGTTTCTTATTATCTGTCCAATATTAAGAATACTAAATAATGTGAAAAACTACAGGGAGGGTAATAAGTGCACAAGGCTTTACCCTTGCAAACAAAGTTTGGGAGCATTTTTGCTCACAGGAAAAGCATCTTAGTTTGAATTTGTATGATAAGTAAATATTCCCACTTCTCTGCTGGTTTGGAAGAGAGGTTAATAGAGGTGAAACATTCAACCAACATCTCTAACATACACATTTTTCTGTGCAAGAAATCATTATTATTCCCACTTCATGATTTTATCAGCCTGGAAGTAAGATCTGCAAAATGGAGAAAGGTTTACAAAATGTAAAAATCACTTATAGAGCAAAATAGAGTTATATATTATATTTATGTTTCTGGTCAGAAAGGAAGCTAGGGCAGTCATTTCATTGAATAAACAAAGACCAAGTCATCACCTCTCTCTTTGCTGTGGTTAAAGTCGGGATTTGCAGATCTCATCCACGGAGACTTGGACCTTCAGACCTATCCGGGCTGGTAAGGTTCAATCCAAGCAGTAGTAACATTTAAGTGGATTCTATTTCTGTTCTGCTTGAATTAACTGTCTGAAAGATTCATTACTTACATAGTTCAAGGCTCTGAACAAATCTGAATTAACTTCAGTGGTTCATTTTCATAGGACAGGGTTAGTTTGTACACAAGTGCAATCTGAATTTTATCAGGGACTTAGGCTGGTTTGATATGCATGGGACAAAAAATCCCTAAGGTAATTGAGTATGTTGGAACCTGATTTCCTTAATTCACATTAAAACCAAATGTATATAGTATTGTAGTTTAAAAAATCTTTGATGTTAATAGCACAAGTGATAAAATATGGGTCTAATCAAAATGACTCAGTATTGCACATTAAGCCCTGCAGTACCCAATTACTCATTGCTGTTTCTGGTGAGAAATGTGATATCCAAGGGTATAACCTAACCTGCAGCCATAAATAACACATATATTAAAAAGAACAGGTTGATGGCAGGGCTACTAAATGCTGTTCTTTTACTGCATGATCTTAACTTCGAATCCATTGGTAGTAGTAATGGTACAGTAGTTACATGGTACAGTTTTATCTAAAAGCAATCAAATCCACAGACTCAGCAAAATCATAAAGTGGTTGTGCTTGTCAAAAAGCAACATTAATAAGCTTGGACTTGGTATGGGGATGATCTTCCTTTAAAAAAAGGACTCATTTTGTTTTGAACTTGTCATTTTGATTTGCCTGGGAGTCTCTTCTTGATTTGCCTTGAAAAACCTTATAAGGGACAAGGAGAGACCTTTTTGGGATGTCTTGTCACATGAAAAGGCTTTATCTTACTGTCCACCCAGTCTGCTAAATAAGCGACCTGTCATGCTTGTATTAATTCAATCAGGCCAAAACTGAAATTCATTTTGAAGCTCGTATTTCAGCATTTTATTTCTTGAACCTATTGAAGTTGTTGTGTACAAACACAAAGCTGTCTGTCATAGAAAGGGAAAAGAACTGAAAAAAAAAAAGGAAAAAAAACCCTGTCATATGCTTTGGGTTGTGTTTTTTTCCCCTTTTCAGTTCAAACAAGTGACTGTTTTGTGCTGCAGAGATTGGTACAACACCTCATCCATTTCAAAAGAGAGACAGCTTTATGAACTCATGGAAAACGGTTATTTTATACAGCAACTTGCAGATATGATCCTCTGACAAGCAGCGCTCATTAAAAGAGCATCAGCTGGCTCAAGCAGTAGTCTTGGTTGTTATTGAAGTAAGTCAGACCCTTGGGGATTTTAACACCATTTGTTCAACAAACAGTCTCATTCTGTCCAGCTGTAGAAAAAAATTCCAATTTAAAAATAAATCTTTTGTAATGGGCTCAAGGAAATGTATGGTATGGGAGGATTGAGAAGTTATCTATTATACAGGCATTCTGTTCACATCCCGAATGATTCTGCCTTGATAAACGAACAGTGACACTATTGGCAAACCTGGGATTTGAAGTAATGGTTCATTAATGCAACTGCACACTAAGTAATGTACTTGGGTGTCAGCGTTCTGCTGGGTTTTCTTCCTCATTGTAATGCTCTTTTTCCTCCTGGATATGCTTTAAAAATATCCTGGCACTCCTGTCAATATATTAGTTTGAAAAATGTCACCACGGGCCTGGAACTGTTGTGCGTATATGTAACTGTGCATTGACACATGCATGGGCTTGATGCATTATGGTGATGTGAGTTCAGTCTCCTGTAGAGATCCAAATTATGATACGATTGCACTGAGCTTACAGACGTCTCTCATGCTGGGATGGAGATGGTGTGAGGAACTAAATTCACAAAACAGAGCAATGTGCTCATACTGCATGGTTTGAATAGGTCTTCCAGCTGCACGCAGTGCACATCTTGCTTTTCTTTAGAGGAGTGTGGAGATTAGATATGGCTGACCTGGGGCTGCAAGGTATTCAGTTCTTCCCCTTCACTGACACAATCCTGCTCCTTCTGATCCAAGCTGCCACCATTCCTTCCTTCCTTCTTTTTCTTTTTTTAAAAATCATATTCAACAGTTCCACATCTACCTGTCAGGGACCAAATGTCTAACACAGTGGTTTGTGCAGCCCATGGCTCTGTTCCAACAGGGAGAGTGCTCAAAGGCCCTGGCAAGAATATTTTAATGTGTCACTTAGGATTTAGGATCTATTTGAAAAAAACAATTGGAATCAGCGCTGTTGATAAGGCAAGGTTTTAAAGTGCACATACAGTAGGGGAGGATTTGATATCAAGGGGAATGACATCCAAAATGGACAGACTTAGTAATTCCTTCCATCTGTCACTTATAGATGACAGAAAGTTGATTAAGCTGTCTTTGTGTGATCTGAGGGGAAAAACACATTTTCAGCAAAATTATGTAGCATCATGTTTAACTATTATCATATTTGTCAGCAAGAATCGCTAGTCATTGGATGGCTTATATAAATTTATTGTGTGAAAAACTCAGAAAAGGTGTGTTTAATTGTTTCAAACACATTTCAATAGATTTTAATTTGTAGACTGATGTGACTGGTGCAGAATAAAGTGACCTCATGCTTCCTGCCCCAGGAAATTCTTGGAAATTAGATAGTTCAGCTCAGTGGGATTCACATTGCAATGTATTTTAAATTACAGGAACTGAGTCTTTTGCTTGCTGTTGTCCATCTGCATTATATTCTTTGATTTACTTCTATACAGAGAATATATAGATTGCTTCTTATCTACATAGCTTAGTGCATCTTACACAGAAAAATTGGGAAGGAAATCTCAAAGGCAATTATGTTGGAATTAAACAGCTGCAAGGAATCGTCAAATGCATTCTGGCCAGACCCAGTGGAATTGTTTGAAATAGTTTGAGTTCATGTGAAAACTCACCTCACACAGAGTTTTTGAAGGAAGATACAAGTCACTGGTCAGGATTTTTTCTAAATTTTACGGAATTGCTCAGTTTCCCTCAATCCTATGAAGACATTACTAACAGTCAGCAGAGCTCTCCTTTGCTAGTGGATACTGATTGTAATCCCTTTCCCCTACCCCCACAGGTAGGAAATGTGAACAAATATCCACTGCAGTTAATGGGATCATCTTAAATCCTTCAGAGGCAACTATCCTACTCCATTAACCCACCAGGGACTGGCTGTAACAGAGGTTGGAGTGTGGTTCGATTCCTAACCTATCTCAATTGCCACAGTATTTCTTAGGGCACCATTTACCAATGCATCTTCGCACACAAATGAGGCCGGATGCACTGAACCAATGAAGATTACCTACTGTTCAAACTTTAAAGCACATCAAGGAGCATGCCTAACTAATTCCACCACTGGGCTAAGACCATGCAGTATATTTGACAGTAAGCACAGTCTTTCCAGCTTGCCCAGGGGAACTTTCACTCTTATCACTTTGGCTTTTGATGTGCAGCACCCATGGAACAAAAATACTTAGCAAGTTGCAACCATTAAGGCTGCACTTGAAAACTTCTTGTTCCAAGCCCAGATATCTGATATTGAATGTGCCTGTTGGCACATTCCAAGCAAGAGCAATTTTAAAAACTAAACCTAACATACTATTATTGATCTGATTTTGTCTGCTGTGCAAGGTGCAGCCTTTCCCCGGAGGCACCTCCTCAGTTCACACGGCTGAAGGCCACTGAACTAGAGAACAAGCTGATTGATTTCCTATTTGTGTCCAACAGCACTTTGGTGGCATTAAATATTATTTAATGGCACTGATTACATTTTAATGAAATTACCAAAAAGCCCTCAACCGAAAATAACAGCCACCACCTCTCCCCTAACCGGTAGCACTCTGCGATCTCTGAAGCAAGCACACTGTCTCGTTGCATTGGAGGGTCACATCTTGATTAAGCAGAGTGTCAAGAGTATTGATAGCATCTTTTCAGTATTCTGGGGAGCAGCCATCAATAAAACCCTAACAGAGCACAATGACTTCTACTCTCCTTTTATTAATCATGAAAATATATTTACAGTTGGAGCAGAAGTGCATTGTACAGAGGCATCAGTCCTCTCTGCTCACATCCACATTGCAATCCCCTTTCATTTTATAGGAATTGAAGTCTAAAATGGAAGTCAGTTCACATGAATCTTCCTTCCTGTTGCAAACAATTATTGTTACCAGAAATCTTCAAGGAAAATCAAAACAAAGCTCACAGGCAAATCAAAATGACAAGTTCAAAACAAAAGCACATTAAAGCTTACAGAAAAAAAATAGATCTATTTCCTTTACCAACTCCAATTTAATAAAGAAGATTCTGACAAGCATAGTCCTGTTATATATACAGCTGCCTGAGTCCACATTCCTGATTGTTTTATAAGAAATGGTGTCAAGAAACTACCTTTTCAATAGTACTAAATGGAAAACATCTCAAGTGTATTTGCTTTAAAAATAAAATGCAGGTGAGCAGGACACTAGTTTAATTTCTTTTTTGTGGTAAAATTCCTCTCATTTCTGGGCTGCGGCTGTCGGTTTGTTTGCAGATAGTTTGACTTTTCCAGAGGATGCAGAATGTGGACAGAATCTCAAATTTTCAGGGGAGAGCAGAGGGGAGATGTTTTCTCCTGCAGATCAGCAGTATGGAGTGCGGGTCAGATAGGCAAGCTAGCCTGTCCATGAAAACCATGCAAATAGAAATCTTTCCCCTCGCTATACGCAGCAAATCTTTCTGGAAAGAATCCACTGCAACCACTCACTGCCTGACCTCTGAGTTCCTTGTTTTCCCCATCCCCCAAGGTGCAAATCATCTCCTGGGGTATCCCAAACTGCTCATGTCCCGCTAGGGTATGCAGTGAAATCTCCTCATGGGAGATATTCAGCATCTCACATGATTTAGCCCTTAACACAAAGAGGCAAAAAAAGAAGAATAAAACCACTAAAATAAAACACTTGCATGGTTCATGTGCATGAAACAAGGAATCCTCCTGAACACGTACTGCAGAGGGTGAGCAGGTACTGAAGTGGAGCTCCCACCTAGAAGGGGAAAAAAAGTTCTATTTCCTATGTCAATCCCACGGCAAATATTTGCAAGGACTAAGCAAGCATACTTAATTGGCTACTCTTTTTGTAAGCAGAAGCCACAAAAGATGTTTATCTTCAAATCTGATTTCATACCTTAGCTGTCACTGAGGGAATTAAACATTCAGCAAGTCACTCTCTCTGTCAAATATGGAGACAGTTGGCAAATGTAGGCCATAAAGGTAGAGATTAATTACCAGCTGTATGAATTGTTGCTGTTTTCCTCTGTCAATTACGTCATGGTTAATCATGGAGTGAACTCCTGAGAGTTTTGTATCGTTCCTCCCTGCATTTTTCACAAGTAAAAAGTAAACAAATGTAACTGGAGATCATTCTAAGCTCTTTCTATCCACTGGCAGGAAAAAGTTCTGGGAGTTGCAGCCATCTCTCTCCATAAAGATGAATTTAAATATTTTAATTACACAAGATGATTTAAAACTAACACATCAAGGCATGTAATGATTTATTGTATGAATATGAATAACATTTAGGCACACATCTACTTCTGGTAGAAGATTTTCTGGTTACTATTTGTAGGCATTTCTTGCTCTTCTGTGCTCAGAATTGTTTACATTGGGCTACGTAAGACTTGTCATAAACGTTCCAAAGTAAAAGAGAAGAATGGAAGGAATGTATATACTGTAGGTCAGTTTTCCTAGTCATAATTCCTAAGCTAAGCATTTCTCCCTGTGAGGCCACTCTGGACTGGGTTTTGACCAGAAGGATCAGATATAGCAGATTAAAGCTAAATTTCATTAAAAGGTAGAAATATTATTTACTATTAAAAAAAGGAATATATCTGGCCATGTTAGGCAGGCAGCAGCATGGCAATATTCTGCTAGCACTTTTAAAAAGATAAGCATCCCACTTTGCTCCACAGTTTTTATTTTAGAAAGTGTTCTTACGTTTGAATTAACGAAATAAACCTAGATATCAATATCTACACTGAACTTCCCACGGGATACTAGATGAAAAGAATATTGTAAAAATGTCATTAAGGCATGGGATAGGTGAGGGAATGAAATCTTCACAAATACTGATATAGGGCACTAGAAGCACAATTTGAGGTAAATTTGCCTTGGATCGCAAGGACAGTCTCATCCAATTCCCATATGAGTTATGGAAATAACTCCATCAACTTTGACACATAGGACTAAATCCACCATAAGCAGGTAGAGCAGGAAACTATTCACACCTGTTAGCGTTACCCATCATTTTTTTCTCTCTACAAATAGTTATGGTCACACTGTAATTAGTGCAATGTTCTTTAATACTCCTGAAAACACTGCAAGAGCAAGCCATTACTCTCATTTCTAGCTTATGGATCCATAAAAACCTTTACAGATATATTTTCTTCCTTTCATCTGACACTAAGGAGTAGTAAGTTAAAAAACCTGCTCCGAATAAATGACAGCTCTTGCTGACAAAAATGAAGACCTCAATAATTTTGATTTCAAATACAGGAAAGCCCTATGTATTACACTTCACTTTAAAAATTGTTAAGACTGTGCATAAGAAAAAACCATATGAACAATTGCATCTAATCACCTGACCAAAATTATCTTTAAATGGGGTAGTTGGTTATGGTTTGCACTTGGTACGATTCAGTGATATAGCATGGGTATAAAACAGCAGTCTTCATGCAGTTCTGTGTCAGAACAAGACATTTGTATAATTTGAATCATTTGAATTGGCTAAGATAACAGCGTCTCAGTTTTATACTGGAAAGACTGGCAATATGTGAGATAAACAAGACATGCTGCTCAGATAAAGAATAAAAACTAGCAATTATTGAGGGGTTGTCATTTGAGTTTGCTAGAGACAGAAATGATTAAGAGCATCACCATCTTTTCTGCATCATAGAAGCTGACTGGTGTAAGATCTCTGTTGTTTCTTGCCTACTGATCCAGGGACATTGTAGTTCCAAACAGTTGTGGGAATGGAGATCAGCAAATACATTTGCCTTCATCTGGAAGGTAAATGTACTGGAATATGTTAAACATGTAAGGCTGTTACAGAGGTTATACCAGTTCTGATGGGGGGGAGGGAGAGGTTAGAGGAAAGAGTGGACTTTGTGTAAACATACAGAAGACAGAGACTCAAAAAATAACAAAGTATTTGCTACAGACAGAGAATTACTGTACTACATGAAAAACGTGTTTTGCTACCTATGTTTCCGTTCAGCTCCTTATCACGTGGCTCTCAAGCTCCACTGCCCTGTGTAGGATTCAGCAAGATTACGGTTCTGGCACTTGTTTTCACCGAAGGGAATGGTGATCTGACACGAACCTCCTTTTCATATCAAATTTCTTTATGTGATTACAATTAGATCTAAACCTCCCTGCACATGTTTTAGAAATTCAAACCTTAGCATAGATGTTCAAAATTTACACATAATCTTTTGCTAAAGACTGTAATTCCTTCCTACATATAGATTGATAACCTCAATTTATAGATACATACATTTTAAAGAACATGATTCATTTAATTCTTTACAAGACTTACTGATAACTAAATGAATAATGAGTAATGGTGCGTTTGGAGTAAAGGGGCTGTATTCTGGGCTGTGAGGGGTATCATGAAATCCATCCACTCCTGTGACCTGCATATCCCCAATTTAGCATGGCAGGAAGCATGTGTCATTCAGGCTACAACCAAATGAAGATTGGAGTATTCCTGTGCATGCTGTCATGACTGTAAAAATAATTAATTGCTTATTAAGCTACAAAGGATTTTCTTGAACCAATAAGATTCTGCTAGTTGGACTTGAGCCATTTGATTACTTACTTCTAATGTTTACAGGGAATTGGGGACTACTGCTACTCACCCTGTCAGTCATTATGGGAAAATTACTTTTTCCAATCAAGCTATTATGGTTACATGGTTTTACATTTTCTATTTCCTGATAGTATGAATTACTATAATTTTGACATAAATAGAATATATATCTTTTTTGGGGGGTCTTAATTTAAAATTGGGCAGCTTTCAGGTTTGGCCATAGGCCTTTTAAAATTAACTGCAATATGACAATAGATGTCATGGAATGGCATGACAAGATCAAAAGCAAAACATAGTAATATCGGGTAGTGAGGCTGTAGTGGTAAATTTGCATCATGTACAATCTGAAAGTGATACCTGGCTGGTTACATTCCTGACAGGCTTATGCATAACAAATCTTCACTCCATGGTCAAGAGAGGTACACTGGTTATTTCTAGTTAATTTCTAATTCTGAACTAGATCCATGCAATTAGTTGAAAACTATGTCTGCAATAAGCTGTTTCAGCACCTATTTTTTATACAGCAAAAAAAGGGATGGAAAAAAAAAGAAAAAAAAGAACAACACAGAAGTGACAATTTGACGGCATTGCAAGCTTACTCAGCCATCACGGGGATGCCTGAAAGGCCAGGCACTTAGCTTTCCTTGGTACAGATTAATTAGCCAGCTGTGACTCCTAGATCTCTATTTTTAAATAATGACTTGCATAAATCTCAGAAGACAAGAATTTACCACTGCTACATTACACGCAACCATGGCTGCAAGATATGACTACCAGTGGAAATTCAAGTTTGCAGGAAACTGATGCAAGGTTTTTCCATGAAGAGTAAGAAAATCAACCCTGACACCGATATAATTCCATGCGGGCTCACCTCCATTTCTGATATAACACTACAGCAAATTGCATTCTCATACTTCTTATACAACCATAGAACTGGTAACATTGAAAAGTCTAGTAAGGTGACTGTGCCTGTGTTTTAGCTAGAATTAATACTTGCAAAAAGGGAAAAGCTTGGGAAATGTTGCAGTAAGCAATGGCAGGTGAATTTGTCCCAAGGCTCATGAAAACTACATTACACACATTCATACATGGATACTTATAACTTCAGTGAAGGTAAGCGGAACTATTTTGCCTTTTTTTCAGATTGTTTTTGTATACTTGTGTTTATTACCATTGGGCTCACAACTCACTCTCATTCTGAGCAGATGCACTGAAGCAGGTTTAACTACCTGCAGGTTTCAGATAAGAGTTGTTCCTTTTTCTGACTAAAGATTGAATTCCCTCAATTCATGTAAAATTTCTGTCTGCAGTCATGGTAAAGACAAAGTGCAGGATGAAAGGAATAGCTGCCTGCAGAGTGATCCTTGATAACTGCATACCACAGGATATTGTTGTCAGCTGGAGGAGCGTTCAGGATTCAGGTGCCATTGATAAACGTGATTTTTAACAAAATGATAGTCAATAGAATTGCCATGACATTACAGTGGGGAGAGGGAGAAGATACGAAACACTCCTGAGCTGATCTGGGCTGAAATATTAAGTGAATTACCAACATTTTGCAGCAGGTTTGTCTCAAGGAATACAAAAATAACTCAGCTTTGAAACATCCCAGTAGTTACTTAATAGGCGCAAAAGATCAACAGATAATTACAGTGTATTTTGGTAATTGCAGTGGATCTGATTTATGGTATATTTTAATTACCACAGAGAGCCTAGCATGAAGGATGAACACTTAAAAGTCAAGATAAATATATGAATACATCGCCTATAAAAATAAATCCATTAAGTAACATGTACTTTGCTGATATTTGCAAGAAAATGCAAAGCTACATAAGAATAGCCCATTTCCATTTTTTATGTAAACTGCTGACAAGTTACAGGAGCATCTCACACTATTTGCCAGATTCAGTAAGACAAGTTGTGTTCCCCGGCATGAGCATATACCTTTAAGAAGCGCAAAGGAAAGAAAACACCTAGTGCTTCAGTTTAAATAGGTGACACCAAATGTTATTTTCTTAGCATTATTTCAGCCCTATGCTAATGAATTCCAACACTGTTGTAGGTGAGTCTCTCCTCAATTATGCAAACTTTGGTCTTTAGTATAGAGGTCATTATGTGACTCACAAAAATTGTATAGTAATGAGGTTATTCACATTCTGTTACAGTGCATAAGAATTGAAAGCCAAAAGTAAAATTAACTTTCTTCCTGTTCTTTTGTGTCTTCATAGATTTAGGATAATAACCAGTGCTATAGTATGACCGGGATACGAATATTTAGAACACAGCATAATACCAGTATCATAAAGCAAACATCATAGTAGGGAGTATTGCATTAACACCCTGCTCCTGAGCTCTAGGAGATGAATTTCATATATAATACAGTGTGATGTTTACCAATTCATTACAACGACCTGGCTCGCTACTTCCTCAGAAAACTGCAAAAATGCGAATGTCATACATATTTGCATTCAGGAGGTTACTATGTATCACTGCACACTTCTCATGCTGTCTAAACAAAAGTCTGGTTTCTGGAGTCAGCGTAATGGCTCAGCTGCTAACCCAGTCTGAACTGCCTTTGGAAGGCTTCGGGGGACTCCAGGTACTGGTAACTTCAGGCATGAAGAAGATGAGGCACTTTGTTCCCTAAAGAAAGAGAAAGCCTACTGTCAGGACAGCCCATACCCCACAGGATGCTCTTCTGGAAGTTATTGGAACAGGCTGGAAGTGTGACTAGGAGCAAGGAGAGGTGGCAGAGGATGGCTGGAGTGGGAAGCCGGAACAGGCTTGTGCATAGGCGAGGGGTTTGAATTGATGAGAACAGGATTTCAGATTAGGAAATTGCTTAAACTCAAACTGATGCAGAATATATCTTCAAGGGCAAAAGACCTTATTTAGAATACCCATGGATAAGAACATCCACATGCTGGTACCTCAGCTTAAACTCTCTCTATTTCAACTCACTATTTCATTGGATCTTTTTATACCTAAAAGAATAACTTTATACAATGTGTGCATAAGGTGTGGTCCTGGTGTCTTTAAAACACATCTTACTCTGTAGCTACCAGAGTAGCTGGATTAAGACAAAAATAGGTTGGTTTTTTTGTGTTGTTTTTTTTTTCTCCCTAAATATTCCTTAAAAATGTGCTGAAATCTGCAAAGCCAAGCAAAGATTGTAACTCTACTGCAGAGTGACCTTCCATTCTGGACATGGCAAACTGTCCAGCATCCTAATTTTGTGGAATATCAACACTGATGTAGGATACTTTGTTCCCAGAAGAAAGAGAAGAGCTATGGCCAGGCCAGCTCATAACCCACAAGGTGTCTTTCTGGGAGTGATGAGGATGTGCTGGAACAAAAAGACAGGGCCACAACTTGATTTCCATCTTATGGGAATTTTTGACAGTCCAAAATTCAATTTCACTGCAAACTAATAATTTCCAAAGCAGAACTCTATATGCCACGTCATCAGCCATTTTTTATCCTTAAATTTCCATTTCAAAATGTGTTTTGAATTTTCATTTATTATTTTTATAGTAAAACAGCAGCAATCTCTGTTATGCACTATTTTGAGTGTACTGCAAATATGACCTGAAGAATCATGCTATATTAAGAAAATGGATATGGCTGATTAATACTCAATATTCCTCTGCTTTTCTGAATGAAGGATACACCTGTGTAGCACAAAGCAGTGCAATGCAAAATATAGATATTCAACTTTAGCTGCAGGAGTGAAGTGCAAACAAATTCTATGTCTTCTGTCTGCATAGTAATAAAACAGTGCAAGAAATATCTATCCAAGTGGCCTGACCTTCTAAAGTAATGAAGACCCAGCAGCTACCAGTGATGTTGCTGTACCTCAGAATTAATTTAAACTAAAGCTATTTATGAAGGGGAAGATTTTCATAAGGAAAACATGCAGTTAGGGGTACAGAAATGGCAGGTGTACCATGGGAAATCTCATCACTGTCAAACTCTGGAGTGAATTAACTTTTAGTACCTAAGTGTGCAAATCTTAGTTGTTTTCACTGTGTTTTATACAGAATGGCTGACAAATCCAAAGGAGTGTTGATTTGTGGTGACAGTAACTTTTTTGGGCAATGCTGAAATTGGAACTTCTAATCCACCATTTCTCCTCTCCCCACTTCTCCCTCTTTTCCTCTTCCAGAAGGTCTGTGGCCCCACTAGTATGTGCAAAAGATATCATGACATAATCCTTTTACATAAAGTGTTCTTTAAAAATTAGTTCTTCCAAAACAATCTCTTTTGTGACTTTCTGTGGAATCACAAGGGGGAAAAACCCATCATGTCTTAATGCACCTTCTAGAATTTCGCAGCTTTTGGGAGATAATAGATGTTCTCTGACTCCTTTGTGTGAAACGCCAGCATATTTATGTTGAGATCCAGGGTCTGAGGTTGAAGCATTATTACAAAAGCAGCAAAGTAGCAACAAGTTCTAAATGCAATTTTCTGTGAGACAGAAGTACATTCTGTTCCACGTTTACATTCAATGATCTTTACATGCTGAATGCAATACCATTTTCACATCTATTTGAATTCTTTTTCTGCTACAGCACAAAAGAAATAATTCTTAATCACACAGCCAGCTTAGGCTTGCAAGACGTTAGGAGACCAAAGTTTCCTTCTGAGCTGAAAGGGCTGCATTGTGAGAGATGCAGAGGTGAAGGAGAGCTATTGTTCAGCTGCAGGATTAATCCTGTGCTCTACACGCTGCAGACTGGGAGAGGCCCCAGCACGGGGCTGCCCTGCTCACACAATCAGTTCAGCGCAGCTTCCACCTGAAAGAATGACTCTGGATCCAGAAAAAGAAACTTCTTTTCAAGACTGCGCCAATTGTTTAGCATCTTGCCAATGGTGCTGAATGTGCCACTACTGAGCACTTGAGGTCTGGAGCAACTGTGTATGAATGAGGATACAAAATTAGTTGGGCTCACTTGACTGTACACTTTACCTTTACTTGGCCCAGGCAGGTTAGAGGAGTCTACCTGCTGTATTTGCAAGAAAGGATGAGTTTCCATTAAGAAAAAATATCTGAGATCAGTAAGCCTGTTTACTCAAGTGCAAGAACAGCTGAAATTTGGAAATGAGAGCATGTGTTGTAATAACATCCAACACTGAGGGAGGGTCTTCCAGGGAAACCTCTGTCTGTGCTCCTCTTTCCAGGGTGGCAAGCAGCGGAGATTACAACCAGGGAATCTCATTGCTCTCATCTCTGAGGATTTTTGTGCAGAAGTCTGAGAAGGCATAGGGTCTCTGTTCTGCACAGAGAAGCAGACATAGTTTCATTAGGACAAAATTCTGGTATAAACATGCTCTGCTGTAAAAAGTAACTTGGACCAATGTGGCTTTCTGTACTGTCAAATCCCAGCAGTGTTGCATTGCACCATTTTCTCTGGGTGATTCAGTGCAGGCCAGATGCTATTTCATTACTACTAGAGGTAGAACTAAAGGTAATGGGCCATACTGGTATTGTGGAGGGAGCTGAAACAGTGGGGAGAGGGAGGTCTCATAATGAGTTGCTTCAGAGATTCTTGACCTTAATGATCATTTCCCTGAATCCATGGGACTGGGAGGTGCAAAACTCACCTATTCACAAATTAAGGTATCTTTCTCATCACAGAACTGAGTTATATATTATCTATTCAGTGACTTCTTGGCTCCCTTCCATCAAAGATACTTCCCATTCTCTTCCTGTATCTAGTGCTAAAGCTTCATTATGTTTTTCCTTAATACCTTTAATTACAGTTTTGGCGTGAATGGGCTTAGTAGCTCCTAAGCCTAAAAAATTCTTAATTCAAACTACTTCCCAAATTTTCCTAATCATTCACTTTGTCATTCAGACATATACACACATATATATGTGTATGTAATCTGAAACATTTCTTCTGCAAATGACTGTGATGTCATTTCCAGTATCTTCATTACAATCAAGGAAGCTTCAATTTATTCCATCACACAAGAAGGGAAACACTCCAAACATGCACCCTCTTTTTTCAAGATCTGTTTCGCTGGGTGGTTATAGGAGTGCAATCCTGAAACCTCTGAGGTGAACTCTTTCCCATCAATTCTGAATTCTACCCACTAGTGGCATTAAAATGCAAAAAATCTGCTGGAACATGCAATTTTTATCACAAGTATTAATGAAATGCAACATCATAAACAATAAAGTTTAATTAGTAACTAAAGTGTCTATGGCAATTAAATAAGAAGGAAGTGTTCTGGGACACAGCAGGATGGATTATACTTTGAGTCATTTACATTGCAAATGGATTTTAAAGATGTTATTGATGGAAGTTTGGGAGAAATTAAGATTTTTAGAAAATAAGACATTGACTCTATGACACTCAAACGTGTAACTTGGCTTAACATGAACTTGGTAACTGGAACCGCAGGTGGAACTAATGGGAGCAGCTAATAATATGAAGTGCACTGAAGAAACATTAAAAAAATGCTTAAAAGAATCTAGTGCAATGACATGACTCATTAGTGTCAGGCCAAAAAAGCACTTAAAATTAAAGAATACGTGTTCAGTTATACAGTAAGGAAAAACTGTTAATTTATTTCATGCCTGAATATTTGGAACTGAACACAGCTGCTTACTATATAGTAATAACTCTACCTGAAAAACTGTAATCATCTAAGATTCAGAGCAAAGGTCCTATTTCAAGACAATTCGTGAATAACTTAAGTGGACAAGCGGTGGAACACTGTCTACTTGTTTCAACTCACAGTTCATTCCACCTGAATTATTCAACCTACAACAGCAAAGCTGGATAATCATCAGGAGAAGGCTGGGTAAGTACAAAAATAAAGAGGAAAGAGCCAGGTGGCTGTGACTTGAGGCCAAGATTTCTCCTCTGTGACAGGATGGTAAAGAAAACATCAGTGTTTGCTCTTTTGCAGAAAAAGTCAGTGAAAGCTAGATGGGGAAAGAATTATCACAGGCTGATTCACAAGGAAAGTGAGTTTTCAGCTTTGCACAGGCTGCCCTGAAAGCAAGTGAATCCTCCTGGATTTGCAAGATGACAGGTCACCTCCAAAACCAGGCTTGTCCTCATGCACCTCGCTCCCCAGTCTGCATCCAGACTCGCTGACTCTGTGATCCCCCTGGGAACGGCGCTCGAGCACGCTGAAACATCGCTGGTCCTCGTACAGGGACTGTGACGGTGCAAACTGCACCTGCGAGCCTCGCAGAGGACATCAAGCTTTTGAGCTATCCATGAGGGTATATTTAGGAAGAGGCAATTTTGGGTTCTTCATCTGCAGATACAGGAATTTGAATTGTTCCCACTGACAGTAGCTATAATACGGCAGCTGAAGATTCATTTTTATGATAGTAAGAGTGGAAAAATATTGGCTTTTTGATTCTTTCAGTTCACAGGTTTCCATGAATTTGAAGTGTTTTACTTTTCAGACCAATCTAATCTTTAAAACACTGTCTGCCATGTCTAATTGCCCTTGTGTTCAGGGTTTTTTTCTGTTATTTTCTCATGTCTCCTCCACTATCCCATGCTCAGCATATCAATCTTGGTGAAATTTAAGAGAAAAAATTCCAGGCTTTGGTACTGCATTAGAATTTCAGTTGGTTTCATAAAGATCCTTTACATTATCTACTTTCTTCTTAAGAGATGAGTAAACAGAGCAAAAGGTATTTGTCAATAGCTTAATAAATAAAATTCCTTGATGCTTCTTCTCCTACTCTCATCCCTCTTTGTTTGCATATTTAAAAACATTCCAGCAACAAAAGATAGTACTTCCAAAAGCATTCAGGTGATTGTTTACTTTGCTGCTAGTGCAATAGGAGGTAAAAGTGCCCCTTACCTAATGGCAGCCCTGATAAGCCTTTGCTGATAGTAAATCCCATCCCCAAGGTTTTTCTTCCCAATAATGTTTGCAGAGTAAGCACCGTAAGAAGTTTATATCTTAGGTAATGTCTGCTCTGCAGGATAGATTCTCCCTGGAATATCTGCTGCTCTCCAGTGAACCACGCAGAAGGTCGTTTCCGCTACACAGCCTTGGCAGGTGACAAACTTCTCTCTCTCCTGCTCCTCAGTATTAGAAGGAGACACTGCCAGTAGCTTTCTGCTGTTCTGAGGTACAATGGGCAAAAGTGAACAGCCATACAAGGCTCCTGAGAACTGCTTTGCACTCTAACGCTGGCATCTGTGCAACTTGAAAGCAAGGCAAACACCCAAATGTGTTATTCAAATGCTTGAGGTTTTTGCTTTATGGTCTTCTAATAGCTCTGAAATGAAATGACACTAGAACTTTTTAACTGCACACAGAAAATCTGATCTTGCAAGTGCTGGTGCTGCTTCTATTGCTTTAGAACTCCGTTGCTCAGTGCACGTGCTTCGTACCTGCGGGACCAATCTCATAATTTATATTTTTACTATTGCAAGGTGAAAGAAAAAACGGAATTCCCAGGGTTTGTATTGTTAATGCGTGCAGTGGCCACGGAGCTGACTTCTGGAGCAAAGCTAAGGAACTGGAGGGCACGTGCAAATGTCTGCATACTAAGTGGCTGAGAGCCTGTTTTCCCTTGAACTCAAACTTCAGTTAAAGGACATGACATATGGAAATGGCTTCTTCAGGATTGGCTCATTAGTGCTCTCAAGACCTCTGATTCACCTACCATTTTAAATGCAAAAACTTCGACAAGTTTTGTAAACATTAAACCAAATAATTGTGCGCACACAAATGTACAGGCAGGTTTTCAGACAGCTTGGGAAAAAAGCACTCTGTTCGCTGCCGCAAAAAAAGAGCCTCTTTTCCTCTGTGAATGTCAACTTGTTACGGGTGGTGGTGAATTCTGACACCCAGAGACCAGTATGTACTTATTCCGCCCTGTGTGGATGAGGAAAGACAGAAACAGATGAGATCTAAACCAGGGAAAGTTCACATTTTGCAAAGAGCCTTGGATCGTTAAAATGAGCCAAATCTAAATCCCGACTCTGCAAAGCATTTACCTTTGAGATATTTGTTAACAGGTAGGCTCAGATCAGAGGTCTAGAGTTTCAATTTTTTTGTTCCCTGATACCTGTGTTTCTTCCCTATGCATAACAATGCAACAAACAGCGGAGAAAGGCTGCCGTATAATTAGAGCACAAGACACAGCATGAGGAGAGAGGACATTCACACAGCTTAATTGAGACACTTTTCCCCAGGCTTTCCACAGCCATTGAAGAGAGAGACCTTCACAAGGCAACTCAGCGGCCCTAAGTAGCCCTCTATTTTTAATCAGCTCTCCCTCCGATGACTCTTGAAAGGACTCCAATAGCTGTGAAAAGAGGCTTTCTCTCATACGAATACAGGGGCAGGGAAGTCAAATCTCCTAATGTTTCTGAGTAGGAGGTTAAATCTCTTCAGTTCCATTTTTGCTTATTCCTCCAGACCGCGTGTGCCTGACAAAAAGCAGGTGCCTCAGTTTTGTCATCTGCAGAATGGGAGAGAGCTGGTGCCCCTTCCATCCCCTGGCTCCAGGTCTGTGAGGCTGATGTTGAAGCCTGCAGGGCCCAGCGGCTGTGCCATGGGAGTGGGAGAGGCAGAACAGACAGGGTGCGATGCTTCACATGGCAGCACGCGGGATTCCGTCTCTAAAAGCAGATCTCCACAGACAACCTAACTAGAAGGAAGGCGGCGCTACCAGCCCTTAACAGCTACGTACAGAAATGGGAATACGAAGAGAGGTGCTGATATAAATGCTGTGCGTTGTATTGAGAGGCAGTTTTCCCTACAGTAGTGCTATCCTGGATGTAGCATAGCTATTTTAAAATGTTTTATGATTTTAAAGCATCATAAAGGTCAAAGTTTAATAACTGTGGCGTATAATTCCCTCTACCTTTAGCTCTACTTCTAGTGTTATTAACTTATCCACAGTCTAGACATAATACGCAGTGCAGCAGTTCGAGCAATGCTCTGCCGAGCTGACAGGATCAGCTTCTCAAGGGATGTAAGGGCAATTCACCCCCCAACTTCAGTGAATCCTCTTTGGACCAAAACCTGCTAGTTGAACAAAAGTTGCCACAATGTGTCATGTGCTACAGCATATAAGAGACCTGAGATGTGGCGAACATTTGTAATTGAAAACACACAGTTGAGTGGAAGAGGAAGCTAGCTCTATTTCAGAAAACGAACGAGATGGTTCCACATGTATAAATAGCAGTTTTCACTAATGTTATCGAGCTCCTAAGAATAAAAAGCTTGCTTTTGCTTCCACTGGAAGCAGATTCAGGCTCTAAATTGATTAGGGTAGCCACTTTTCTTGGATTACTGTAAGAGCAAAACATGGCCCAAGTCAATGTATCACTGTAGAGCAATCCACATTCTCACAGCATCAACACAATCAGTCCCCCAAATTCAATTAAAATAACAAATTATTCCATTAGCTTGGTCTTTTTTCTTAGTACCGGATTTTCTCAACTGCATCCATGAGGAGACTGATCTAAAACACACCCAAGCCAATGAATGACCACCACTGGCTTCAGTAGTTTTAGATCAGCACCGGTTTAAATGAACTTGGACAGCCTTTTGCTCTCAGAATTGATCACAAGGATTTAGTAATAAAAAGCTCAGCATTTTTAAATCGTTATGCAACGAAAGTGATTTTTCACATAGGTCAGAGAAACTTGGGTCTGGCCCACAACTAGGTGAGCATTAACATGAATTTTTGCACATTCAAAATGAAAAGCCTGTTCCTACAAAAACTCAGACATGAACTATCAAAATTTGCTTTCTGCGAACGCTTATACCAGATGTGATTGCCTGACTGTTTGCAGAGTTAATGTGAGAGTGTGAAGTAAATTAATTTAAAAATTAAAATGAATATTCATAGAAGTTTTGAGTTCACATTATTCATCCAGCTTTGTTTAATAAAGGCCACGAAACAAATGTACATGCAGGCAAGAACATAATACCAGTCTCCTTTCTTTTGCCCCAATCTTTTATGCTTTCTGGGTGTAGCCTGCTACTCTCTAGTGCTAGCAGTCAGCAAGCCTTTGTTCGTAATAACATTTATATATATATATATAAAAAGAAAATAACTTCATTTTGCTCATCTCAAGACAAAAATGTGGAAAAAATGTGGCGTTTCTTAGCTGTAGAAACATTGTACTAGGGACAACCTCCCTTCCTGTGCTTGAGTCTATCTTCAGAATTAGTATTAATGCCGTGACACCAAGCAACAGACATATGGAAGCGTTATTTGTTTCTCATTTACCAAACAGATAAGAATATGGAAATAGTTTCAGTCCATTTGTTTGATGAGCTTCCTAAGCCAGTAATAAACAAATCAATACAATTAGTTTTGGCTCATCATCATTAGAAACCTTCACTACTGGGATACAATTTAATTATACCTCTTGTTCCACAGCAAAGGAAAGCCTTTGAAAATGGACTACTTTGCCAACTATCGAACCAGGAGGGAGGAGCAAGAGGATACATCAGTGATGGAGGAGTTATTATCTAAGCAGGGTGTACAACATATAAAGCATATTGTGCAATACAATTTCCCTGATTGCAAGTCTAAAATATTCCTGCCATTAAGTGCTTATGAGCAACCCAATGTGAAATCCAGCTGTAAAATGACTGTGTATATGACATGCTTCATGTGAATGCTGCAATTAATATGGCATGCATCAATCACTCTTGGACTTGATTACAAACTGCACTAATCCTAATTGATTAATTAAGCTGCAAAGTTACATACAGTAAAGTAGGTTAAAAAATCCTCACCATATGTGTGCTAATGTCCCAAAATACATTTTCATTGTGGAGATTAGTGCGGTTACTTTGCTCTCGGCTGTGCATCCAGAGTCTAACAAGAAGGGCTGCACTAAACATGGATATCCCTGAAACTAGAAATTCTTCAGTACAGCTATACCAGAGGAGAGGGAAATAAACATCCACATTGAAACCTCCAGGAATACTTTTGGGAGGAAAGGAGGAAAGGGCTGAAATCCACAGCTGACTTCCTGAAGAACTCCTGGACCACAATTCATCTCTGGCAACACCTGCTGCAGAACAGTCCTCAAATCAGGGGGGGATAACAGAAAACCCCAAATTTTAGGTTCACGGAATGCACACAAGAGTGGCAACTCTCCAACACCGTCAATCAATGCCTCAAGACTTTAATTGGTATTTGTGCACCATCTCTTTGTGCCACAGTTGCAGTCACTCTTCTCTAAACCATGTCTGACAGGCTTGAAAGTGAAAATTACTCCCGAGAGGGGGCTTCTGGGGTAGAACAGTGCCAAGCCGTGTAGGGAGAGGGGCCCAGATAACCTGTAGCTGGAGATGAAAGAGCTACACAGGAGAGGAAAGAAACCTCCAGCAATCTCCCCATCGTGTCACCTTATCAAAGGCTAGGTTTGCCGGGCTTTTATTTGCCATGGTTTCAGTCCTCCAGGGAAAATATCTTTGTGAAATCTAAGGGGACTTGATACATAAATAATGCAATTGGGATCGCTCAAAAAACATTACATTCACTGCACATCCAGTGCAAAGCTCACTATTGTATTTATAACAATACATCTTTGGATGACACATTTCAGATCGACTTGTAGAACTTTTTACACAATCAATAAACGTTATCTCCAAATTAATTGCTTGGATGTTTAAAAGTGTATTTCTGCTCCGTACCCAGCACCAGGCACTGGTAATCAATGCATTCTACTATATAATTATCATCCTAATCTTCATCTTATTTTTGAATGACACTAAAAGGAGAAAAAAAATTGTGGTTTTAAAATACAGGAACTGCTTAATGTGTAATTTGAAAACCTGGGGTATATTTTAGGTTTCTATATGGAGACTTAAGATGCTAACTTCAGACAGCCTTTTTTAGGTATCTTGATGTAAACAGACACATAAAAATTACAGTAGGTTGCTTTAGCTGAAATTCAAATAAGTGTTATAATGACAATACAACCACTGTAAGCCACTGAGATACAGTCCAGCTGAGGCTCTGCTTTCAAAGTACGTGAGGGTGGTTTTCAATTTCAGCTTGTCTCCAGGGTCACCAGAATGGACCAATTCACCCTGGAAGGTACGTATGAAAGGAAAATTACCCTAAGCTTCCCCAGCTATGCCAAAGTGACACTGCTAACTCAGTATCTCAGCAGTACAGTCCCAGAGTGAGCATCCGAAGTTTTCCAGAAAATAACAGGATTTTTTTAAAGCCTCTTATACAGGTGTCTACATTTCGCTTGGCAAAGTCTGTGAAAAATAATATGCTCTGTTTTATGTTTGTTTATGGTTACTTTTGTCATCAGGATGTGATGTTGTAATGTATTTTTGACTGCATACGTGTATACATTTGCCTTTCCTAAGGTTTAACACTTTAGCCTCTTTTTCATCAGGTCCCTGGATCATAATCCAAAAGTAATGGTCTAGTATCACTTAAATTGTCATCTGAGTACAAAGCTATTAAACACAGCTGAGCTGATAAAAGGAAAGATGCTACTGGTGAAATGTATCGAGAGGCTGAGCTCTGTAACAAATTTATCAGTCTCTTCCATAATGTTTTATCACTACAAACTGGTGTGGCAGAGCGGAGAGGGCACCGTGGTGTTGGAGCTATTAAAAGCCCATTTTTTTTCCTGAGGAAGTTTGCCCTGTTCGGACTGAAGTGTTCCTCTTTGCTGTATTGTCTTTGTAACACCTTCCTCAGCCTCCCAGGACACGATGTTGGCTGGAAGCCAATAAAGCAAATCGTACAGGAGGCTACAGTTAAGACGAAAGGGATGTGAGCTTGGGGGAGGAAATGCAAATTTATTAGCATAGTCATGCCTAAAGAGCACGGGGAGTTGAACCTTTGGCACTGTTCAAGGATCTCTCACCAGGCTTGTGCCTGCCTCACCCATTGCCTCTGCTGAGCATCCAGGGGAAAAGCCAGCAGTAACCCTAAAATAACTCAAATGACTCTACAGGAAAAAAATAGGGAAGTTAATCAAATATGGGCTGTTACATTAAAAATGTACTAGACCACTTCTCAGGATGTCTTATCCTCTACAGTGCAGTAAACCATCCACTTAAATATAGGAAAACTTGATCCAAACATCTTTTGCTTTGATGGCAAGACCTTAGGGCTGTGAGATTTCATTATTTTATTGTAAGCTTTACAATAAAAGTGAAGGGATCATTCTTTGAGCCCCTCTTTCTGGAATGAATTTACCAAATGGGAGGTACCACTTCTGCTAAAACAGAAGACATTTTCTAGTCATCATGATTCCAGAGAACAGCTGGAAAATGTAAACTCTGGAAGCCCAAAACAAGAACACAAATTAATATAATTCCATGTTTATCCTTCTGAAATCTCATCAGCCTTGAACACCTGGGAATGGTGGCGTTAAGACACTTACTGACACCTCAAACAAGCTCCTGTTCCTGGCCCAGAATCTACACAGGGACTCAGAGGAGAAGCTCCACGGTATGTGATGATGAGCATGACCCATTTCCAAGGAGACACCTTCTTGCAGCATCTGGTGTTTGTTTCACTGCACCAGAGCGCTGAAGTTCAAAAAGCAAGAAAACCAACACACTTTGGGACTTGAAGGTAAGACAGCTGACTGAAGCTGTGACCTTGCACGCCAGTGAGAAAGTGTAAGGCTTGTTACTACATGTCTAGAAACCCTTTCTGAAAAGTAAACACAAGTGCATTTATTTCAGTGGGCATTCATTCCAAAGAGTGCACACATTTTGTGCTTTTATCTCAACATCTGATTATACAAATGCAAAACAATATTTGATTCTGTCATCAAGTGGGTAATTTTGTTGTTTTATTGTTTCTTTTAAAAAGGATGATAGCTGCAAACAGTGCAAAATCAGGCTAAAAGCTTTAAATGCACAAAAGCTTACCTATGCATTTTCTATAGTGCATCACTGTCTGTCAGCTCTTCACCGAGTCATTCAGACCCACAGTTACAATGTCCATTAGGATCTCATGGTGAATTCTGCTGTCTTGATTGTTCTAGCAGTTGTAAGAAGATAAAGCACTATGGCCAAATTCTGTTTCTAGAGTGCAGTTATAATAATAGGCCCTCCTATAACTCCTACAGTAACTACTTAGCAATAGGCAAATGCTGTAAAATACCGCAGCTGTGAAATCTAAACGTCATAACTGTGAGACCCCTCAAAATTGCTCTGCTTTCCAAGATTTAGCTAAGCTTACCTGAGAAATTTATGCCAATGGGAATCATACCTGTTCATCTGCAGATGCTAGTTCAAAGGAAAAGTTTTATGATTTCAGAATATATTCTTCCATTTTAATTGAACCCAGGATGTTAAAAGCATGCTGTAAAACTCAGTCCTTTTCCAGTGTCATTATTTCCTCCAAAACTGAGAGGTTTGAGTGGTTGATTGTTATGGAAATGAATGAAAAATGTCAAGAGATTCTGAATTTCAAGTGTTCTGCTCCTGATAGCAGATCAGACTGTATTGTAATATGTAATTAATGGTTTATCTGCCCAGTGTACTCAATTACACTGCTTTTATAAACTGAAATAAATATTTCTTGTATGTATACGCCCAGATGGTGACTTACATTAGCTGTATGACCTATAACTTTGAATATCTTTATATGTAGTTAAAATCTCAAGCATACTGTTCCATCACCATAGTTTCTTGAATTTAATATGATATTAATTCAGCAAGTCACTTAAAAAGCATTTGAGATGAGATAAAACAAACAGTAAGAATTTCACCTAATCTAAAGATCCGGTAACAAGGGAAAGCTCTGGTTTTATAATCTTGCTTCAGAAGAGAGTGCCTTTCCCATAATCACTCAAAATTTTAATTTCTCTGCACAGAATGAAATTCCAAATGGTTTTTGACAGTCGTAACTCTTATGCAAACCTATTTCATTTTAGTAGCTGAACATCAATTCATAGCATAATGAAAAGCAAATCTTCAAAGTTGTCTCTCTCTCTCTTCCCTAGCATTTAATACAAATCAATGACACAACGTGACCGCTATCACAACATCTCTCCTTGCAGATTATTTTCTTAGTTAGCTTCACACATTTAATCAACCATACTAAGATACTAAAATCACTTTGCTGCCTTTTTTCAATTTATTGAGACTCAGTCTCCCTCCAACTTTCAGTCAGCATCTAAGTTAAATAATACTGTTTGAATGTGGATAGATTTGAAGGTAATAGTTATATGTGAAATAGCCTATATTGTATTTAAATTTAGTGATCTAATTTAAGCAGAGGATTTTGAGTGCTTGTATCACAGATGGCGCAGTAGTTTATCTTTCAATAGGTCTCCTGTTATAAACTGTAAACTTCACTCAGTAAAACACTTTATATATATAAACTGATTCCTAATTGCATCCTGACATTTGTAATAGTGCAACAATCCTACGGATCTTTCTATTTTATTTCACGAAGTGCTCTTTACAATATCATTCGCTCCCTTTCTCTCTTGAGATATATAAAGGTTTAACTGGAGCTCCAGGATACACTGCACACGGTCAGAGAATTCATCAACAGGCAGCCAACCTCTTTATTACTCCTTCATTCCCTGGGTTTATGAAAAGGGCTGTTAATTCAGCAGGCACCACTCTTACCTCTGTCCCGCTGCTGCTGCAGTGATGGCCCTGATTCCTCCCGCTCTTGCACTGTTCTACGTCTGCAATAACTCCCGTGAAATCATCAGTAAAACTGGCCTTTGTGAGAGGAAAACGAAGCTCTTTATCTTTCAGAGATTAAGTGTTCTTTCTTACTGTAAACTGAGTGCTTTTTCTGTATCGAAGCCATTAAAAATGTCAGAGTACATCTTGCAAGGTCAGAGACATTTTACTTTTATGACCAAATTCCAGTTTGAATAATTACAAGAGCCAGTTAAAAATATGTTTTCAACAAAAAGGGGCAACATTTTCATGAAAATGTTTTCCTTCCATGCTGCATTTTCGCCACTGTGTCAAATGCACATTTGTTCTTTCCTTTCATTCTTTAATGCCTACACGCTCTTTAGCATCCATTGCATTTCATCCCAGAGGTGGCTGCATTTCACAGTGGATAAAAGAGATTCTTTTATAAATAGTAAAGTTAATTATTTCATCTTATTTCTTCATTTCCACTAAGATTAGCTGTTATAAATAAATACATTTACAGTCATCAAATACTACTGCCTAATTTCCCATTAGATTCATTCTCTACACTTCTTTTCCATAAAATCAGACTCAGCTTTTTTATACAAAGAGGGCACATGATTTTTAATTCCACTAGGATTATATCTTTGGGTCAAAGCATAATTGCCTACAATAAATAGAAGCATAAAAGAGTGCCTTGGAAATGAAGAGACAATATGCTGGACCTGTTTAAAAGACATCTGGTGTCCCAATTCACTGATAGCAATGCTGAAGGGCATTTGTTTTCCCCTGCTATGTGAAAATTCAATTTCCTTTGAACTAGGGGGAAATCATATTTTTATCGATTAAAGGGAACGGAAAAAAGCAGACAGATACCCAATTTTGTGAGTGTCACACCGAGCATCTATGGCCTTGCATATGGTGTGCTACTGCTTTAAATAAAATACTGTTGGTCTTAATTCCTTTAGACAGCAGCCAGATCCAGGGAGCCAAGTGTACATCTGTGGTAAGACCAATGGAGAAACAATTCCAAATCTTTACGTTTAGAGCTAGACTTGGGCTCTATTATTCAGGAGAGCAGTTTGACAGGGAAGCTATATAATGTTTTGTAAGGTAAGAAAGGGTCTCCATTCCCCACCCTGGCATGATATGGAACTAACAAACTGCAATTAAAGTAATGTTTGCTCCATTCATGGATGAACTGACGGACTAAATGCTATGGGGGATGTATGGTCAGCCTTGCTCTGGAAAGGAGATGCAAGAAGAGCTCTTAAAATTCTAGTAGTTGTGTGCCAGGCAACCTCTGCACCCCTCTCAACAGCTCCAAATTTTCTTAGTTGCTGCAGCAACCTGCCAGTCCCTAAAACACCACCAAGAAGCTCTTCTCAGTGTCAGCTTTCTCGCAGCGGCTCCTGGACACACATCTCGCACTGACTATATGTGCTTTGCACAATTGACTTTCTGATCCCTCCAGGTCATTCACATGAGGGGAGTAAATGACTTTTCAATCAGCTGTAGAGCAGCTGTGAGCAGCTGGAACAATGAAAGACAGGCTGCTAGAGCCAGATCCCCTCCATTCAACTATCCTACCATTGTGGTACAACCTGAAGCTCCCAAAAGCCTGGGAAGGTGATGGAGATTCAAGTATTCCCAACTACTGTCGGGCAGCTGCAATCCACTGGGCTGCCACAACCCAGCAATGGCTCTATGTTGTGAGGGGTAAGGGGTCCAGGGCCCACATGCAGAGAAGGCAGCAACATCACCAGGATTTACTGCAAGCCTTTCCTGAGGCCCCAGCCTGGCCAGTGGGCACACTCTTCTTAACAGCTTTAGAGCTGGTGAGCAGCAGGAAACATTTGAAATAGGAACATTCAGAGCTGAAATTTGCTCAGGACAGATGGGAAAGTTAACTCCCTCCTGGACGGCAGATGCCACAAAAGGTTAGTCACAGAGACACAGTCTGAACAGGCACTGCAAATGCAGTCGAGCATCAGCTTAAGGTAGCTCACTCCTTTGTGAAGGGAGTTTCTTTTCTAGCATTCCCTCCAGTGGGTTCATTGCTCTGCCCTTGGTCCCACATCCCACGGGGGAACATGGAACGATGTTAAGTGCTAGGTAGTGTCACACAACAGCCTACATACAAGTCTAAGCCAGCTACAGCTCTACAAACCCCACAGGGTAAGATTCAAGATCAGGAGAGAACATGCTGCAGAGAAAGCAAGCTCTGTCCACACTCTTGTTGACAAATTGTCAACCTACTGGTGTACTAAAGGCTTACAATGTGATTTCCTAAACAAACACGCACCTCTCAGTGCAGTTACTTCAGTCTACCTATTACAGAGGAGAGGCATTTCCCCAAAAAACCACAATTAACTTTCCCCCCTTCTCTTAAAAAGGAAAATGCAAATTTATGAAAAATAGTCCGTTTCCAACCAATGTTCTAAGAACTGAGAAGACCA
The DNA here is from genome assembly GCA_028565335.1 of Limnodromus scolopaceus. NCBI lineage: Eukaryota > Metazoa > Chordata > Aves > Charadriiformes > Scolopacidae > Limnodromus > Limnodromus scolopaceus. Next base: position 21,843,441 of record JAOXNO010000004.1, read on the forward strand.
AGTGTTATTGAGCCAATGGGAGGAATGAATTTCAGAAGAAAAGGCAGTCAACTAAAACTGCCAACCATACTCACATAAGTCCACAGTATCGTTGGCCTGACTGTCCCAGCTGAGTTAGTCACCACACAACTAGAACAAAGCAATTTCAGCCATTTCTAAACTCATTTTCTGCACTGGAGGGATTCCAGACAACTTTGGACAGTAATCTCAATGCAGTGAGATATGTCAAGACTTTTCTATATCCAAGTGAACTGTAATATATCTAGCATGTTTGTAGGACTTCAGTATAACAATTAAAAGCTTCCCAATATTGTTCACTGTATGCACTTCTGTGGAAAAATACTTAACAGTTCTTATTCCTGCACTTGGAAAAGGCACTCCAGCTATCTGGACAAACTTCTACAGGTTTTTTTGTACCTCTCTCACTCCCTTTTCCATGTAATTTTTTCCTTTGTCCCAGAGCAAAATTCATTTTCAGACCCAGTGATATGTTTCCAGAAATAAATAATCCTTAAAAACCAGTATGGAAACCAGAACAAAAAGAGTATGATACAGAAGACTAACTTTCTGCTGTACTAAGAATATGAAAGACACCTCTGTCCTGCATTTATCAAAACCTTGAACTAAGTACAACAGAAAGCTAAATAACTGCACATACTTATTAGAAGATGTACCTCATAACCAGAAGACACTTAACCACTATTTACCTCACCTTCCTTTGCTAATGAAGAGCTAAGTGTCCAGGTCAGGCATCTAGACTCTCTTTAGCAGAGAAAGGGCAGAAAATTTGCTTCACCTATCTTTAGACAACTGTTTCAGAAAAATATTTTTCAGAGGTGCTTACTGAGAACTGCCTGAAAGGAGGTGAAGGGACTACCTAAACCAAATGCCTATCCTCCACACTGCCAAAGCAACCCACTGGAAGTCTACCTGCATTAGGGATTTTACATCTCAACCTTATGTTATTTCAATGAAGTTCTCTATATTTTATATTTCATATGTTAAGAATACAAATTCAGTCAGTTAACTATGTTTAATGCAAGCCTTTGATTTTCACTGGGTTGGGAGCTCTTGCCTGTAGTTGCTATCTCCTTTTACATTAGCATTCTGTGTTAAGAAGCTGCACCCTATGACATTAGGGGTCTAAAAGTTTTATGACTGTATTCTGTAGCACTAAAAATCAAAGAATCCAAATCAATGCCACAGATCACAGAATGCATCATTGGGAGTTTCTCACCATTAAAAAAACATGTCTCATGATCTATGTTGTAAATACACACTCAATCAATTTTTAAAACATATATTGCTCTGAGTGTGCAGTGATGGTAATGGGAATGGCAAGAATGTCACTGAGATATTCCTGTCCAAATGCCTCCCCTGAGTGGAGGATGTTTTATTGAACTGATATGTGAAACTATCAAGACAGTCATTACAAATACAGATACACGCAGTTTGTTAGTTACAGCCATACTCTTGTAGAACTGACAACTAAAGTTAAGGCCACTAATAATACTAAAAGCTGATTCTGTAACACCAGTACTTTGATAATCCATAACGGAGTGGATCACGTGATGAGATACAACTTACCTTCATATAATCTTCCACACAAAGGCTTAAAAATACATTTTCCTCTGACAGATAAGGTAATAGTCCAGCAGAATTTTAACTTTTTCCTGAAAATTTATTCAAACAACAATGAAAAACAGGCTATTTTATTAGCCTTGATGTTACATGGGTGAGTACAGGTGATTTTATAGGAATCAGGCAAGAAAGTAGAAAAGAAAACTCAACCCATAAGCCAGTGTGAATTAGGAAAAATTTCTACACTGAAAGGGTTATGAAGCTTTGGACCAGGCTGTCCAGGGAAAAGGTGGAGTCCCCATCCCTGGAGATATTTAAAAGCCAGGCAGACATGGTGCTTAGAGAGATGGTTTAGGGATGGTTTTTATCCCGATGGTTGGACTCGATGATCTGAAAGGTCCCTTCCAACCTTGGCAATTCTATGATTCTATGATACCATTTTGAATTGTCCTGATCTGCTGCTAAGCACAGGAATGTGAGAAATGAAACCACCTGTTAAGTACAAGGTGGGAAAAGCTACTGATCAGACCACTCAGCATCCAAAGGGCATGAAACAAAGAAGGAAAAAGGGTCTAAACTTTCTGAGTGTATCTGCAGCCCACTCCGTACCACCCAGTACTAGGCTGACATGACTAAGTTCTTAAGGTGCAACATTTTAAGGTAATTTGGAGTTCAGTTGTACTTTGAATAGAGAGGGTTCTCCTAGGAATTAAAAGAACCATTTACTGCATATTAGACATAGCAGATATAACTTTTGTGTGAGTCTTTAATTTGAAACCATTAGGTCCTCAGTAGAAAAGCATGCACTTTGTAACTTTGACTTTAAACGGCATTTTCTCAGAAGTTTTTCAACTGAGATTATCACTTTGCCTTCCTACCCATCCCTTTCAATTAATTGCTATTGCGCATCAGAGACTGAGTTACACTTTGGAGTCTTTCACTTTCAAAGCAACGACTGAACTGTATACATTGCTACTGTACATTTCTTCAAAATGTTTAAAAATATTACTAAACAGTAAACCTCTACACTGCTTTATTATACCAGTCTTTTACTCCCGAGATTTAAGGACAAATCTAGATTAGACAAACTTGTAACCTCGCAGTTTCACCACTTCACAGCTGTGCTTCATTTACACAGTAAAACACTAGTTTACATTAGTTGGACCAGCAATATTTGCTCAGGGGAGAACCCAAAGCCCGGGACAGCAGCATTACAGTGAACTGGGTCTGTCGCAAACTCACAGAACTGGAAAGGTTTTACCAGGTTCTGGTGTATGACATGAGTCTGTCACTTTTATGGCCACTCAAATTATTCAAGCTATTTAGACGTAAGCTAAGATTTTCAGAGAGTAAGAGGGATAACAACTTGCCAAAGCAGATCAGGAATCTAATCCTGATACAGGGACAGACAGTCATTGCTATTAGATGGCCGATTGCATGGAAGATGAATTGTCTGCAGTTGCAGAAAGCAGGGAATGTTCATATCACAAAATCATTGTGCCTCTCACAGTACACTCTGTGGTAGCCTGAAAAGGAATGAATGGGCAGAGAGACATTAGAAACAATGTTTTCTGCATAAAATATGATATCTAGATATTTAAATGAATCATTCTGCTGTGAGTACATTACTTTTAGACATGGACAAGATACACCGCAAAACTTCAATCTTCAGTATATTCCCAGCATATACATCTATTATTTACCTCTACTAGCATTTTATAATACCAAGATATCTGCAACACCAACAACCATGCAGAACTCCATAATCAGGTTTAGGAAAAACCACACAAGAGATTTAGACAAATGTTACCAGAAAATCTCTGCTTCTTCAACTATTGAAAACATTCTACAGCAGTGTTCCCAATTCTGCTTTCTAGATATTTCATGGGAATTCCAGACATTTCAGAAAAAAAAAATAAATCAAGATGCCTAATTTACTCAGGGAACTATTTCATTTTCAGATGTAATATGGACTATTTGATGAAGGAAGTGCTTTGGAAAATGTTTTTCCCTATATTTGTGCCACATCCATGGATTATTAACAGTAGTTAGTCATGATCAAGAAATGTAAACAGGAATAAAACACTGGCAAAATTTAGCTGCCAGCTCTCAAATTTCCTAGAACTAATCGAAACATCTTGCTCGCTTTAAAGAGAGAAAACAGCTCCTGATGCAGCGTCCCATGTAGCAATTCTGTCTGTGAACAAACGTGCAACACAAAATCTGACCTCCTGACTTTCATGGGGGATATGCATGTTGAAAACCAGATTAAGGATCTGCTGTTCAGACCAGGCTTGGATTTACAGGGATTTGGTGGCAGTGAGTAGAGGGGAAGAAGGTGGTAATGCCTGGCTGAGAAAGCTGTAATACTGTTCAATTCACAGTGCAGGTGAAGGGAAACCTGCAGCACGCAGCAGGCACGGATTTTCCACCTTTCCTGACATGAAAGTTTACATCAGGTTCTATTAACACGAGCTGGATGCCACTGCAAAAAGCACCTGAGCTCACAGTTCACCATGTTGAGTAAGAAGAACGGCAGCATATTGTGGACTATTTTCCTTAGGTTTTCTTCGGCTAATTTCATTCCTCTCAGGCTGTAAGATCACTCATAGCAGCTCAGAAATGCCTAATGAAAAGAGAAATAGTGTATCTGATTCCAGTCATGCTGTTCTAAGCGAATTAATCGGAGTCATCATTACCTTAAACACTTCCATTCAGAGTGGGTTTTATGATGAGCTGAAGAAAAGTAAATGCTGTTTCAAATAGGTAGCTCTATATATTAAATCAAATAAATGAATGATAAAGTGCTGGCACTTTTTGGCTGTAATCCTGTTATTGCTTAGAGCCATTTCTAATGCAAATGAAGAATGATGTAGCAGAGCTATTTAGCAATTTTCTTTGATGGGCAGTGCTGACTGCTGGAAAGTGGCAGGAATGCAACTGCTCAGATGTGGAGTGCTCCAACACGTCTTGTAAGATTCCTTCCCAAATCTAATGACCACCTGTCTCTCCTGCAAAGTGTGATCTTTAATCAAGGCTCAGCTGAGCAATACAAGCCTATATTTGCACAGGGACCAAGACACAAGAGCTGGGTCCAGTCATACAGGATTTTAGGAAACGTGTAATTTCTAGTGAATTCAGTCCAGCAGTCCCACATCTGACTGTTTATAAAAATGCACTTGGTAGGGTTTTGAACACCACTTGGTCATCCAGGACTCCCTCCCAGGTAAGCATGAACGTACATAGGCAAGAATACACTCTTGTGCTTATTGAAAATCAGGGTAGTGCATCAGGGGCCATTTGGGAACCCTGACTGAAGGGTATCTTCATAGCTCTGCCAGTGACTTGTGGGATGATACCTGTGCACAACTTGACAAATGACTCCCTGCATGAGTTTTACAATCAGGAAAATGGGGAAATTAAAGCTGATTTAACGTCCTGCAGTGCTTCAAGGTCTGTGGATGATATGCATTATGAAATGCTAAATATTATTAATGAAATCTAACTGGAGGAAGAACACTGACTTCAATCTTGAGAAGGAAGATGGGCTTGGGAACTGCCCCTCTCTTTAATAAAACACTGCATAAGGCCAGTAGGAGGTTGTCATCAAGTGAGAGCATACATATGAAATGTGGTAGATTATATGCCTACTGTAAATTCAAGCACAGAAAACTTCTGCAGAGACTGCAAACTGTCAGGACAATGTGAAATGGCGCATAAACATCAACTTTACAATAGAACACCATGGGCTCTCTTCAGGATATATACGGGAAAAGAATAAGCCACAGCTAACCTTGGTTTCTTGGGCTTCTTTGATGTTTATGCCTCATGAACATGGGACGTGGCACTAACTGTAAACCTCAAGCTACAAAGATGCAACACTGCTGGCTGCAGCCCAGATTCCAGACCTTCAGAACCAATAACAAAACATCAGAAGAGGCAGAGCGTTACGAGGTAGCAAGGAAGAAAGACCAGACCCCCATGTCTGCACTAGCCACCCCCAAAACATGCAACAGGCCTTAGCAGTAAAGACTGAAGTAAAGAAGGCATTCAGTAACTCCGCCTTCCGTGCATCCTCCGTCACCGGGGCACCCATCTCTTTCAGCAGCAGGCCCACGTTTTCCCTAGTCTTCCTTTTGCTATTGACATACTTGAAGAAGCCCTTCTTATTCTCCTTGACATCCCTTGCCAGGTCTAATTCCAAATGGGCGTTAGCCTTCCTCATTGCATCCCTGCATACTCTGACAACGTTCCAATATTCCTCTCAAGAGGCCAGTCCCTTTTTCCTTATTCTGCAAACTTTGATCTTTCATTTGAGTTTTTTCAGAAGCTCCTGGCTCATCCATGCAGGTGGAAACCATGCCTTCTTTGCCTGATTTCTTACTCATAGGGATGCACTGATCTTGAGCTTGGAGGAAGTGGTGCTGGAGTATTAACCAGCTCTCTTGCACCCCACTTCCTTCTAGAGCCTTAAGCCACAGGATTCCTCCAGCTAGGTCTTTGAAGAGGCCAAAGTCAGTCCTCCTGAAGCCCAGGGATGTACTTCTTCTTTTTGCACTGCTTCTTCCATGCAGGATTCTGAACTCCACCATCTCATGGTCACTGCAGGCAAGGCTACCCCCAACCTTCACAATCACAGTATCACAAAGCAGACATAGTCCTATGTGGAGTGTGTGGCTGGGGGCACTCAGAGAGAGACCCAAATGTACCTTCCCCAGCCCATAACACACACTGGTATATAATTACAGGGAGCAAAGCCGTTTATACTGCTGCATCTTAGGGAAAAGTGAGACATGGTGTTCTGAAGTGAATGAAAACATCAATAAAACCACTCCCACTAGGATAGCAGAAGGTCTAAAAACTGGACAGACCTTACTGGAGAAAATGGCCAGGGAAAAAGCCCTCAGAAAATTGTTTTCAAGTCAAACTGACCAGGTTTGAAGGATACTAACCAGCATATTTAACTACGTTTTTGCTCAGACTTTTCCACCTGAGGAATGACTTCGGAAATGAAGAAGAAAGGCTTGCTGAGATCCATATGTTGTTGTGAGAAGAGATGTAACTCTGAGCTTTTTCCACAAGACTGGGCAGGGCAATTTGTTCTCAAAGGACATATTTACAGGAAATCATCAAAGATAAATTTGTGGTTTCCACTTTCCTGATTGGGGCGGATGGTACTGTATGATTGCTATTCCAGGTCCTCAGGTTTCCTGCTGTTTTCAATACTTTGCACTTTAAACTGTCTTACAACTGACTTTGGTCTCTTTATTTATTTATTTATTAAAAAACACTTCCATCCATTTAACTAGCTAATGCTTTCAAACCCCTTTGAAGTTGTAAAGCACTGCAAATTTAGAAACTGTTCTTAACAATCATTTGGACAAATGGATCCAGAAAATTGCATATTGATGGAAGGAGTTTATGTTCTTTGCAGTCAAATATTTCCTCACTCGTTTCATGCAAAATTGCTTGGCCAAACAGATTTTCCCAAGGCGCTCTCAATAATGAATGTAACTTTCTTTTGTTTCTGGCTCTTCTTCGAACCCATCAGGAAAGGGTAAAGCACAATGACATAGGTCTGTTGTCTCCTGTAACCCTCTGGGACTGTTTTCTCTAATGTGATTGTTTGAAAATCAGCAGTTTTCTGCCAGGAAATAAACCAAGCCATTTTCATTCCAAGTAACACTGAACGCTGCAGAGCCTGCTCACTCATGCAACATTAATTTTTAAAAGAATCAATTTGGTAATCTTTCAATTATGGTTTATTGTAATGATAATAATCACTGCAAAATCAGTTTTTTTTCCACTGCTAGTGCTGGTGGCTGTCATCAAACCACTTTCAGCAATGCTGAAAACACCTGGACTAATAAACCAGGCATTATTTATTTATACTTTAGTTTTACTTATTTAGAAACATATTAAACACCAATTCCCTTAGCAGTTGGTGATGTTACAAAAACTAAAAGCAAATAAATTATATCTGTAGCACATAAAGACCTGAAAGTCACTGCCAGTCTGGCTGTCTTGTACTGTTGTAATTGAAAAGTACTTACAAAAAGCCAAACCACATGTGGACCTCGCTCCATTGCCAACACTATGAAACACATGAAGTGACTCTCCATGTGAACACCTCTTGTGCTGGAAGCTCATGGAAAGGCTGTCCCAGCTCCGCCAGGCAGCCGTATACCAGATCCCTTTGCTTTTACACACTGAAATCGTTGTCCTGGGTGTTTGGCTCACTTAAGCATAGACACAAAGCATTTGTGATAGCTTGTGTATGTATAAACTACTGTATAACAGCTCCGATCCTTTATCAGTGCTTGCATACACAGCTACATACTCATGGAACAGGGAACATGCCTTGTTCATACAGCAGATCATGCCAGAGCTTAGCACTTAACACCATGAGCACAATGGGTTTATATTATGTTCACATTTTACAATAAAAACAGAAAAATCACTTGGTTTCTGATCCAAATCTGGGCTCCCTGCTGTTTTAATTCCTGTAACCAACAATCATCAATAAATAATCATGCACAGTTTCTACATCCCACTGTGATATTTTGGTTTTGTTTTAAGCACTGGATGTACTGAGCTGGGATCTGCAATTCCAGATCAGACTTTCAGGTGTTCTGCTGCAAGACTTAAGTGAAAAAGCAGGCACAAGGGCAAGGGCACAGAGTGGAGAGATATTCTTCATCACACACCTTGCAGGCCTGTGAGCTGTTTTAAAAGAGATCATGCCAAAAACAGGAGGTGTGTTTGAGGCAGTATGTTTCACAATAAAAGCACAATATGCTACAAGAAGAAAGCTGTATAGATGACATAGGTACAAATAATAAGGCAGGAATCAAAGAGGAAAAAATGTGGAAAATATGAGTAAAGTAATAATAGAGAAGGAAAAAAATATTTGAAGGAAAGCAAGAAACACGCCAAATAGAAACAAGTATCCCATTATAGAGAAACATGGAAAAGGAAGAGTTTGTGACCAAAGTACAGTGACAACATTACAGCGTGTGATTTGAGTTTGCTAATCCAAATGGAAGAGTCTGAGATGGCCTTAAGGCGAAGGTACAAAAGTTGAAATGCCTCTAGAATTGCCTGGGGCCGGGTCTCAGGCCTCACAGACAACGTAAGCCTGAGTATGTACTGAGCTCTCCTGGCCTCCAGACACTGACTCAGACAGTAACCAGGGTCTGAACACCACCATACAGCCATGTACACTGCGGATCCCAAATTCAACCCACCATTTAGCTCACTGGAACAGAAAATCAAACCCTACCTTTGCAAAGACACAAGAACTGTTGCCTCCAAGGAGACAACCCTGTAGGTGGATGCGCCACAACTCAGCTGGCCCCTGGCCTCGCTCTCTTCTGCAGCACTCCCGCTCCAGCAACCTGGAGATGCCTTAGCCTTCTCACCAGCCATGGGCTAGAGCAGAGGGAATGGGGTAGAAAGGTGGAAGTCCACGACCCCCTGCCCTCGACAGCAAAGGCTTCTCTACCTCCTGTGTCTGTGGCTCCTTTCGCCCCTTTCTATTCACCACCTTTACCTCCCTGACAGGTCCAGAGCGCTCCCTGGGTATACAGGGAATAGGACACTGGGCAGTGGAGGAATGGCAGAAGGTCAACTCATTCATTCCTTGGTTGAATAAAGAAATCAAGCCAATCGTTTCTGAAATATAGTTAATTAACATAAACTAATTAAGTATCACACTGTTAGACCAAAGACATTTTCTATTGATGCCATTTAGTATAATACTTAGAAAAATCAATGCAATTATATTTTAATGCCTAGTTCATAACTGCTTAATTCATACCTCTTAATTCTGTTTTGGAGTGAAATGGATTAGATTATATAATTCCCACTTCCACGAGTCTGACATTTAAAGGTAACATTCAAACATGCTATTATGTCTAAATAATATGCAAAGTATTGAAAACTGGATGACAATCTTACTGCACCTTTAAAAACCAATATAGTCTGATCTGGATATACAAATACCAAAATGTCTTAATTCTAATTGATATTATGGCCATTAAGATAATTTGGGAGCTCTATCTATGCATTCCTGAGCTGAGCACTTTTAACTTTGAGCTCAATATCCCAACATACAAAATGAGAGGCTTCTCTATCCATGTCAAAGCACTGGTTTGTATTTGTTCTTGCACGTTCCACCTCTGGATACAATAGAAAAGGAATTTGCTCCTGTGGCTGATGATACTGCACAGTAGTAGACAATACTAAAAGAAAATTTCCACAGATGATAATGCATACATTTAACATTTCACATTCACCTGAAGAGAGATGGTATTCTACTGACTGACTCAGGGTCAACCTACCTTCATTCTTCTAATGCATCAAACCTGAAGGACCTAAAACTATTTTAAAATTTTTGTTCAATGCAGCAAATGTTCTTTGTGAAGACTATATGTACCATTTGATAAAAAAGAACTTGCAACCATTGATTTTAAAATAGTCATATTCCGAAGTACATAGAGAGTGGACACAATATTTACAGAAGCATGCAAATCTACAATTCTGTGCAAAATGTTCTCTTTACAGGAAGTGCAACAGTATTCTAAAATGTAATTAGATATAATCATCCCTGTTTTCATCAGCTATTAACATTATGTAAAGACAAACTAAAGCATAACGAGTCTTTTTATTATCACATAATTGTTATTTTAATGGTTACATTACAAGCAATATACTACTATACATACTTCCACCTCTCATATTAGCGGGCAATTATTTTTAAACTTTCTATTATAATCTACCCGCAGAGACCAGTGTATTAATGCCACCATTTTAGTATAATGATGACCATGGTTTTGAAATCAATATGATAGCCTCAGGGAAAAATGTAAAGTAAGAGCAAAGAAAATATTTCTATTATATGCCAGTCTCAGTCCTGGTACACAGACAGAAGTTTAAGGGAAACGTGGAGCTGGTCTTGCTACCTCTATCCTGAAACCAGTCAAATACATACGAAAACAGAGGAATTCTTATTATTTCAATAACAGAGGAAAACTTTTAAGTGATCCAGAATTAAAAGCTTGGAAGTGAAACTGGAATAAGCCTTCCCTGAATATATCATCCCTGAGTACCATTCTAAACCATATCCAGACATATTACTTGAAATATTCTATTTCCCACTGATATACAATGAACTTTCCTTAGTTACTCATCCATTCGTTGCCTTTCTCCTAATCAAGCAAAGCAGTGTAGCTTGGCAGGAAGCCACCGGTGCTTAGATAGGTCTAAGCAGTACATAAAGCTTGAGGATATCCTATATAAAGTTAAATGAAGTTTCATATCTGCAAGGAGCTCCATGGGCTAGAGCCGAAATACCTCTAGGACTGAGAAGGCTCTCGGATGCCACTGCAGCTGAGAGTCCCTGGCAGGATCTGTGCAGTGGAACTGAAATCCAACTCTGTTGAACACTGCGCTTTCTTGGAAGAGGAGGTAAAGGCAATTTAATGGCATGAAATAAGCCCGGAGGAGTTCAGGACCACTGCTTTCTTCTACTCCAAATAACGAAACATATTTCAGCAGTGTCATCACTAATATAAAATCAGAGCAGCAGAGAAAGAGCAAAAAAATACCCCACTAAGCTCCAGCAAAGACACAATTCTCCCTTGACAAAAGAAAAAGCTACATGTGACAAATACTAGTCACATTTCTTAATGGATGGGAGGAAAGTGTGGAAACAACGCTAAGATGGACACAGGATAGGAATATAAATAATACTTCAACAAATTGAAACTAAAATTCTTCTTTTAGAGGAATACTGCTTTGCAAATACTCTTCAGATTACTTTCTTTGCCTAATATTTTGATTGACTGTAAAATGTCAAGAGACTACTGCTAATTTTACATGGAAGGAAGTGCCAGAACATTACTGTGTTTGGCTGAAAACAGGATATAGAGCAGCAGAAATTGGTTCCATTTTGCAGTTCCACACCATTCCAACCCAAAATTAGCACTGTAAGAGACTGAAATGCCTTCATGGTAAGCATACAATGTTCAAAAAGCCCTACGGGCATGAATTTCTGCACAGTGATAGCTCCCACTTTCCCCCAACGTCCATTTCTCAGGGAAGACAAGTTGTAAAAAGGGGATAAATATTCCTTGCCTCACAAAGGCATTTTGAGACTTAAGTGATATCTGCAATATTTTTGGAAATGCTCTCATGGAAAATGTTTGGGACGCTCTTCGGAGACAGGAACACTAGCATCTCTAATGAATGTACTTCAAGGAAAACTCTGAAACAACATATGGAGTGCAAACTGAACACACAGCACATATTTCTGACATTTATCTTTGTTTTTATTGTTAAGATAAAAGCATGCTGTTTGTTTCTTAGGATTTCATCTGCTATCGCTTTCTTTCTCTCTGTCTTATTCTATACTACTGACATTGTCTGCAGCAATTTTTAAAGTTTTGCAGCAAATCCTGTGCTTTGGAAATTTTGAGTCATGTAGAGAATGTTATTAGACAGGGAGTTCATGCCTCCTTCCCGTAACCAGTATGACTATAGCAGAGAGGATATGCTTGCTGGGATGACTGACTTTAACAAATAAAAACAAAGAAGTCTCCAAAGACCAGGACAGGATAGTAACAGCAAACTCGCAAAGAACAAATATGGGCATTTAGAAACCTTTCCTTTTATTGCAGTTGCATGTTTACTGAATACTAATGTAGTGGACAGGGCTGCTCAGGTTCTGAGATGAGAGTTATGCAGTCCCAACTGTACCGAATCGTACTAGAAACAAGAATTGCTTACAAAATCTTGAAAATAGAATGGCTGAATCTTTGAACATCTGCATCAAAAAGTATTCCCTTTCACACCTAAACTAAGCTACATGCTGATCAATATCCAAGACGTCTGATGAACAGTTTGATGACACTCCTCAAGATTCATAATAAATCCCCACAGTTGTAGTTGTTTTTCCAAACTGTTACAGTTTCCAAAACCTGCTGAGATGTGAACGCCTGAGAAAAATTTTACATGCTGCTCTTGTGTTACTCTTTAAATGCAAAGCTGCCTCGCTGTTAAAAGCTCAGAGAATTTGAGTATCACAGGAACTGTATAGGATGTAGTCAGCGATTGTTTCCTAAACGCTGGTTGTAGCATGTCCCAATAGCACATCAAGTTCTCCAAGAAACACGGCTGTGAATTCTGAGTTACCTTCAAAGACGTGCGCTATAAATCCATGTGCACACACACATATATATATCTGTACAGTTTCAGTGTTCTGAAATTGCAGCCTGGATTCTTTATATGGGATACACGATAACGGGCATATAAATAAAACACTGTAGAACATCTGTTTTCTTTTTATATGGGTGAAAAAAGACTTTAAAGATGTGCAGAAGCAAGCGCCTAGTTAACACTGAGTTCTAAATTAATGAGACACAAAATTTCACCATTTCCCCCTAGTTTTCCTCCCACCTATGTGTATGAGGTCTCACACAGGCTCGTTTTCTTACCAATTAAACTTTCAGTGCAGTGTTTTTTCACTAATCTTTCTACATTTTACGGTAAAACACTCCAACATCAGTTCAGGCTAAACTGTTTCTGCTTTTAAACAGTTTTTCTTCTGCTGTGTTGCCTACTTCTTAGAGAAGACAATCTTTTCTAGACATCATTCAGTGAGGTATTTGGAATTTGCTCTCATATACCTTTTCTTATAAAAGTCTTTTCTAGTGAGTTTTACTTGCCAGTGTGTGGACAGATGTACAGAAACTCTTCTCTATCTGAAGCAACAAATCACTGTTGTGTTTTATTCCCTATCTCCTAAAGTTGCTATCCTTACTTGAGCAGAAACTCCATAACACCAAATCTCCCAGTGCATCTCATGCAGTTTGATTGCAGTATGTTGTCTTTTGTTAAACACTGTAAATACGGCTCAGTGCACTTTAGGGAGCTTCCATTAAAAACCCCCAGTTATCAGTAACCAACAGGTATCATACTAAAGTAATAGCAACATTGCATTTATTTTCTAACCTATTTAATATATCTTAGAAAAGTATTGCTGTGTGACAACTGGTGATAAGTACAGACTTCATTGATAACGAATCTGTGTTTTTAAAGACAACTATTTCAGCTGGCAGCAAGGTTAAGAGAATATATAAATTTCTTGATTTTTCAAAAATTAATTCTGTTCCGTTAAAATTTTAAGCTCCTTTAGGAAAATCAGGGTCTATTTCAAACACTGTGATCTGAACAATCATTGCACTGTGGAAGATGATCCAGTGAAGCTTTTATGAACACCAAAGACTTCATTCAAAATCTATGCCTCTGCTAATTTTTCCTTCAAGTCTTCTGCCTTTGCAACCATAAAATACCTTCACTACCAGCAGCAAAACTGGAACCACTGCGATCCACAGTACTACCAGGATTACTAGCATACAAATCACTGACTTGTCTAATCCTTTCCAAAGGTGTATGTTCACAGGATGCAAGAAAAGTCAAGGCAGAATTGCCATCACAGTGTTGCTCATAAGTGATATCAGCAATACTCCATTGACCATAAAAGCTGCAGAATATTTAAAGGACAAGATGGAAAAGGTGTGCATGTAATTAGAATAATAACAAACATTGTATAAAGATTTAACATCCAGCTTGTCAGGGGCAGAAAACAGATTTGGTGGCACTTAAATACAGCGTGATAAATTAAAAGCAATAGATGTTGGATAAATTCAAAGAACATCTGAAAAAGCCCAAAGATAGTTTCCTGATTATGTATTTCTTGACTTAAATCATTACACAAAAAGAAATAACTCCATGGCTAACGTCAGCAACCACCACAGAATCAATAGGTCTCTGAGCCCACACCAATCTATATGCAGCCACAGTTTTATCACAAAATATTAGCTAATATTGATATTTTTTAATAAAATTTCACTTTACTATGTAATTAGTGTAATTTAGTAGGAGCTGTGTCTCTTAACAAAAGTGCTGGTGCTTTGTACAGCATTTACTGGCATGTTAATAAAAAATGGACTTCTTCTATTGAGTTCCATCTGCCTAATAGAGAAAAACGTTCATCTTAATTAGGAAAATCTTCATAAAGAAATATAAATGTAGTTACTAATGGGCTGCAGGGAATAAATCTAGGACACTCAGGAACAACTGGTGTTTTACCAGGAAATGGAAGAGTGAATATAAACCCCAAAACAGTTGTTAGCTGTCCGGTGATTGACCACACATAGCAATAGATGTTGAGGCTTTAAGTGTTTTATAATGAAAAATCTATTTATTTCATTAAGGTTTCATGCTTTAGACCCTAGTTTTTTCAGGTAATAAAGCAGTCTTAGCTGACAATGAAACTATTAAAAACCTCTATGAATTAAGATGGACAAAGCCATTAGCATTTTTTGAAGGAATTACTTTATAAAAAGAAAGACTGGAAGTGCCAAGCAATGGTTCAAGAAAGATCCACCATCAAGCACTTGAAAAATGGCCACCATATCAAACACATATTTTGGGGCTTGCTGGTGCTCACAGGCAGTTGAGAACAATTTGCTGGATTTACTGGTGCAGCAGGAGACATAACATCATCATGATAAAGACTATATCAAAATGTAAATTACAATTCTTTTTTTGTCCTTACAAATGTTTCAACAGGCACTTCCCCTGTCAGTCTGAATTAGTTTTTCCATGATTTTCGTGCAAGAGTTCTGTAATTTAAAGATGCTGATGTTCCCTAAGTTTGCTCATTTTCTTTTCAAAATGAAACGAACTTTTACGCATCTTCCAGAGTTTACATTTTTTTAGAAAAAACATGTTAATACAAAGCCCTAATGGGTACTTCCCAAGTCACATAAGCACGTGTAAAAGTGAAAATAGCATTACTACAATATTTCATTCAAGCCACGAACCAGAAATATGGCATAAAACTCCGACTTTCTGGCCACTGAGAGCGTTATTACCTCAATTCACAGAGAATATCACCAAACAACAGAAGTTGCATCTACTTGAGCCTCAGAGAATGTAATTTCATTTATTCATTTCAGTGACATTTTTACTAGACTACAGCTTCAGATTAGTCAGACACATCAAAAACCACATATTAGCTGAGGTGAAGCTGTGATGACTGCAGTTGTCTAACAATGTCAATCCAAACTTTAGATTAATATAATTTGCTAGCTCTAAATGACAGAGATATAATATAGATCTCATATATCACCAAAGTAATAAATAATTAGTGAACAGAACTGAGTAAAATAGCAGGTTGAGCACACCCCCAAATTTTGAATCTTCGTGCAGAAGTCAGTGATCAGAATGATCCATCTTTCTGCCTGAAATGATAAAACAGCTTTCTCACAACCTAACACATAGCACCATCCGGCACGAACAGAGGAAACCAAGAACTTCTGGAAGAAAAGCACAAAAGTAATTTAGTTTCTTTGGAATTATCCAAGATATTAACGGAAATCCTTCAGAAAGAGCCATCTGACTGCAAATGTGGCTCAGTGAACCTGCCTCCTGTCGACACGCTTGTATAGCTAATAATCTTAATAAAAATGTTGTTGAATTTAACTAAATTGTTTGGGCATGGGATGGGTGCTGTCAAAGTTAAGACAGTGTGTGTGGAAAGTCAATTGTCTACCAAACTGCCTGGGTTGCAGAACATTATCTCATGTCTCTTAACAGGAATTTTAGGAGGCCAGAATACATATCCTCAGCAAAGCTCAGCAGGCTCTTTTTGGTTATTTATAAGAAGAGTGAGTACAGACACCAAGTTAAGCTATGCTTTGAGTGGTATCAGCACATGCGCTATTGGTTGTTTGCTGGGGCTCAACGTTCTCCACATGCAGTGGGAGAGGAGCGGTCTGACAACACCATCAGCCCCAAGAGGGGACGTGGAGCGGTGCCATCAGAGGCTCTACTTGGCCATACTGCGCTGAGCGGTTACTCGGAAATGTTTGTAGCATAAACACAAATGGAGCCTGCAGTCTGGATGACATTAGACTGTTCCACTGATATTAGCACAGATTTATTTCATCATTGCTTTATGAAAGTGACTTTTAACGCAGACTGTTTTCTAAATGATCCTTAAAAGACACTCCTTTCTTCCTCATCACCTTCACCTAAGGCAATAACATCCAGTAGCATTGATCTATTTGCTGCTAGTTTTCATTAATTTTACCCTCCCTAAGGGTGGTGCAGCTTTGGTGCCGGCTAATTAAAACCTATTTAGGACTATTCAGTGCACTTTATCAGACCAGAATTAGCTCTGCTGCTTTAATGAAGACTACAGTTTTCTCTGTTATTACCAATTAAATGTTGTTATATCATATTGCATTATATTTCTAATGCATGGCAAAGATACAGATGGCTTTAGAACCACCTACCTGTATTGAGGTATATACAAAGATGCCACATGTAGTAATTACCTAGTGTTTCTTTAAATCCTTTGACTTGACTTAGTACACATAATATACCAAAACATTAGTGAAGTACTGGAAGAAGCTGCCAGCTTTATGCTCCCTCTAGGGAAGTACCAAGTAAAATGCATTAATGAAAAATTCTGAATGTCTGGTAATGAATATTATTTATGTACAACAATTATTCAAAGTGGATGAGCATTCACCGCCTTGAACTCAAATGCTTCACTAATGAAGACTCTCAGAAAGAACATATGTCCCCCAGATTCACAACACCGCATGCAAGGTTAATTCTCCAGTGCGAAAAGCACATATCAGAGGGTATTTTGTACTGCTGTAGAATTAAAAAATGCTTCATTGCAAAACAAACAAACTTGTTATTTGGAAGTTATTTAGAGGCAATTCTTGTTTCTTCCACGAACAAATAATAAACCATTTGTCAGTAACGAAGCTGTGGGTTTTGAACCTCCACTCAGTGAAGTCAGGGATGAGGCTCCCACATCAGCAGTGCAGGACCAGAGCTTTTGTGCAGCAGAGAAGTGACTGCAGCACATAGCTGTTAGCTGCTTCTCATAACACCCTTGAAAATTTGAGCACCGTTAGTATGAAACTACTGAAAAGTCCCACTAATTACCTAAAAAGATGGTAAATCAAAGAGTAGAAATAGAAAGCTCATTAAAGGCTTGACAGACTAGAAATCTGTTGCAATCTTACTATGCATTAGCAGCATATACTGTACATACGGACAGTATTTTAGGATTAAACTAAAATAGATGTGGTTACAATCCACTCAGTACATTTTAAAATATGAGTTGAACTTGGTTTCCTTCCAGAATTTTTGCTGGGAACATGTTGAAACAGACCTCTGTTCAATCTAATATTGCAAGCAAGAGTTGATGTTTCTCTGAGGAACCGAAGGAATATTTGGCTGAGGAACCTGAGTCAGTCTCAGCATCATAATAGTCTGGCACAACACGCGAAACTATTTTCATCACCCACAAATCTCTTGTGCTCTCCCTTTACTGCTTCCAGAAATGCCACATACCTCTAACAGCCTGATGACCCTCCCTAGAAACAACAGACGGTTGCTGTGAATTGAAGATGTTACAGAAAATGAAACAGTTTCCAAACTGAGGTCCCCTGATTAGTAGGGAACTGCAGGATGTTTTCTAGCGATACAGAAGGTGTTGGCTGGTGACACCTCAATCGTTTCCCTTGTTTCTGGCTGACAAGTGCACTAAATGATGTTAAAAACACCACTTAGTATTTGGTGTGGAAAAGTAGGGCTAAAAATGAAAGTTGTAGTAGGTGCAAGTAGATACCATTGTGAGAAGTGGTGGGGTTTTTTTCCCCAGGGTTAAAGGAAGGGACGTGCAAAGGCAATGGGATGTGGGCCATGAGGCAGGCTACTTGCAATTTGTCACTGTTCGCAATGTGAAACTTTTAGTTGTAACGGATTACAGAGAAAGAAATTGGGCCACTTTGACATTAGGCTGCTTATGAACTTTGTTTATAAGCACTGGGAGAACAGAAGTTCAATCTGCCTTTGACATGGAAAGAAGCATTTGTATTGTGTTAATTGAATAATAATAAAACCTTGAGATGTGTTAATCTGTTGAAGAGGAATGGATTAGACTGGAGATGATGATACTTGACATTGGATGACGAGATTCTTTGATAGGATATACTAAGGTCTGGTTTCACAATAAGGATTTTGATAAAGTATTGTAAAGTCACTGTGA
The DNA here is from genome assembly GCA_028565335.1 of Limnodromus scolopaceus. Lineage (NCBI taxonomy): Eukaryota > Metazoa > Chordata > Aves > Charadriiformes > Scolopacidae > Limnodromus > Limnodromus scolopaceus. The sequence continues at coordinate 21,862,162 of JAOXNO010000004.1, forward strand.
CCTGATTGACTGTTAAAAAGGAAGAGTCATAAATAAAACCAAATTTATGTTTAGCAATGCAATAATGTACCCATGATCCATGTACCATATTTAGCTCGGTTAATATATAAACTGGATGACTTTGATTATTAGGGGACATTTTTGAAGAACAGACTTACATATTTTCTCTATTAGGGTCTGTTCCTCAGCTTGTTCAGTTTAGCCATAGAAGCCATGATAATCTCGACACATTTATGACATATAGGAGCTCCCCCCAACTTCAGAATCACAGCAGCAACATGTACATGGTGAACAAGCTGAGGGGCAAGTTCTTCCCTGTGTTTCAATAGTTTTCAAAAAAGAAAAAATCAACTCTAACCAAGTTTTGACAGTTTAATAACTAAGTGAATCAAGGAGGTCTGAGCAAACAAGCTATTCTACTTCTAAAGCTAAGTTTGGACTAAGTTAAACTGTTCGTGAATATCTGTATTTTAAGTTTGGTGAGAATAGCTACAGTCTTTCACAACCGCTAATTCATGATGTGCAAATTCAAAAATAAATACTAAGGCACAGTAATGATGTCGAAACTCCTTCCTAGTTAGCTCCAGTGAGTATGTGTGACAGGTGCTTTTCCATGCCAAAACGCAGATGTTCAGAATTTTCGCAGCCTGGTTACAAAATCCTACAATTTGTGGTCATAATTCCACAAATCCAATTTCTGCTCTGAACATGCTAGCCAAAACAGTGGCCCTCACACTTTTATCTCCTCACAGCCCCCACTTGAGCAGCATAAACACACATTCTCAGGCATGGAAAATAGAATTTCAGCATAATTCTGGTAAAAACCTAAATCTATTACGGTATCATTGATAATCCATTTTCACCAAGAAACAGAAATAATGCATAACCCTGAGGTCTATGTTTGAAGAAAAGCTACAGTGAATCTCAACGGAGAAGAAAATACAATATCCAGAGCTATCCTGAGGTTGTGCATTTGGAAATGTTGTTTGTGTAAGATTATCCTCTTCAAATAAAATGTCAATTTAATCAATAGTAAATTGAGCTGAAAACAACACAGAGCTTTGAAAACGTTTCAGGAAGACATCCAATATTTTTGGGACTCAAGCCAACAGAAATGGAAAGAACAGAAGGTAGCGTAGGTGGGGTAAATGGGGCCTAGCTTCTGCCTCATCAAGTGCTTATAACAGTCAAAACCATATAACAATCCATTAAAAACATATCTGGGGATTCATTTAGTAGCTGGCATACATCATGGACTTCTCTCATGTATCTTTTGTCACACATTACAATTGTTCTTTGCATCTAGGACTTACCGGTCTTTTCCTGTCTCCTTCTTAAATATTACATCACAGTAACTCATGCGCTTTTCTGTTGTCACGTAGATTTTGGCAGTTGGGTAGCTGTCAACAGTTTTCTTCAGCATGTTGTACACAATGCCATTCCCATCCTTCCTCATGTTTCGAAAAGGTCCCCAGATCACGTAAACAGTGTTGTTGGTTTCTTTGAAAAAGTACTCGGGATTCTTGAGTAGGAGAGGCACACTTGTGTGAGAGACCACTCTTATGGTTGTCCTCTTCCCAACATCCTCCTCGTAGCCCTTTGTGGGAGCATTGTTCATCCTCCATATGCAAGAGGACTTGTCTATCTCAGCTCCCACCTTCTGGCCAGCCATCTGTCCCGAGTTTGAAACAATGGCACAGAGGTCACAGTCAAGTTGCAGAGGCTGGAAGAAAGAAAACAAAAATATATGGCAAGTCTTTCTCTATAAGACATGAAAGCTGAAAATTCAATTAAAAGAATGACAGGCACAGTTCAACAAATTTATAGCAATGTTTCTCTTTAAAAAAACTACCTAACAGTCCTCAGGTAGTAGACCTGGTAGAAAACGCTACCACTACAAAGCTCTGAATGCAATACTTTTTAGTGAAATAGGCAGTTCCAATCTTTTCTTTTGTTCTCCACTTTGCAAAGTCAACTAGTAAAATAATCACTGCTTTTTTTTCCTCTAAATGTTACTCTTTCCACTAGAAAACAACGAAAGACAGAGGCAGCAAAAACCAATATTTAGATCAATGCCTTATTCTCTTTTAACAAGGTGTTGTCATCAACAGGAAAAACATACAAAAAAAGTAATGCTGGAAATTTAACTATACACTGACTGTGTTTATGTGTCTGAATGAAAAGTTCCCAAATTTGTGACAGAAGTCAAACATGAGATGTAACTGTAAAAAGCAATCTAGTAGCATGAAAATCCTGCAGTTGGAAAGGAGACATAGACAGAGCAATATGTTGCTCTCTCCAGAGAACAGTTATGACCCGTGAAAAATGAGAAGCAGATGGGTCTTCTGACACATGAACTAGGAACTTAATTCTGGGCAAATCAAAGTCAAAGACCGAGCACGTTCTAGGGTACTATTTCTCCAGTATGAATTGAAAATTGGAAAAGTTATCTGTCTAACAGGGATAGAGGGACCTACCTGATGTTCCGTTTGTTAGAGTGTGAAGAGTAAATGTCTTTTGGCTCTTCTGTACCAAGAGACTAAAAGGATATGCCATGAATTTAAGTTGGATTGTATGAAAAGTTTGATTGGAAATCTAAATCAAATGAAAACTAGATTAATCAAAAAAAGCCAACAACCAAACCCTAGAGAAGGTCCAGGCCACAGATCATCTACAATTTTTTATATGGTCACAGACTTGATCTTCTGGTGTGCGCCCAACTAGGAGCCAGTGACTACAGTTTAATGTTAGGAAAAATTCCACTCATGTTCTTTGGACATTTAGCCTGACAGGATGCTAGGTGCTTTTCTGATCAGGCTTGTGGTTATTTCCCTTCAAAATTCCACCCCATTTAGCTGATGTGGATGAATATCCTGGGTCCATTTAACCACTATAACCTTAGGACACGGTGGCTGACAAAGCATCAAATTTCTTTGATAATGGTGCATAATAAAAGGACAAGAGATAAACATCTGAAGGGAGACAAATTATAACAGCTAAAATGTATCATTTTGGGGTGACAAATACTGTACTGATCTAAGCTGCATCCTGCAAGACTTCCACAATAAATCTCACAATTGCAAAGGTTTGATTTCTCTATGTGAGTGGTTCATGAAAACATTCTTTCCTCATTCCATCAGGAGTTAAAGATGCCTGACTACGTGCAAAAGCATTGGCAACATTTCCTGTACAGAACACCATGTATTTTTTTTATAGCTGTTGTAGTTTTAGAGAGCTGTCCTGCATAGCTCTCTGCCAGCAGGGATGAAATCCCAAGAGATGCAGCTGAACACAACAGTCTTTCTGTTTACCGCTTAGTTACAGAAATCCTCTCTAAGACACATTATGAGGACGTGGCTGGGTGACCTAAACAAATCCATAAGCATAACTCACATCCTAACATGAAGTGAATTCTTAAAGTCCCAGTAGATTAATTTATAGCTTTCAGGGTGAACTTTCAAACTAACAAGTGCTGAATATGCTAGATAGGAAACACCAATTTGGTCAAGAATCTGGTCCCATGTAAATTTGCCTCAACCTTGGTGTTGTTTTTTGGGTTGGTTGTTGTTTTTTTCCTCTCCACAATATTCTTCCTTCTCCATTAAAATAGAGCTGCTTTCTTAAATTTGGAATTGTTTGATTTTCTGACCTTAGTTAGAAATGCATTGCACATTTTCTATTCACTGAGTGTAACTGTTCTGCTCGAATAAACTGAGTACACTCACTCCTGCAATTGTGTCCCCCGGTTTTCTAGCTCTTTTGTTGTGATTCATTTATCTTGTTCCAATTTATAAAGCACTTTCATAATATTGAATGCCTGCACTAGGTCAACATATAATCTGCTCTTCTTCAATAGAGGCAGAGGCTTAACCCCTCCCAGACCTACCTCAGAATAAATATTTCTTTACAATGTAGAGAAATTTTACATGTCCTAATATGCATATTTCCCAGTAGAGATCCCAGAGAGAGTTAGGAGACTGACTGACACTCAAAACAGACATGCCACTGACTCCAGAATAATCTGCTAACTTCGGTATCTTTTTGCATCATCTCAACATATGAGAAAACACACATCAATAGTCATTTGTTGAACTCCCATATTGAGACATACCGGCAGCTTTGTGATGTTGGTTTGTAAGTGTCACAGACAAAAGGGGCATTTTCAGTAGCCACATAAAACAGCTTTCTCATTCTCCTTATTTAACATAACATTCCATATACATAACAACATTGTAATAACAATACATTCGTATTACACCCTAGTTCAGAGTTGTCCCATCACTTTAAGACTCAAAAGCTGCTCAAATGCAGTTCATCTGCCTGGTGGCTCCCACAGGAGCTATTCAGGCCCAGGGATTTGGGTGCCCAAGGGGCCAGAATTGGGAAACACCTGGGTAGTTGTGGCTGCTACTTCTGCTACTGAACTAGGACGCAGCTGACAGCTCCCTATAACCCTTGAGGAGCTGGAGTGATGTGCTATTGTCCCCCCTCACCCTATACTCTGAGGTCCTACATCCCTCACATGTCTTTCCCACGTGCAGATTTTTGGCTGCAAGGTATCCCACGATAGCCCTAATCAGCATGGGAAACGATCGCTTTTCCATTTAACTTGCTGTATTGGTTGTATTAAGGATGAACAGAAGCAGAGAGAAAATTCTTAGACACAGAAACGGGAATACAGAGAGATGAAAACCAGAGAATTAGAGAAAATGTGCCTTCTTGGTGATCTGTTTTGCAATTAGCAGTAACTGTTTACAGGTGTCCACATCACAAACACCAGGATAACAATTAAACACGAAGTCATTAGCAGGTTTCTCAGAGAAACCAAAACCAGGTCTGGCAGGCAGTCCAGGCTGCCCTCTCACCTGCAGAGATGGGACTGATACCGACTGGCAGGACCCCACAGAAACCTGCGCTGTTAGTGGTTATGCTCCCCGGACCGAGAACGTCAGTTAAGGGTTTACCTGCACCTTTCACAACATCTTCACTCGCATTGTAGATACAGGAGCTAAAGAAAAAGCCATAGACAACCATTCACCTTTTCTTCTCTTTTCATATATTTAGACACACGTTTCATCTCTCCACACCACGGGGGTCGAGCTCTTATTGCTTCTAGAAAATTATTCATTTTGTCGCTGACCGGAAGGACATAGAAGTCCTCAGCAGAGCAGCTGGGTATGAGTCTTACAAATTGTCCCATCTTTTTCCTGAATGATACATTGTAACTGTTGAGGAGCACTTATATTTTAATCAGTAAAGAAAATGAAATGTCTGACCTTTCCATTTCCTGTGCAAGCTTACAGACAATAGAAAAGATAATTAAAACTGTGAATTAGAACTTGCAAAACAGTGCTGTTTCTCTAGCAAAGAGAAATAGCTGTGTAATAAAGGTCACTTATCAAATAGTTCTAGTTATTAAATCTTTGCATTTAGCACCGAAGTGGCTTCACAGAATCAAAGGTCAAATCATTAAATAACAAAAACAGCCAGAATCAGAAAAGGTCACAAGCAAATCTAACTAGAAGTAGGTCACAAAACATGATTCTCTTCCACAGAGTATTTCGGTATTTGGAAAATTAGTTACTTTCCAATTTGAAACAACTCCCTCATCATTTCAAATGTCTCCCTCAAGAGACGGAAATTCCAGCTACAGGACCATTTACTTGGGTGGGTTTCCCAGTGGCACAGACCCTGGATCACCAACTTTCCCAGACACGGACCTGTAGGTCTGCTGAAGTCCCAAGCGGGGATGATCTCAGTCCAGGTCTCAACCTCCTGGCCAAAACTTCAGCACAAGCCAGTGGAGTCCCACATGACAATGTCTTGACAGACCAGTCACGTGCCAAGTGCCCATCTTAGCAGAGGCTGCCAGATTCACTCCTCAGTTGGACCAAATCTAGCTCAGGACCTACGCAGATGTAATTTACACTAATGAAAAGCTGAATTTCTCTTGCGACTTCTTAGCGCTATAGGCTGGTGGTGCACTGGAGAGATCACTCCAACCACCAACTCTGCTTCCCTCTGTGAATCCCACAACTAATCATACAGATAGTTAGGAAATTCAGATTAAACTTTCCCAATTGTTACTTTAACAATATGATTGTAATTTTGTAAATTGGACGCAATGCCCATTCACTACATAATGAGGCAATTATTAGCAGCTCGCCACATATTAATTTGCTCCTTTAATGTTGAAACAAATGAGATCTTTTCTTATAATCATCCTATTTGAGTGAATTCTAACAAAGCCGATTGAACAAAGCTCCAGAGACTTTCTTTATTTCAAGGCCATTTATTCTTCTACTCTTCTTGGATGTCTTTAGAGTTTTAGAGGATACAACATTTATAATGATGCCAATAGGGAATAGATTTTGCCTTTATTCTTCTTGATGTTCTTTTGAGGTCTTTGAAATGAAAGGTACAAGAGAGGCATTAACCGTCTGGCATTGTTTTTATTGCTTTTCTCTACTTTACAAGCAAAAAATGTATTTTAATTTTTCCGTGTTTCAGCAATGACTAACCAGGCTAGTTTCATCTACACTTACTTTCTTCAGACCTCTGACTGGGAGGAAAGACATCTGCCAGGCTTCTCTAAGCCAAAATTCAGCACATTTAGAGAAAAGAGAGATAGTATTTGTGTGTTCACCCAGCAAGAGCTATCAATTTAATACAGCACTCGGAGGCACTGTATATAAATCACATTATGTAACTAACATCAAGCAATAAAAATAAAAATGATCAAAAAACAAAGGTCTGATTACCCCGAGTTCATGATTGTAGCCCCTTCCCTCCTGTGGTAGTGTTATGTTTTTTCAGTCTTCAGCAATTGATTTTGGTCCCAGCCCCCGGCATCACATCCCAGCAAACATCTCTCTTCATAAAATTTAATGTTAAGACATCGTAAAGATTTTAACATTTTGACATTATTTTGAAATAAGCCCTATGTCAACACGCATCCCATTTCCAAGTAAATAGAATATGATCTGCCTCTTCATAAGACTATTGCTGAGAATGAAGTGCCTAGGATATTATATTTAGATGGCTGTCACTGATATATACATAGATGCTAGCAGGAAGTCTTTATTTAAATTGAATGAATTGGAAAGGAATGCATAGGAGCCACGTAATGAGACTAATCTTGCAGTAAGAGACTGAATAAATAACCATGACTGAAATGCTTTCTATATACACTGACCCAGTTGTTACAGAACTATTCTTTGATTTGCAGCTCATGTTACAGCTCCTTTAAAGGGCTGTATCAGCCTTTTGTATTAACAGGTATCTTGTGGATTCCTGATGTCAGTGGTAAAGAGACAAAAAAGGGAAGAAAGGTAGGACTTTGGACAGAGGTTGAAACTTGCATGCCAGGATCTCCAGCACTGTCTAAACTTTCATTTGGCAAATGTATTTTTGAAACGTTTTAGCTTTCTTTCTCATGGAAAGAAATAAATAAAAAAATGAAATTACCACGAACCCAAACCTTCTGAACATGAACCACAGTGCAAAGGGATGCAGTGTCATCTTTTTCACTTTCAAGACAGCTCCAGTTACTCCATACCAGCTCATGCCTCTTTCAAGACACAGCAGAGCAGATGTTCACCAGAATGTTGTTGATTTTGCTGCTGCTATTGGGAACAATATAGGCAGCTTTGAAACAAGGCAAGAATCAAGTACATCTCATGATACTGAGAGCTGAAAAATAAACGCCTCAAGTATATGTGAAAACTCTGAGTAGTGACAGAGTCAAGTATATGACCTATAAAGAAGAAAACAGAAAAACAGGTCTTTTAATGTATTTTCCTCTGTTCTAATATAAAGCAAAAAAATGAAAAGTCAAAGATAATACTCCTTCTGACAATCCCCTAAAATAAAATTTGAGTAAAAACAGGTCCAACTTGATCAAAATATTTTAACTTTCTATTTTTTAAAACTCATATTTAAATAGGTTTCTAAAATGGAATTAAAATGCTCCTTCAATTGAATATTTTTCTGTATTATGAAAAGCTTAAAGCATAGTAGTTCACATTAACAGAACAATCCCTTTCATTTTTTCCTTTCTTCCCGATTTCCAGCTGAAATATCATTGAAAATGACACCTTTTAAAAAAGCCTACAGTAGTATTTTCTTCTGGAATAATAAACTATTGAAAGATTCCCAATAGCTCTACTGGTAAAAATAGGCTTAAAAATAGAAAAGTGGCGGAGAGTAAATAAAGAATAGGAGAAATTGTTCTGTCTTTACATGGAAGGTTAATGAAGGAAGGAAGCTGCCAGACTCAGTGTTCCAAGTAGGACAGAGAGAGCTGGCAGGGCGCTGGAGGACTGATGGCCAACAGCCCTGCGGGACTTTGAGAACTGTGAGAGTGGCAGGTGAGGAAAGTTGTGCCCTCAGGCATTGCTGGAAGGATGTGTGAGGACCTGTCCTGTGCACGTACTCTCCGTCAGTAGAAGCCGCATTTTAGTTTGCCTCTCAGGTGGTTGGTAAATCCTCCTCTTCCCATGTAGGACAGCAGAAGGAAAGTGCTCTTATTAACATGAATGAATATGTGGCAAAAGGGGAAGGAAATAAATGGAAGCACGACACCAAAAGAGAAGAGAGGACAGAAAAACATTCAGATAAGAACTGAAGCTGGCTATGAAAATGTAGAATATAGTTCCGTGTTTTAAAGAGAAACATGTAAGGGGAAAGAGAATTTGAGAAAAAGTAAAATAGTGATATATAGCCAGTAAAATTGACCATGATGTTTGGGAATGAAATCTAGCCAAAGAAAAGAACCAAAACACCCAAAGATATTTGTTAAGGTATAAACTAACTGTTGTGAAGACAGCTTTATCAGACATATCAATCAAATAACTCAGCATTAGGCAGGGAGAATAGTTTTTTTCCTTTAAACTGCAACTGCCCAAGCAGAAAACATGGAAACAGATACATTCACTCCAGCATACAGTAATACAGCTTGTAGGTAACCAGAAATCCTGACATCTGTAGACATACAGATGTCTACGGCTCCATATCAACATAATTAACACCTCCAAACTGGCAGGTGGGGGAGGTGGGGAAGAAAAGCAGAATCTTCTCTGGCATATAAAATATCCGGATAAAAATACAAATATGTGGAACTGTTCATGTCAAACACAGTTGAGGATTGAATGCCTAATTGTTATGAGAGGGAGGCAAACTCCATCATGCACACCCAATACAGCAAGTTCACAAGGTAGGTACTAAAATAACATTCACTCTGAAAAACAGCCTATGAAAAAAATAATTTCCCCGTTGTTCAAAAAGGAAAACCAAACAAACTACATTAGCGCTAAAGTACCTTCATCCCAGTGGTTTAGCTGATGACCATAAGTAACCAGAATGTTTGTGACACTCTATCTATCACTCATTTGCAAATATACAGCCTTTGAAATGCCATGGCTTTGTAATAGTTCAAAAGCCGGGAATTCCTCCAAAAGCTGCTTGCTGAGTGCTCAATCCAACAAGTCATTTATCTTAACATCCACCACATTACTCACCTGCCCTCGTTAGCACATGATGACTCTTGAATTTTGCACACAAACTTAGTTGAGAAACACAATTTAAACCAGACACTATCCATCCAACTTCATAAATAACTCCAAACACAAGACAATCAGCTGATCTTAACTATGGCACCCCTTTTGTCAACCTAGTGCAAAACCATCTGCAACAGTGTATTTGCTATCAGCAAAAACCGTCATCACTTGATGCAAGTTATTGGTATCATAATATTTAGGTTTACTTTATCTTCTGCAATTCCCTGTTTATATTGCTTTTTTTTCTTGGTTTTTGTATGTAGCAATAAGGGAGATAAAATTTGTTTCTTCTTTATACAGGCATATTTGCTCGGCAAACAATACAAAACACAAGGAGGTAAAATGTCACTTACAACTCAAGGAGACATAAAAGGGGGGAAGATACTGTTAGCACATGGACTGAATAGCGAATGAATCACAGTATGAAAGGACAAAAACAATTTCTCACATCCAATACCGTGTATGGCAGTCGAGCACGGGCAACATATAACACATAATCCTTCCTTACAGAGTGGACTTCAGAATGTTGTCCTTCAAAGCAACCAAGGCCAAAAGGACTCTCTCCACAAAAGCTGGTTTTACTTTGCAAATAGTAATAACTATCTGTGCAAAAAAATTAATTAGAATTCTCACTATGAAGTTGCCTACTATAAGACTATTTCTAAGGAATTCTTCGTCACATATGCAAAACATTGATTACTCTGTAACCACTGACTTTAATTTGTATTTATTATAAATACCCACAGAGGGCGGTAAAGGATATAATGTATACAGCAGATTTGTTCCAAGTTTGCTTTCTCTAATAACCTTCTATTATCGGGACTCACCATTAATCATGGGCCATTATCTAGGAACTTATTTGGCTGAACCACAGATGCAGGAATGCCTGTTAGTCCTCTAATCTAAATACATTTTAAAAAATTACACTCACAAATAAATGATGTGACTTCCAATACGAAGTTCACATCTTATTTTAGGTCAATTTATTTGGGATCTGATGTGAGGAAATAATATCAAGGCAAGCAGCAAAACTGTCAGAAAAACTACCTTGTAGTCCTTGTATTCCTTTTTTTTTTTTTCGCATGAAAATCCACCTAACGGGCTGGAAGCCTAACCTCTAATTTATTTCGGTTCCATGCTGTCTAGACCTATTATTTAATTTTGTCTCTCTTGGTGGTCTATCTATCAAATTATTTGTATGCATGGAAGGAAAGTGATAAGCTAAAATGCTAATTATCCATGTTTCTGAAATAAAAAAAAAATAATATCCATGACAGGAATAACAATAAGTTTTATTACAATAGCATTAAAACCAGTAGCATTTTTCATTTGGCAAAATAAGCCTTAAGAAGCTTTCCGAGTCCGGTGTTTTTAATTGCAGGATGCCTTATCTAAAAGAGAATACATACTTGCTTCTGGCCACATTCATTTCTTTTCGCCTCATTGGTATATTGGGAATATTTGCTGTACCACTTTATGCCTGTCAGCTTTACAAATGTCTAAAATCTTCTGAAAAAATGTCATTTCAGGTTAAAACTTCACTTACAAGATCCTAGTCCAAAAATTAAATTGTTTTAAATATCTTTTATTTTAAGATATTTAAATAATTTCAGCTGCAGATGGTTAAATCACCATTTTTCAGATATCTGAACTTTCAAATGCTATGGCACTGGGCACGAGGACAGAAATTTAAACTAGAGTTCTGCTTAAATAATTAGGAAGATTTATTTTAAGGTCTTTAAAGTCATTAATGGAAGCTGTTAGAAGCATAGCTGCATATTTAAGAACACTGAAGCTAAAGATGTGTTTCAAATGAAAAAATCATTGTACGTATACTCTCTTCTGATTGCTTTTACACCATTGCCTCAGCGCGTATGTCCACTAACTAAATTTTCATCAGTGCAGATTTCATTACAGGCACTAGTTTGTATCGTGGACTAACATTACCTGCAATAACTTTGTCAGCACTCCCAAGTGGGAACTACTGGGTTAAATGATTTGTAAATAATGCAAAGATCATTCTGTATCGGTTCTTCTTCCTCATGGAGCTTCATGGTGTATTTTCTCCTACTACCACATCCCACACTGGCCCAATTTCCCTCTCACTTAAAAAGCTTCGCTAAAGAAAAGCCCCTGAGCACAGTGGTCTCTGCCAAATCTTATTGAAGTCAACAGGGCATTGTGCAGGTCAGTGGATCACCCCTGTGGAGCTCGGAACAAGGCCTGAGGAGGTGCTGAATAACACACACACAAATGAGGTGGTAAGTTATGATGTGAAGTATGCTACAAGCAACTGCAAACCAAAATCTTATTAAAAAATGAAAATAATAAACCCTATCAATCTTTACTCCACTATACAGTCTGGCCTGACAATGATACAGTTGCAAGATATAAACAACACTACCTCCAAAATGGGTAGTTATAATCATATAGCTCTTCTACCTATAATTTAAATTTTTGAGAGAGAGATTAACTTTTAGTCCTTCTCACATCTTAAGGAGAAAAATACCACTGTAATGTACCTATATGCTGTCTTTCTGGGAAAATCCATGGCACATTCATAGCCTCCACTACAGTCAAAACCAAAATTCTCATTGACATCATTGGAGCCATGACTTCACCTAACGTCTGGAATTTGGAAAGATAAATTTGGAAGTTTAAATATGGAGTTCATAGATGGAAAAGCTTTCTATCTCTAAGCAGACTGAGCTCAGCAGCAAGAGAAACAGCAAGGAAACTTCTCATGTGATGTGTCCAGGTTGGGGTAAGAATCTGTGCAGGGCCGGGCTCAACAAGACATACTTTACTCTAAAGAATAAATCTAGACATGAGATCATAAAATGAAATAGCTCAACAAAAACTGTTTGCCTGGGCAGCAGCAGAGGTCTCTCAGCTTCGATTCTGCTTCAACCTGTGAAAAGGATGCAGAGTATTTTCTTGACGTAAGCCATCTACTCACAAAGCCAGATGTCAGTCTTCCTTCTTTGTAGGTGAGCATGCACACTGATGTCCTGTGCTACATGGACTTACCCGGTGACTGCTGGAAACTATTTCCCCACCTTGAGTCTATTCCTGGAACAGAGAACCAGGGGGCCATGTCAGCTTCCTGCTCTTGCTGGCATCAAATGGGATAAGGCAGATTCTACATTTCAACCCTGCCTGTGAGTGCACAGGGTTTGTGTAGGTGTTTTTTGTTTTATTTTTTTAAAAACCTGTTGACTTTAATGAAGCTTGTGATTCCTTATGTTTCCAAGGACTGTAATGACAGCAGGATCTTTATCGTTTGACAACTTGAAAAGCAATCTTAAAGGTCAACACCAAAGCTCATCAGCTGCTCGGTAACTCCAACTGGTATAGCAATGACTACTGCGGTCCTGACAAAACAGGTTCTTGGGCACAGCAATAAGGAAGGAAACTTGGTGTGGTGCCCTCTGGTAGCATCTGCCTGCTGACCGCTTTGGCTTGCTGGCGCTATGAATGTGGTGAAATACATATCAACTGATGGCCTAGCAAGGGAAAAGATAATGGAAGACTGACAACTCCCTTCTAGAGCAAACAAATTGTGCCTTGTCTTTCCTCCTCCTCCCAGAACAACACTGCTCCATGCTACAGGCTCTGTTGCACCTCTAGCTCCCAACAGCTCACAACTGCACATTGGGAACTGAAGAGGCTAAGTTCCACCTCACTGCCACAAAGAAGGTCTGAGGGACTGTAGTAGGCATCAAAGGAAAAAAAAACATAACTATATTCCACTGAAGTAATCAATTAATTATAAAATAATCATCCAAAAGGAGCCCACACAGGTTAAAGCTGATGTTGAGGGAACAGCCCAAAAGACAGCAATGAACCTTAGCTTGCATAGAAACAGCATTTGTTAATTTCCGTGAACAGTATATACTGGAAAACTTTTCTATAGTCATCTTAGTTCTATGTTTTCTTGTCTGCTTAGTAACTTGTAAAAAAAGCGCATATATATATGTATTAACAGAACTAAAAGCAGCAAGAGAGGTACATACGGAGAATTTAGATGATGTATTCATTTCATTATAAGAAAATATTTACAAAGCAAATGTGAAAGCTTTGGCATCTCCACTCTCTGAGTCATACTACTGCAGAATTATAGACGCAGTGTGAAGAAAAATGTGTGTGTGTGTTCAGCCACCCCATCGTACGTGGTCTCAGACATGCACAGTGCTCCTTACGGCTAAAAAGGACCAAGAGAGATGAGCTGAGGAAGAAATACTGATGGGCAAACATATATCCCATAATAAAAAAGATCCCTTTTTTCAAGGAATGCACCTTTGTAACAGAGGGCAATTAAGCACTGGAACAGGTGTCCAGAAGATGCTGGTGTCTCTTTCCCTAGAGATTTCTAAAGCTTGACAAGGCACAGACCTGACCCAACCTTGGTGTTAGTCCTATTTATAGACAATGTTGGACAAGATGGACTTCAGAGGTTCTTTCTAACCTATTTTTATTCAATAATTCTATCATTCAGTGTGCCCAGGTGGCCAAGAAAGCCAACAGCATCCTGGCCTGTATCAGGAACAGTGTGGCGAGTAGGGCCCGAGA